>JAHTLZ010000008.1:14994069-15007303 GCA_023846285.1 Phrynocephalus versicolor | reverse complement strand
GATAGATAGATAGATAGATAGATAGATAGATAGATAGATAGATAGATGATGGCAGTAGAAAAGCAACAGGAAAAGGTCAAAAGTAGGGATGGGCACAAAACGAAAAACAAAATGCTGTTTCGTCATTTTGTTAGCTAATGAAACAAAACAAAACAATAGGCCTTTTCACATGACCCCTAAGATCTGCTGGCCACTTAAATTCGGACCAGAGATCTTGGGGGTTTGTCGCTGTTCCTGTGTTCCCACCCCCTCCGCACTCCTGGCTGCTGTCTGCATGAGGGGAGGGAGAAAAAAAGGAAGGAAAGAATGCCGGCTCACCTCCGTTCTGCCGTCTCGGTCTTCTCCAGGCACATTCCAGTCTCTTAAGTATCTCTTAAAGGGGCGGGGGGGCAAAAACAAACAAACAAACAAACAAATAGAAGGGAGGAGAACCGGCACTCACTACCTTACATCCGCATCAGGAATTTTTCACCCCCGGAGAGCAGGTACTTGAAAAGTGCGCTAGGATGCGCTTAGGTGGGCGTGGTCGCACTTAATTTTTTGTAAACTCCGGAGCTGGTGGGGAAACAATTTTAAGCTCCGGATCTGGGAGCCATTTGCCGCGGATTTTAGGGGTTGTGTGAAAAGGCCCAACAAAGCAGCATTTTGTTACAGATGAAATGAAATGGTGGTTTTTTTCCCGTTAAAAACAAACCATTTTATTTGTCTGTAAAATGCTACCTAACCTGCTTGTGTCCCTCCTCCTCCTCCTCCTCCTCCTCCTCCCCCCCCCACTGCCACCACTGCCAGAGCCCCGCCAGCCAGCTGGAGAGGTCGTGCGGGCCCGGGAGGCCAACCTAGGGACTGCCACCAAAGCTGCCACTGTCACCACCGGAGCCTAGAAGGAGGAGGAGGAAGTGAGTAAAGTAATGAATCATTTTGTTACTGTTTTGTTTCATACAATTCTTTTTCCAAAAATTCATATGAAACAAAACAAAATGAAGTGCGGGGGGAGACAAAACGGAATGAAACAAAACACTGTTTTTCCATTTCATGCCCATCCCCAATCAAAAGCAACAAGAGCAGTGGGAAATGGGCAGGAAACTCTCTAAAATATTATTCCTGAACAAATTGACAAACTGATTTGTTGTTCATTTGTTAAAAATCTCTGGATTCCTTGTTTATGGACTTCCACGAACTAAGATGAACTACCCTTTTGCTGGTTCGTGCTCATCTCTAATCCTGACTGCAGATCTATTTGAGCGGTACCTGCCAAAAGCAGAATTTTGGACTTGTCCTGGGTACAAACTGACAACGAAGGAGGTCACCTGGATATGCAGGCTATGTGCTCTATACCATAAGTTCTAGTTAATAGTTGAAGATAATAAGTATGCCTCTTTTGATGTTTCCTTTTGATGCTCTTTCTGTATGCAGCAGGGTTAACTGGGCTGCAGGTGCCCCTCCCTGCCAGCACAGGTATGATGCACGTCAGGCCTTGCTTGCCTTCTTGCATGTCTCCACATGTGGCAGTGCCTTCCTTGCAGATGTTTTCCTTGCCTGAGAACACCAGTGCCTTCAAGGGAACTGGCTGTTGATGCATTCCCTTTGATCTTATAATATCTCAGTTGGGTGGAAAAGGAAGCTTGGAATAAATTATCTCCTTCTGGAATGCAAACATTCTGTAAGGTGGGTGTGTACAATAGTGTCAAGTTTTGAAGTACAGGGGCTCATAATGACATCTTTGTAGCTTTATTTCGGGGGGGGGGAGAAACGTGGGAATAAAAAAAGTAATGTTCCCATTTTGGAAATGTGCAGTCCCTTGATATCTCAATGTAGCCCTCTTCAAGGTCTTTCATGCCATCCACTTTCATGTCATCCACGATTGTGTCATTACAATTGTGACCAACTCTTCATGACTCCATGTCCATGGAGTTTTCTTGGCAGGAATTACTGGAGTGGCTTGCCAGTTCCTACTCCAGGCGCCTACAGCACCTGGTATTCCCTGGTGGTCTCCCATCCAAGTACTAACCAGGGCTGAGCCTGCTTAGCTTCCAAAATCAGGTGAGATTGGATGTTGCAGAGCTGGAAGGGACCCCATGGATCACCGAGTCCAGCTCCTGTCAAGGAGGCATCAACCTCCCAGCATCTGGTTCTGCAACCAGACACCTAAGCCACTGGGCTGTCTACAGAACCAACATCTGGTTCTGCAACCAGATACCTAAGCCATGGAGTTGAATCAGAGCCTTCCTTTTTACATGTAATGGGTGTGACCTCCTGCATTAAACTTGCTCTTAAAAAGTAGCTGCAAGTAAAACAAAAACCAGTGTGGGTGCTATATTTTGGTATGACAGCTGGATAGTGAAGAAAGCCAACGTTAAAAATATTGATTCATTCAAAACGTGGGGCTAAGACGACCACCCGAAAGACAAGCAAGTGCTGAAACAGAAGCTGTCCTCATGAGAAGACAAGGCTTCCGTGTGTGTTTTGGGGGGGGGAGCAATACCACTAGGGAAAGTTAAAGCCAGCAAGAAAAGGGGGAAGCCAAATATGAGATGATTAAAATAAAGGGATTCATGACCTGAGTGTTCAGGAACTGAGCATGTTCTTAATAATGGGACATCTGAAGGGCCCTCATCCGTAGTGTCACCATCAGTCAGAGGCAACTTGACAGAACACAAAATAACAATTAAAATTCAGGACAGTGTAACTTGATGAGTTAGCTCTGTATTTGCAGGGTTGAAAACAAGAATGAAATAAGGGAAACACTGGTATCCCACTGGAATTCAGCAACCAGAGTATTTGATCCTGTCCTGCTTGATACACACTGAACGATTCCCATTTATACAACACAGAACAGGAGTGGGGAACCTTTGTCCCTCCAAATGTTTTGGACCACAACTCCAACAATCCTTTATTGTTGGCAACATAGGCTCAGAATTCTGGGAGTTGCAATCCAATATATCTGGAGGGCTGAAGGTCCCCCTCCACTATCATAGAACAAGTAGAAAACCTAGCCAAATTCATGTGGTAAGATCTAATCAAAGCCTGGCTTACAGCAAAGAGAGAGCCTGGATGCAGCTTCAGACATGGTGCTGTCTCCTGGAGAAGGGCAGGGTATAAATATTCCAAGTGAGCAAGCAGATGGATGGATGGGTGGGTGGAGTCCCCATAGCACTCATTCGAAATTTCTGCCCTATATTCTGTTGAGTTTCTGCTGCCTGAAGAAGCCTGCCAATTAGTGATGTGGGATCATCCAGACTCTTCAGTTATGACTTTTGCACAAGGGATGATCTCCATGAAGTAAACCCATCATGTGTGTACAAGCAGTTAGTCCTGCAGATCTAGACTTATGCAGATTTTCACTCAATGGAAGCTCTGTAAGATCCTGGCTGCTGATGTATTTTTGGGTGCTGACCTCTTAAGGAAACCCATGTCAAACTTCTGTGTGAATCAAGTTATGATCCAAACCCAAAATGACTGGCTGGTCAGATGTTAATTTAAAAAGAAGACGATGATTACACCCAGAACCCTCCCAACTCGCACGATTATGATAGTTGTGATCCAAACAGTAATTTCTACAGTCTCTGTACATCTATCAAAGATGGGCAGCATAAGGTGGCAACTCTTATTCAGCACCACAGACATGGCTTGACCACAGCAAAAGGCCAATGTGAGCTTTTAGTAAATTAAGGATTCTAAACCCTAGCCCTGCATTAATTAGTCAGCTTGGCTTTCTCTCATATTTCTTTAAAATCTGAAATGTGGTAGGGAGAAATTATTGGTAATGTATTGCAACAAACGATCTGGATTAAGGTTTTTCACCCATTCTTAAGCAAAGGTACCATGGATGTCTCTTGCATATTGTATTAGACAGAAAGAGGGTTCAGACAAGGGCAACCTATGATACGTCACCAAAGATATTAGGCGATTTGCCTTGTTGTACCACATGCTGATGTTTATCGGAGTGGTAAAAACTAAAAAAAGGATGGTGAGCCAAAAGCCTTGGGTGCTATTAATGGCTGTGTCACAGACTTCCTCCATGACTGGAGGCAAGTCATTTGACTGTTCCGTGCCTCAGTTTCCCTCTGCACACAGTGCAATTAATAACACTTAATGCCTACTTCATGCGGGGCGTTGTGTGAGACATAATGAGCATTTGTTACATGCTTTTGAGATTCAAAGATGAAAGGTGCCGGGACTGGGCATGCTGTCATTACAGAAGGGAATAAGCAAGCAAGGTAGGATGGTGGCAGAACCCCGAATGTAAACTGTTTAGGAATCCACACAAGCCACAGGCAAGGGTGACAACAGTGACATCTGCTGGAAATGGTGCCTCTACCCTAGAAAGAAGCATCATTGAAAAGCGGACAGTGATTTTTAAGGCGATTTGTCTTTAAGGAAAAGGTGTTTCAAATCTCAAGTGCGGTTTGAAACACCTTTTCCTTAAAGACAAATCGCCTTAAAAATCACTGTCCGCTTTTCAAATCGCTTTTTCTGAAGAGCCCCCTTGGCCACGCCCATTTTTTTACCGCTGTGTCGGTTTTTCTGGCAACGACCACTGGGGTTGGTGTTTTTTTAAATCGGTTCCTGCACCCCCTTTTAAAGCGATTTGGTTGTATTTGCGGACATACTACGCCACCTTTTTTCGCTTTCCCCCCTGTTTCCGCCCTTTCCCTGTTGTAGTTTAAAGCTGTTCAGCCAAGTGTGAATGGGGAGCCGATTGCTAAGCAACTGCTGAAGTGTGGACTGCTGAACCGCTGTAGTGACCGCAGGACCGCGGGAGGAGATAAGGCGATGCAAAATAAAAAGTGGCTGCTCAAGGAAGTGTGGTAGTGGCCGAAGACTTATGACAAGTCTTTTCTGGGTTTTCCAGGTAGGGTATATTCAGAAAAAAATCACCATTCTTTTCTTCTAATCTAGGGCCACCCTACTGTAGGTCTGTGCAGCCTACAAAACACCACACTGGGATACACAGTGGAGAACTGAGCTTCCAACCTAACTCACTGAACTATTCAGCCTGCTGGAAAGAAGCAAGGGAAGGATAAGGCAATAATGCTGGGAAATTTTGAAGGCGGCAGGAAATAAGACCAGATATGACAACTGGCTCCCCAAAAGAAGGGGCAGGCTTGACATTTTGGCAATAGCTGTCTGCGTCTACAAGAGCGCACATATCTGTGTGCTTGTGAGTGGCAACAGTAAAAAACACCAAGTCTGAACTGCTGAGCTGAAAGGGACCCTTTAGATCAGTGGTTCTCAACCGGTAGGTCCCCAGAAGTCTTCATCACTAGCTCTGCTGGCCAGGATTTCTGGGAGCTGCAGTCCAGGAACATCTGGGGACCCACAGGTTAAGAACCACTGCTTTAGATTATACCCTGTTTCCCCAAAAATAAGACATCCCCTGAAAATAAGACCTACTTACAGTTTTGCCTCTCGCTGAATAGGCTTGTGAGGTGGACAATAGGCTTATTAGGGGTGGGTCATTGTCCAAAGTGAGCTATAAAATGGAGGACTCGCAACTAGTTTCCTTCAGACTGGCGAAGCTGTTTGGATGAGCAGTGAAATGTTTCAGTCTCTCAAAAAATGAAGTCCAGTTGCCCTGGATAGTTCTGCCAAGAACTATCTGCTCGGAGCTTAATTGGAACCTCCAAGTGGAGAGGCAGCCTCACTATGAATACTAGAATCTGGACACAAACAAACTAAAAATGAGACAACCCTTGCTTTTATGAATTGCTGGGGGCTTCTTGACATCATCATGTGTAACACCTGAAGGGGCAATACAGCGACAGACTTCTGGTGTTCTCAGACACAGCCCTGTTTCTGTCTGCGTCGCCCTCTCCAGAGTTCCTGATCACACCAGAGAGGGGTGGAATCTTGCGGATTGATCATTCCTTCCATTCGTGTCATTCCAGGAGGAGTGCTGATAATTATGTAGACTAAATGGCACCACCCACCGATGACAAAGGTCATTAGCATGCACGGGTGATGTCTAAGGGTTTCAGGACAAGATACATTGTATGTTATATGTCTAGTTTGTGTGTTGTATATGCCATTAGTTTTTGTGTTGTATATGCCATTCCGAGTCTCTTTGGAAAGAGGAATACCATATAAATAAGTATTATGTAATTATTATTAATTGTTTGTTTTTTTTTGGCGGGGGGAGTATCCTGAAAGAACTCCCTAATCATCTCCAGTCTTGTCCAACCGTAGTGATAACAAAACACTGTGCTCTCGATTGTTTGATTGTTTGTTTTGAAGAGAGAAGGTATGGAAAATGGAGACAGAGTGGCATATCCTGGAGCAGGTCATGGCTGGCTAACCAACAGGGGAAAAATGAATGGAGAGCCCTGTGTTTGGCAGCATGATTGCCGGAGGTCCCATTTGTAGGCAGGCGATGCCTGTTTCCATTCATGCTTCAAGGATCCTGACCTCTAATTGTGGGCAGGAGTTCAAGAAATGCTTGCAAACAGCTGACCCATGTGCCAACACTTTTATTTATTTATGCATGCATTTAAGAATACAGCGGAGCTATTCAAGAGTTGCAAAAGCACATGGGGGGTGAATTGCCCCTCTTGCCATTTTGTCTCAACCTTTCCTTAGCCATTTAGTTGCTGCCACTATCACAACATCTCCTTCCAGGCTAGGAAGAGGAGGGAAGATCCCGTGCAGAGCTCAACAGGAGACCAGCAGCCCCTCTCAGGGAGGCCCAGCGGGGAATCCAACTCCCGACCCCGGGTTCCACAACCAGAGACCTAAACCACAAGGTTATGTCCTCTTACTCGGCAGCAGCTGTGCCGTGGTTCCCAAAACTGCTTTGGGGGCATGCTTTCTGCTCAGAAACGTGACAAGCTGCGGGAGATGAGGAGACATAGCATTGTCCCCAGCGGCTGGGCATGTCTCAGCAACGGTGGGTGCCAGAGTCCTGGGTGTTTTCTGGGCCTTCCTCCAGGCGGAAGGGAAGAGGTAAGCTTGGGGGGGGGGGCTTCCTGCAAACTGGTGATGAGGCACACTACTGTGGTCAAGCCAGGCACCTAAATTTTCTTGGCAGGAAGACTGGAGTGGTTTGCTAGTTCCTACTCCATGCGCCTACTGCACCTGGTATTCCCTGGTGGTCTCCCATCCAAGTACTAACCAGGGCCGACCCTGCTTAGCTTCCGAGATCAGGCGAGATCGGATGTGCTTAGGGCATCTAGGTTTGATGGATAGTCATATTTGATTTCTTCTCTGCCATTGAGAGAACAACCTGTTTCAGACAATAGGGGTGTAGGCCAGGACACATGGTGTTTTGTCTTTTCCAATGTCTAGGTGCTGCTGATTCTTGCCCTTTAGAGTCTACCATCTGAGGCACATGTCTCCCTCTGCCAATGGTAGGGCCAGCCCTCCAGCAATGCCATTTTAGATAGCAGGTGGAGGTGTTCTTCACTACGACCAACATTACCACAATCAGTAGTAAATGTTTCTTCACATAGAAACACTATATACTGTATTTCTGTGTCAAGAAGGAAGAAGTTTAGTTTTGCTTTATACAGTAGTAGATTTCTGTGCAGAACATTTTTGGGAGTGGAGGGAGGATCTCCGCCTGCTGTCCAAACTGGTCCAGTCCAGAATTACCAAGATATATCAGCTCAATGAAGTGTTGAGACATGCCTTCACATCCTTTTACAGCAGGACCATGCCTTAGGAAGAAAACCTGATCTAAATAATTTATTGAGTGATTCTGGGATTAATAAGGAGAAAATACATCCTAAATAAGGTTTGGAATAAAAGCTTCCACAGACACTGAGGCTGCTGGAACAGGAGGGAAAGCAGGATAAATTGATCCCATAACTTTTCCACCCAGATTGGTAACAAACCATGTTCTGGGATGCCAGCTAAAAGCTTCCAGATCATTGCAGTTTTCTTCTACAAATTGACAGTTGGATGTAGTCAGCTTCAACTCTGAAGAGACAACACCCATTCCCACCTGATCATGACTGACTGCCAGAATATCACTGAAAGTGCCCCAAAGACAAGTCCCAACAAATTCTTCATGAATTCAAATCCAATGAATTGGCATCTTCTGATGCAGCAGCCTGGTTCTTCTTACCAACTGATGGATGTGCCATTTTAGTACTGAATAGCCAGAGAGGCCCAAGTTGGAGGAAGAGGCCAGTAGAGTATAGTCAGATTTTGCCATTTTGTAATCCTGAAGATGGCATGACAGGTATCCATGCCAAAAAGTTTGACCTTTTAGTGTGTTTTAAAGGTTTTTAAAAGTTAAACCCATGACATTTTTGTAGTTGCTTTCAGTCTGTTGACTGGGATGGTATACCTTTGTTTTGGCATGTTCCAAGAGGGTAAACTCTGGCACTGTCTGATAATAGACTTGCAAGGTCATATTAGTAATACAGTGGACCCTCGTATAACAAACAGTTTGAATAACAAAATCTGTACAAAATAAAAAATTCTGGAGATAGGGGAAATTTGCTTAACAGAATTGCCTAGGGGATGAATCCGCTATAGAGGATATTGCCCATATTTTATTTGATTGTGAACTATATTCAGCCCTCAGACAGTCTTATTTATCAAAAATGATGGCCAAAATTGCCCATTGGAATGTGAACTTTCAGCTTGCCTTTTTGCTTCAAAGCTCAAATGTGCATGTTGTTAATGGTGTCGCCAATTTCATATGTAAGGCAGCCAGAGTAAGATCTTCCTATATTGATCAAATTGGAATTTACTGTAGGGGCGATGCTGACTCTTGAACGATAACATTCGTTTTGGTCACCCTAATTTTGAAAACTGTTCAGTCACAACTTAGAATATTTTCTGTATCTTTCTGGACTTATGTGGTTTTAATACTTGATATGGCCCAAACGGCTAATCAATAAAGTTGTTGTTGTTGTTGTTGACAAACGACAACTCAAAACGTCATTTTTTCTGGTCGTGCCCATCTCTAAGAACAAGGTCTGATTTATATATCTTATATCAGTGATGGCGAACCTTTTAGAGACCGAGTGCCCAAACTGCAATTCAAAACCCACTAATGTTCTTGCAAAGTGCCAATCCAGCCATTTAACGTGAATATACAGGTGGCTATGAATGGACGATGTCGGGTGCCCACAGAAAGGGCTCCAAGTGCCACCTTTGGCACCCGTGCCATAGGTTCGCCATCACTGTCTTATATGATCTGTCTTATGGTTCTCAAGAGCTGGGAAACTGGCCATAATATGGCAAAGTTATTTTGGGTTATAGCTCCAAAAATCCATAGGCTATGCTTCTTGGGGGATTCTGGTATATGTAGTCAAAAAAGTAAAAAAAAATCATGTGCTGGAAACTCACCTCCAGATTCATCACTTGAGGAGCACATTATCAGAAGTTGCAGGGGAAATACCCCCAGAGATCTCTGCCACCATACCAAGCAAAAGGAGAGCCATTTGCTCTTTGAAATGATCCCAACATATGCAGGTTCTTTTGTCCCTGTCTTTCCAAAGACAGGTAGGGTATCCAGGTTTAATCAAATGCCAGATCAAATATTAATCTGTATTTTCCACATGTTTCTTGGTTCAGGTCCAACAAATTGCAGCTCTGGAATCTCTCACCTTGGAGCAGGAGATGGCCTCCTGTTACTCATCATACATGTAAGTAGAAATTAAAGTCAGCAACACCAAGCTGTGCCAGTCTAGAGGGACTGCCTGAGGCTGGCTTAGCTTGTAACTTGATGCCCATGGGTGGCTAACCTCACGCCTTGTGTCTGACTGTGAAGTGTACTCAGAGGTCCTAATAAGCTTCAGAATGGGTGTGTGTGCCCTTGTTTATGGGATGAGGTCTTAATTGACTAGATGAGGAGGAGGTTTGAGCATCTCCGGAGCCCAGCCTAGGCTCCTGAAGGTTAAGAATACATGACAAGTCACCCGTCAGGTTTGCCCAGTGATTTTCTTGCTGCGCTTGTGTCTTTTCCGGGGTGTCTGGTAGTCACGTGGAGACCGTTTATTCCTGGCGTGCTCTTGCCAGCACTTTTGATGTGGCCTGAACTAATTGTTCTGTTGGTTCCTGCTTTATTTTGTTTCTTTAAAATCCGCATCCAGTGTGGTGTGGTGGTCAGACTAGGACCAGGGAGATTGTCATGCAAGTTATTATTGGGTTAGGAAGCTAATTTGAGCTTGTTGTAAGGATAAAACTGGGCACCTAGGATTCTGCCATGGAGGAAAGGGGTGATGCAAGTGTATCAAACAAGCATCTTGCCCAACTACCCAACATTAAGCATCCATGGTGTCTTGACACATATATTCTAAAACAGAGAGAGAGAGAGAGAGAGAGAGAGAGAGAGAGAGAGAGAGAGAGAGAGAGAGGAGACAGAGAGAGATTGCATTCTAAATAATACAGTATGTACAACTAGGGACAGTGAGGGTTTAATTCATTTTTTTGATAAGAACTTCCCATAATTTGACCATGACTGAACAAATTAGTCCACCTGAATGTTCTGTGATATATTAACATGCAACGTGGTCAGCTTCTGCCATTTTGTGACCCTGAAGATGGCATGACAGGCACCCATGCCGAAAGTATCAGCGGCTTATCTTTAAGCAGCAGGTTAACGCAGCAGGAAGACGTGGAATAAAGTGTAGTTAAATTGATATAAGCATATAGCAGAACTTAGAAAAAACACAGAGAATGACAAATCATGGATTAGAGTAAAACTCTTATATTCCATATATACATCAAAATATACAAACAGCAAAATACCAAGCAATATATACAAGCAACAGAGTGTGGAGTACTGTCTCTCACCATAGACAGACCCAGTCTGACATGATACAAGCTACTGCTTATATACAGTTACAGACCCCATCAGATATGAGTCATCACTTATCTCAATCTGATGCAACCATGATGTTATAAACCAGGGCTGTCCAACAGGTAGACCGTGGGCTACTGGTAGCCCGCGAAGGGTTCAAAAGTAGCCCGCCAGGCATCAATTAAAAAACATGAGAGAATAAGTTCTCCACCCCTCCCTCCCCCATCTCAAGGATCACTATTGCCCCACCTCACTCAGCTGAGCGGGCAGTTCAAGGGCCATGAGCATGTGCTCGGAATGGATAAAATTTGTAAGTAGAGGTTTCAGTGTAGTAGCCCTCAGGCACTTTAGGCCGGAAAAAGTAGACCTCGGCCTGTTCAAAGTTGGACAGCCCTATTATAAACTATTCCATCTGTGCTTAATCACATAACATGCTGGTGATTACTAATCCCTTGCACTTGTGGATAACATCATGAGACTGGAGATTTAACTGCCTCCATTTTACAATTCTTTTTTCCATCTGTTAAATGTACATTACATATATTGGTCAACTTTTACATATTGTGACAGAAAGCTTGACCTTTTAGTATGTATTAAAAGTTTTTTATTTTGAAACTAAACTCGTGAAATTTTTGCTTTAACATCTTCCCAGAGAGTAGGAACATTTTTATTTCCATAATCGGTGGATTTCTTCATATATCCCAACAGAAAGCACATAGGATTTGAAATATATGAATATTGGAAAAAGCGAAAGTAATATGTTGAATTGACCAAGACTGAATTGCTTTTTTTCTTCAAAATTAAGGCCTTGATTCCCGTTGATTAACCTTGTTTGGCGCATTGCCACCTCCCTCCCTTCCTTCCTTCCTCCTTCCTTCCTCCTTCCTTCCTTCCTTCCTTCCTTCCTTCCTATGATGAACCCACATCTTTAAAAGCTATATGGTAGTTGGGGGCCATATGGGGCCTTCAGTATTTAAATAACTCTTTTCTACTGAATTTCGCCTGCACGTAAGTTGAGAATTTGATTTCTCTCCCTTTTTTAAAATGTAAGAACATTCACAAATTTGCATTTTTTTGCATATGTTGCATAGAAAGAATTGAGATCTCGACTGAAAATTGGAAAGGGAGAAAAAGTAATTTTCATTTCTGTACTCTGCAGAAATAAAAACTCTCCCAATGCAACCTAGGCAACCTACCCTTTAGCCCAGCTCTTCAAGATAGCTCCAGCAATGGGGTTCCTCATCTTTTTTAAGTGGAATGATTTGAATTTCAGGGGCTCTGTTTTCGAAATGAACCAAAGAATCCAAAATGAAAACAAGAGCCTCTTTTGTGCTGTCTTTCATTCACCCCCAGCGCTCCCATCCTTATTATGTCTAGACCTCAGTGTTAAAAAAAGCTCCGCGATCAACATTCATTGTAAGCGCCTTGTAAGGCAGGCCAACATACTGTTTTTAAGGCGCAGGATATATAGGATGAGAAAAGCAGGGCTTATGTGGGGATGTCAGAACCGAGAACTGAACCAGGGATTTCCTGACCTGCAGCTCCGCCTCTCAGCTACTACTTTGTAGTAATCTAGAGGTTGTGTAAGGCTTAAGCACATTGGGCTGCTCATGATAAGCCAACCCTTGTTGATTGCTCAGCAAGACGGGAATTGCTTCCAGACGAATAATGCCAACTCCAATAAGCCCCAGGGCGCAACAGTGTCCGAAAGTACCCTTTGTGAACTGGAAATTATTTCTCTGTGTACACAGATTTGCTGACTGGCAGAGCAGAAGACAGGGAGGACTGTTGGGGAAACTTTGGCCTTGGCCCATACTTCAAAACCCTGGCGTAGGTTCCAGCTCAAAGCGAAACCAATGATTCCATGGCACGCCTCGCACATTGCACTGCAGGCCGCTGGCTTCTCTTGAGTGTCTGCTGGTCTCCATTAGGGTTTTATGTTCAACACTGCAGCGTTGACTTCCTCCACCGTTTTGTTCTCAACCAAAGCACCATCGTACGTAGCTCCCAAAACTTGGCCCCAGAGGTTAGTTTTGTGAGGTATGAATATTTAACAAGGACAGGAATATAAAGTCTCTACAGCCAAATATTAAAAAAAATTAGTCCACTGTTGCAGGCCATTGGTCTGCCTAGTGCACACAGTATTGCAAACTTTGATTGGCAGTAGCTGTACACAGCTCTGAACAGGATTCTTGTTTGCTTTTCAAAGAGGCATATGGTGACCTCATTTCTGTTTAATTTCCTTTTTTTTTCTCTTTGATCTGCCGCTCCCCGCCGAGGGTTTTCCCTCTTTGCCGCTTTCCTATTCATCTTGCCTTTGTTTTTTCCATTGTGTCTGTTCTTTTAGCTGTGTTTTAGCTGTTTTTAACTGGAAACCGCCCTGAGTTCCTTTGGAAAAAGGAGCGGTATATAAATGCACCAAATAAATAAATAAATAAATAAATAAATAAATAAATAAATAAATAAATAAATAAATAAATA
>JAHTLZ010000008.1:14976012-14991935 GCA_023846285.1 Phrynocephalus versicolor | reverse complement strand
ATAGATAGATAGATAGATAGATAGATAGATAGATAGATAGATAGATAAAGATAAAGATATATAGATATAGATATAGATATAGATATAGATATAGATATAGATATAGATATAGATATAGATAGATCATTCATTGGCATCCTTCAGTCTCGAAAGACTATGGTATCATGCCTGGAGTAGAGATCCTAAGAACAACGCCTAGTGTGACTAAATAGACCAATTCGGGAATGGCAGTCTCTACCGCACTGGGGACAGATGTATTCTGTTTCTTGCCCGGTCCTCGAGTTTCGTTCTTTCCGTGCCTGCCTCTTTTCCTCTGCCTGTTGAACAAATGCCTCTTCAAATTTATGTATACCATGCTGTATCTTTTGCCTCCAGACAGTGTGATCGGAGGTCAGGGTTTACCATCTGTTGAGGTCCATTCCCAAGGCCTTCAGGTCCCTCTTACAGATATCCTTATACCGCAGCTCTGGTCTCCCTCTGGGGAACTTTCCCTGCACTAGTTCTCCGTATAGAAGATCTTTTGGGATCCGGCCGTCATCCATTCTCACAACGTGTCCAAGCCAGCTTAGGTGTCGCTGTTTCAATAAAGTGTACATGCTAGGGATTCCAGCTCGATTCAGGACTATGCTATTTGGAACTTTGTCGTGCCAGGTAATGTTGAATATTCACCTAAGACAGAGCATATGGATGGTATTAAACTTTCTTTCCTGTCGGGCATGGATGGTCCAAGACCCGCTGCAATACAAAAGTGTGCTCAGTACACAAGCTTTATAGACTTGTATGTTCTGTCAGCTTCTTATTGAGCCATACTCTTTTTGTTATTCTGGAAAACATAGTAGCTGCTTTACCTATACGTTTATTCAGCTCAGACTCTAGTGAGAGTGTATCTGATATAGTTGAGCCAAGATACACAAAGTCATGGACATGGATCATTTTAGTAAAGCTTGCAAAGATTTTGGGCTAGAAATCAGCCTGAAAAACACACAAATAATGGGCCAGAATGTGGACTCTCCTCCTCGCATTACAATTTCTGCAAAAGAACTGGAAGTTGTCCATATATAGATATAGATATAGATATAGATATAGATATAGATATAGATATAGATATAGATATACAGATATATAGATAGATAGACAGACAGACAGACAGACAGACAGACAGACAGACAGATAGATAGATAGATAGATAGATAGATAGATTAGATAGATAGATAGATAGATATAGATATAGATATAGACATAAGCAGTGTGCTTTGCTATCAAACTAGCACAAGCCTCTTTCTTGTTGTTTTTCCTTCTGGTTGTTTTGGCTCCAACAGACTCTTCTTCATCTCAAACGCAGTTAAAAATCATTTGAGCCACATGCTAGTGAGGGCCCAGCCCTATGACTGTGAAAGTAACTAAAATTACAATTACATTGAAGAAGAAAGTCTTTATTCGTCAGTTAGTTGCAACTGCTATGTAATGTTGTTGCTGCTTCGCTACTCATAAAAAGGAATTTGTTAAAATAATATATTATTTTATAACTAATTACATTCAAGCAAGTAGTTACAAAATAACCAATTACTTGAAAGTAATTAGTTAATTTGATAAGAAATTAATAAATAAGTATCTGCCTCATCCTAGATACAGAAACAAAGTGCTCTGGCAGTTGAGTCTAAATTCGGAACCACTGCACCTCCAGGCCATGAGCGCCTTTACAGGAAGTTGGCTAGGCAGCATAACAAACCTTCTGATGCTGCTGTTTCCTGCCCTCCAGCAGTGGCTGTTTGAGGCAGTTGCTCACCCTGCCTAATGGTTTAACATGGCCTGATTATTTGTAAGAATCCGGAAAACAAAACAAACCTCAAAGGAAGGTAAGCAACAGTTGTGGAAGTGGCAACGGGAGCAGCAGCAACAGCACCACAGGCAGTCAGCAATCCCAAAAAGCAATGCCTTCTTTGTTACACAAGAACAAAACAGCAAACTGGGCAAGCTTTATGGGGCAGGCGTTCCACCCCCAAATAAAAGACCTTGTGTCTTTTATTTGGGGTGTCCCCTAAAGAAAGAAAAGGACAAAAGAGAGCAAATGCTTGCATTGCCTGATTTATAGATACATATCCAACTTTGGAAATATGCACTGCAGAGATTGCTATATAGTAGAAGTACAGTAGGACCCCAGTATCCGCTGGTTCCAAGCCTTCCCGTGGATAATGAAAACCATGGATAAGAGAGAATGACAAAATGTTCCCTAAAACTGCTGTTTTGGGATAGTAACTTGCTTTACAGCTGCTGTTTTGCAACAGTAGCTTGCTTTGCAGCTGCTCTTTGTGACAGTAGCTTGCTTTGCGGCTGCTGATTGTTTATTTATTTTTCCTCTGCCAACCATGGATAACTGAATCAGTGGATATGGGGGGGATCCTGCTGTACAGAGATCTTCAGAGGAGAATAGCTGCAAATTCCCCCAGAATGCATCCCTTTTCATGAACTGGCACTCCAAGTCTCAGTGATTCATTTGTAGGAGAAAGAATCAAACATTACTTTACTTACAGTTGCTTCAAAGTACAAATTTAGCTACTGCTTTCTTTACTGCACATATACTTAGCAACTATAACTGAACTGAGCAACAGCAAATAAATAATTTTATTTATTTATTTATTTATTTTTGCATTTATACCCCGCTTATCTTCAAACGAACTCTAAGCGGCTTACAAGGGCTATGTTAGCCACACAAGTACAAGGATAGACGAATATAGTTACAACAATAAATTTAAAAACAGTAAAACCTAGTGGCACCTCATCAACTAAAGCGTATGATGGCGGAGAAGAAAAAACGAGAAAAAAAAACAACACTAAGATTAAGAATCGCCAAAGGCCTCCCGGAAAAGGTAGGTTTTTAAAGCCTTCCGGAAGGCCAGCAGGGACTCTGCAGAGCGCACTTCGGTAGGGATGCTGCCACCACCCTAGGAAAGAGAGGGGAAAATAACACTCAGCACAGAGATGGGGCTCTCCTTGAATACAAAGGCAAGAAGGGACTATTGGTCAAGGATGGATAAATAGATAATCATCCCAAGCTGGAAAAGTCATACAAAGTACAGGCAGCATGCAAGGCTGCAAATAAAACTTCGACAATAAATATTGCTACGCAAATAGAAATGCAACACATTTAATCAAAGTTAGAAAAAGTGGCCCCATGGCTGGCCGGCTAGATAGGTCTGGTATGGTATCCAGATGCTTAATTAAGGTCATTTTTGCCCAGGTGTGCATCACCACAGATGGCTAATATGTATCATCCTAAGAGCCAGGATGAAGGAGGGGATTCAATTAAATCCAGCCAGCTGGAGAACCAATTCGTCCATTCTGCCTCCCCAGGGGCACAAATTACCTTATAAAGGTGGAATTTGCAGCATTATTCATCGTTGCTTAGACTATTAAATATAATTACTGTAGTTTAATTCATTTTTTTTTAAAAAAACGATGCCCTGCCCATGTTCACTGTCTAATATCCCTCTTTGTGCTACTCCTGTTTTACTACTTTAAGGATCATGTTGGCTCTAAAATTGCCACAAAGTTCTACCAATGAAATGATGTGAAGGCATAGCTTACTGAGAGGTGCATAAGGCCAGTTGTTGTAGGGCTGGAGTTTTAGGACATTGTATACTTTTTCCAGAATCCAGGAAGATATATTCCTCTTTCCTGTTCCATGCTAGGGATTATCAAAAAGGGGATTGAAAATAAAACAGCCAACATTATCATGCCATTGTACAAAAAGAGGGGCTTGAGGCAGTACTACAAGGCAAGAAGGCTTCCAGTCCTTTGACACCCAGGGTAAAGGGCTATAAAGAGCATGGAGGATCCTAGCCCACAGGAAGAAGGAAGTCGCTGGAGAAGAAGAAGTCCTGGGGACACCCCATGCTATCCTTCCAGGCAGGTAAACCTTTCAGGACCAACTTGAAACACCAGTATCAAGACAAAACTGCATTATTTCTCCACTGACTGATTACAAAGCAAAAACGGGATGATTTCTTTCTCTTGGTCCCATGCACCACTTTCACAGGTGTGCTTGACAGAGACACAAGAGTCTTTGGAACTCCTTCCCACTGGAGGCCAGACGGGCCCCATCTTTAATGCCCTTCCACAAGCAGTCAAATACCTTTCTTGTCAGGCAGGTTTTGCCTTAGTGACTGACTGACTGGGAGTCATTAAACAGGAAGGTTTATAATTTTTGCTGTTTTTGTAGTGCCTAACATCATAAATATGTTATTATTTAACATTTAAAATACCCAACATCTTAAACATGCTATTAATGATTTAATATTTGAATACGTTGCTGGTTTTTTGCATTTAATCTTGTGTCTTAATGATGTCAGGTAACTGAGGTCCTTTTTTCAACTGAAAGGTGGGATAAAAATATTTTGGGTGCAGAATGCTGGGTGCTGAGCAGGTGAGTCATGAGGAGTATGGACATGCTAAGGCGAAAAGGAGAACAAACAACTCCAATAGTCTCCTTGCGTGTATTTCATCCCGTAGTTTGACATGAAAAAGCTTGGTTTTCCACTTGCATTTAGAAGTGCAGGACAGTGGATAATCTTAGCATCTCTCTCTCATTCTCTCTCTCCCCCCCTCTCTCATTTGCTCTCTCTCTTTCTCCACCCCCTCCCCACACATTTAATTGACTGAAGAGCAGCACCGAGAGGCTGTACCCCTGCTACCTTGCTGCAAGGCAAAGAGACCTCCTCGCAAAGCTTTGGTACAAAGTCAAGGAGTTCCACCTGGAAGACAGGCGGTATATAAATACAGTGGTACCTTGTATAAAGGAATTAATTCATTCCAAATGAAATTCTGTTAAGCAAATTTTCCTTTATACAAATTTCCCTTAGGAATGCATTGAAAACGGAGGAATCCCTAATCAGGTTGTACGGATTCGCCCCATAGGCGATTCTATTATGCAAAATTTCCCCTATCTCCGGAATTTTTTACGTGATACAGAGTTTATACAAACCGTTTGTTATACGAGGGTCCACTTTATATAAATAAAATAAAACAAGGAGCAAATGCTTCTTCATTGCAAGATAATTACAGCTTCAGTCAGCAGTCTCATTTTGGTGCACAGCAGGGTGCACCAGCAGGAGCCAAAGAGGAATGCAAAGGAAGTGGCTGACTGCCATCTTGGAAAACTGTGTATTCTTGACGGCACCAACTGGTGTCCTCCTTGATTTGTATGATCTGCAGAGAAACCTTTGCTAGCAAAGCCAGGGCAGGCATCATTCATCAACCTGTACGGAGCCTGCCAGTTGGACATGATGCAGCAACACCTGAATTGCAGCCCCCCCTCTCTTTCTCTCTCTCCCGTTGCCCCACTCATGAGTGAATCAGGAAGGTGCGAAGAGGAAGACTGTGACGTCAAGGCAGCGGCAGATGTCGAGATTACCCACTGAACACAGAAGGAACATCTCAAAGGCTGGAAGGATCTGAAGTGGGCGTGCCCGATACATCCCAAGGAAAATAATTAAAACATGGAGACAGCTGGCTCTCATACACAGAGCTGAATCATACCCAGGACAAAGGAGAGGGATTTTTTCTTTTAAATTTAATTTTCCTGTGTCAAAAGTCTCGTTAAAGGTTTTTGGGGAAAAATATTTTGACTACAGGTTCCATGCTGCTTGTGTGTGTGTGTGTGTGTGTGTGTGTGTGCATATTTTCCTGCGTCATTAGTCCTATTATAGTTTGAGGAGGGGAAAAATATTATGACTCGGGGGGGGGTATTATGAGTCCAGGTTGCATGCTGCTTGTGTGTGTGTGTGTGTGTGTGTGTGTGTGCGTGCATATGCAGGACTGTGAGTTCTGTCGTTCTCCACAGAGGCCTTATGGCCACTGATGGGGACTGTGGCTAGCACTCAGTCACATCCCTAGTCCTCTTCCTCCTCACATAAGAGCCTTTTCACATGACCCCTAAGATCTGCTGGCCACTTAAATTCGGACCAGAGATCTTGGGGGTTCATTGCTCTTCCTGCGTTCCCACCCCCTCTGCACTTCCTTGCTCCTGTCTGCGTGAGGGGAGGGAGAAAAAAAGAGAGGAAAAAATGCAGGCTCACCTCCGTCTGCCGGTGGAAGCCGCCCCGGAGCCCCGTCGTCGTAGTCGTCCTGATTCCTGTCTCTTAAAGGGGCGGGGGGGGGAAACAACAACAAACAAAAGCGAGGAGAGCCCGGCACTCACTCCTTTAAATCCGGATCAGGGATTTTCACCCCCGGAGAGCAGGTACCTGAAAAGTGCGCTGGGACACGCTTAGGTGGGCATGGTCGCACTTAATTTTCTGTAAACTCCAGAGCTGGTGGGGAAACAATTTTAAGCTCCGGAGCTGGGAGCCATTTGCCACGGAGTTTAGGGGTCGTGTGAAAAGGCCCATAGATACTTTCCCCAAAATTAGAATGCCAATGTCAGAATTTAGCAGGCAATGCCAGCCCTCAGTAAAATATCGATTGTTAGCCCAGTCCTATGTTGGTGAAACTCCTCACTGTGGGTTGCTAGCACTGTTCACTTCTGCGGCATTGTGGGAAATTCATAGAGCAGCTCCTGTGCGTGCCTTGAGGAAGCAAAACATGGGTTGTCCAAGCTAGGTGGAGGGAGAAATTACCACATTTTTCTGTCTATAAGATGCCCCTATGTATAAGGTGAACACCACTTTTCCAACCCAAATTTACAGTTTCACAACCATCACCTTGCCTTACTTCCATGTATAAGGCGACCGTCAATTTTTAGTCAAAAATATTTAAGACTTTATGGATTTCAGCATTTTTGGCCTTTGTTCACCTTAAGGAAATTGAGACTGTTGTCTACTTAATGAGACCATTCAGGCCATTGTTTGTCTTATGAGCCTATTTCAGACCAGGGTGACAAGCAGTCAAAGTGAGCTATAAAATGGAAGACTCGCAACTAGCTTTTTACAGACTGATGAAGCTGTTTGGATGAGCAGCGAAACGTTTCAATCTCTCAAGAAAAAGAAGTCCAGTGGCCATGACTCAACTTTCAGAGGTCCTATGGAGGGAGAGGGCTGTGTGTTCAACACCAGCCATGTGATTTTGGGAGATGAATAGCAGCGTATAATTTTGGAACTACCCACGAGAACTTGATGCATAGCCTTGAAGATGATGATTTATCATCAAAAGCTCACAGTTTGTTTTTCGCTTTATATTCCTAATGGTTGAATAAAGGTATCACCTGTTCTTTCATTTGGATTGTTTCAACAACCATGCAGCCTTTTCTTGATTTTTTAAAAATAAGTGGCATGTGGGAGTACTGGGCAGACCTGTATCTTCCTCACAGGTTGAGAGAAACCGTGTCCCCCTTCCCAATAAACACCCAGTCTTCTTGTTCACTTCTTACTCTTTCCCATCCAGAAATGAAGAACACCCGGGCAAGGAGTAAGTATTTGCAGCGAGTTGTTTATTTACCTGAACGTGAGCTGCCTCAGGATTCTAGAGAGCCGTGTTCAAATTATCGAAAGGGAACATTATTTGGGAAGGATATCTTATACTCTACTACACCACCTTCAAATTTAGATGGGATGATGCATTGTTGAATTGAGCAGCTCCCTATTAATAGAGGGTGATCTACTGGTACATGAAAATATCATAATTAGGAAGAAAGGTTATACAGTGGACCCTCATATAACAAATGGTTTGTATAACATAAAATCTGTACAACATAAAAAATTCTGGAGATAGGGGAAATTTGCTTAACAGAATTGTTTATGGAGCAAATCTGTACAACATAAAAATGGTCGCGATTAGGGATGACTCTGTTTTCAATGCATTCCTATGGGAAATTTGTATAAAGGAAATTTTGCTTCACAGAATTTTATTTGGAATGAATTAATTCCTTTATAAAAGGTACCCCTCTCTCTCTCTCTCTCTGTGTGTGTGTGTGTGTGTATGGACCCTCTGACATCTCTTTGTGTGTGTGTGATTGGTGAGTTGATTATATACTCTCATAGGGAAGTCCTTCTCCAAGACTGGATCCTCACTATTATTATTTGCCAATTCTGTTCCTCCAATGAACTTGATTGAGAATGCATGGCTCCTTTCTCCCCCATTTTATCTTCACAACAGCCCTACGAGGGAGGTCAAGGTGAGAAAGAGCGTCTCACTCACTGTCACCTGGTGAGTTTACTGGCACAGCAGGGACCAGAAGCAGGAGCTCCCCCAATGCTGTTTCAACAGGCAAATTATTACATCACAATTTTTCATTTTCATAGCCAAGACAGTGCCCTCAACACACTGATAGATTTCAGTTCATAATGGGGGAGGTTTGAAATTTATATATAAAAAACAGAAATAGTATACAAAATAATATTAAATATATATAGTAGTAAGATCTTCGAAGCTGCCTTCCCCAGGAATGTGCATCACAGTGCTCAAGCGAAAGCAGAACTGTCCATGGCACCTCAGTGGCATCCTGCACAAGCTGCAGTAGGCAGGCTGTTGGTCTGTTTCAGCAGGACGTCACTTGTGAAGATAGCAGTCAAAGGAGGAAGACTGCCACCTGGTGCTCAGACACCATGAAGAGGGAGAAGTCTGGCTTAGTGATTCGTATGTGCAATGTATGTGGTCTGAACCCTTGGGGAGGTGAGGGCCACCACATGGATCATAAAAGCTGCCAGAGAAGGTATGGCAGACTGATTAGGAAGAGCAGTGAATGCCTCCTTACAAGAGGGCAGGATTTCCTAGGGATGCCCCTAGGAAAAAACTCTGTCTAATTGGAATTGGAAGCCAAGCTGTGGAGGCACTTCTCTTACCTGCAGCTTGGCTTCCGAAGTTCCGATTCCAATCGAAAGATTTCTTTCCTAGGGGCACCCCCCTTGGAGCTTCATAACTCAGCCCCCTGAGCCCCAATCCTTTCCAAATTTCATGGGGTTACCTAGAATCGCTTGAGGAAGCTCCCCTGCCATTTAAGTCCATTAGGACCCAGGGGAGCATATTGCTTCATTTCATTACATTTCATTTAGTCTTGTAACAAAACTACTTTAAAAATTCGTTACAACTGAAACAAAACCACTGCAGAAACAAAACAAAATGAAATGCTCTTTTCCCATTCCATGCCCATCTCTAGTATACAACATAAAGACAGATGAAAAGTTTTGCCAAGAGGATGCACACACCAACTCAAAAACCACATGACTGCCACATTACCCCAATACATCCCGGGATTTATTTCATTAGCGTAACTGTACCCTGAGAGAGAGACAGAGAGAGAGAGAGACAGACTAAAGAATATTCCAAGTAGAGATGGGCACGAACCGAAAAAGTGGTGATTCATTTTGATTTGGTTCGTTTTAGGGTTTGGTTCATTTCATTGGTTTGTTGATTCATTATTCGTTTCCCCCCACTTTGCACGGGCAGGAAAAAACATTAAAAAACAAATAAACACAGACATTGCAACTGCACAAACTGGACTGGCAGCATCCTCATCATCCACATCATCCTCATCATCTTACCAGGTGGCGGAAATGGTGTCAGGTCGATCCTTTTTTAAAAATTATTATTTTTTGCTGAAAGTTCGTTTCATGCCCATGTCTAATTCCAAGTTCCACCTTCCAGGAAGCAGCTATTTTAGACTACCCATTTCCCACCTCATCCTTTTGGCTGTTGGATTCCAGAAGTGGCATTTTTTTTTGTAAAAAAACCAAAAAACTTTCTCTACCTTTCATAGAGTGTGAGCAAAAATACATAGTATGCGGTGCATCAACAGTTGCTCCCATGCTTAGAGTGAAGCCGTGTTTCGAAAGGGACAGGAAGAGTTACAAGGCATTAAAAATTTAAACATTCATTTATTAGAATATTTATGTAAAAAGACTCTCTTTACACATATTTCTTTCCTTTTTTTTTTGTACAATAGTTTCCATTGCTTGAACAGCTCCCCTGCGGGGAGACAAGAGCATTTGTAGGCGAAAGCACATACAGGCTGCTGGAGGCCGATTGACACCTGCTCAGCTCTAAGCAGCGACCAGCAGAAAAGCCCACATTAGACAGGGAGTATGCACAGACACAGAGTTGAAGGGGGCAAGCTGGGTGGAGCCCCTCTCCCTTCTGCCGCTCCTCCCCTCTCTTACCTGTGCCGCTTCCAGCTCCTCCCCCTTGGGCAGGGGGAGTGTGCTGGCGGGCTGGGCAGGTTGGTCTCCGTTTGGATGGAGAGCGAGACAGACATGCACAGAGCAGGTTGCTGGGCCTGGTGTTGGCCGCCCAGGCTGGAGGGGGTGGGCGTGGGCTGAGGCTTGCTGGACAAACAGAGCAGTGACATCACGACACCGTTTTGCACAGGCAGATACTGTATGGCTCTAAAAAAGGCACAGCAAGGGGGCAGAGAAAGGAAGCACCCCCTTTAGACCAGGGCAGGAGAGGGAGGCCAAGGACGATGTCAGGGATCAGCAATAGCCAGCGTGGCTCTCTGTAAGAGGGCACCGTCTTGGAAAGGAAGTCGAATAACTGACTCTCCGAATCCAGAGTTGCTAGCCAAAAGTGCAAAACTAATGCCACCTACATGGCCTCTCTCCACCTTACTCTCCTTGTGCACACAGACATACACACAACACACAACCAGGACTTAGAATCTGTTCTGATCTGATTAAGTTCATTTGAAATGATTCCTTGTTTTGGACTTGAGTGCACAGCCTCTTCTGGCCAGGGATGGGAAGAGCTGGTCGTCCTGCAATCTGAAGAATCCCAAGCTGCATTTGCACATACATTCTTTTTAAAATATATTTTAAAAATACATATGATTAGCTTACTTAGAATAATCAGAGCGAGTAATTAGAACTTTCAGAATAGGACGGGGGACAAGTCACGGTGCAGCACCCTATCAAGGAGGGACTGGAAAGCTTTGGCCCTCATGATGTGTAGACCCTCGACACCCTAGCCAACACGGCCAATGCAAAAGCATGATGGGATTCATTGTCCAGATATCTAGAGGGCCAAGAACTCCTTATCCCTGCAGTAATGGCACAATGCATGTGCAGAAAAGCAGCCCCGTAAAGCCAGGCAATACGCTGCCCAGACCTTTTCCTGCCCCTTGGAGTATAAGCAATGGAAAATGCTTGCAATCTTTGGAGAGAAATGCAATCTTTGGCCAAAGGCTGCCCTACCGAAATGGTAGATCGGTTGGTGGCCTAATACCTCTGTACGAACAGGAGTGGATAAAGATCACATCGTGCGACAAAGACTAATTTTGACCCCTCTTCCCTGAGAAAATCCTTCCCCCTTATAGGGAAACATTAAACTGTGCTGCTCTCTCCACTTGCAATCTCAAGTTGGACCGTGGCCCTTGTGTTCTGATCTGGGTTTAGAATGGACAGCTGCCTAGGAGATGGTGGACAAGCAGCCTTGCCCCCTACCCTGGTGCTGCCATTAATCACCGAAACCCATATCTTGCGTAGAGACAGCTGCATCGGGGGGATCTTTTAATATCCATGTGGGTTTTTCCAAGGATGTAGAAACCTGTTTTTTTTTCCAGCTTCTGCAGAACACAAAGATACAAATGAATGAGGCAGAAGATCTTCCAAAATATGATTCAAACCTCAACAGAAGGGGAATAGAGCTAGCATGCTTGTCCTGTCTCTCTCTCTCTGCCTATCTGGAAGTTGAGTCACGGCAACTGGACTTCTTTTTCTTGAGAGATAGAAACTTTTCCCTGCTCATCCAAACAGCTTCATCAGTCTGAATACAGCTAGGGCGAGTTTTGCAAGCACTAGCTGAGTTTTGCACTAGCTGTATTCAGACTGACAAAGCTGTTTGGATGAGCAGCGAAAAGTTTCTACCTCTCAAGAAAAAGAAGTCCAGTTGCTATGACTCAACTTCCAGATAAACTCACCTGGATGACTGAGAATCTTCACAGACACTCTGCCTATGTATCTAGGAAACACACAACCATAATACGTGACTAAGAGTATAGATGACATGACACCTTTACAGCAGTTAGACAGCACTTTAACGGCCGTGGTTCCATCGTCAAGAATCCAATACTAACGAATTTGCATTTAGGACAGGTCTTGCAATACTCTGCCAGTTCAAGGGGGTGCCTTAAAGCCCTCTAGCAAATAATTTGTGGTATTTCACCAAATTCCGAATCTCAGGATCGTGTAGGAGGAAGCCATGGCATTTAGTGTTGTTATCTACTCAAGCTGTCAGCCGCAGATACACGCGGAGGCTCCTATTTTCCTTGAACCCAACACTTTGTGGGGGGGGGGCTCCAGCCACCCAAAGGAGGGATTTCCTGCCACTTCCGGATATTAGAGGCCTACTGATACTTATGAGGGTGGGTTTGCTCCTGCCCGTAGCACAAGCATGTCAACCCAGTGCAATATATCCCTACATAGCTCAAGATAATGGGAGGCTGGATGTATTAGAAACCCAGAAGGAGAATGGGAGCAATGCATGGGAGAAAGCACACTGGGCATGAGGAAGCCACAGCAAGTATGAGAAAGCTTTTTGGACAACTGTGCCACAAGCCTTGCTGGACTCTGTGTGGAAGTTATTGCCAAAACATCTGGAAACCTTATCTGGAAACCTTAAAGGTTCCCTTCTCCTGTTCTGTAGAAGCGTGACGCTCTGGGTGTGAGGGAGCTAGGGCGTGCGCCATGGAATGGGGAAGGTCTGCAGGAGGAACAAAGACAGGCAAGCAAGAAGCTATTCTGAGGCGAGCTGGCAAAGAACAATGGTCCAGAAGGCAGTTACAAGGGCACTCCTGCTGTTTCAGGCATCTATAGCAGGAGAGAGAGTTTCTCGTGCCTCAGGTATTGCTAAAAGAGTAGGTCTGCATTCAGCTACCGCGTAGATTTCATGCTCTCAACTTGTAAGGGGGAAAGATTATTAAAGCTTTTCACCAGAGAGAGCGAGAGCGAGAGCGCGCGGAGCAAGTCTCCTCTCCGCAGACAGGGCAAGTGGGACGCACTTCATTTGACATTCCCACACGCCTTTGTGGAATAATTTACGAAGCAGATCCTCCGTGTTTGAAGTAAAAGAGAAACATAGAAGCAGCAGTTCTATAGGTATAATCATGTAAATTGATCTTTGGTCAACAAAATGTCCTTTTTGAGTGCTTCCTGTGCAAAGGTAACAAGATCAAAAGGATAAAGGATAGATACCTCATCGGAAGGCGAGTATGCGCAGAAAAGATCAGCGGAGAGAAAGTGTGGCGGACTGATGCCAGCAGGCAGTTGTGGCTTGTACATGTGGCCCCATGAGCCCTAGTAGGCTGGGGGTGGGGTGGGGCGGGCAGGCGGGCGGGAGGAGGTACTTGCCCTTGCCAGCTTACCCCTATGGTTGCCAAAAGCTGACGAAAGACCAACCCACGTCCTCACAGCCGACATACACTCACGCAGGGTACCTTCCATTCTGGAGGCCAATGGGCTCACTCTCACAAACCGATGTCAGAGAACACCCACAAGCGACAAGCCACGAGAGCTCCTGCTTGGAAGTTCAAAAAGTTCAGATAACTTAACTATGGCTTTGTGGAAATTTAAATAACAACAACCCCTCAAAAAAAAAGGAAAAAAAAAACCAAAAAACCCCCAAAACCGACCACTCTTGAAAGGCCAGCTGTTCCCCTATTGAGCTCAGACATTTTCACATGGTGATGGGCTTAGAGCTTCAAGAATCTCAGGAGAAACAGATTCCCCATGCTGTATCTCTGTGACTGCCCAGTTCCCGCAACTGGGGTTGAAAAGCGTCGCATTGGAGGTGAGGGAGGGGGAAACCATCTACGTTTCAACACCCTCTCCCTCCATAAATAAATAAACCGGTTTTAAAGCATACGGGATGCACAGATTTCAAAGGCTTTTAAAGATGGGGAACAGTGAACTACCTCAGAGCGGATAACAAGCCCAGCAGATGGCAAGCTAATGTACAGCTGGTGAGTGGAAATCAAACCGTAAATAGGGACGTCCGGTTTCACAATTCACCTCAGGCATAATATAGTCAATCCATGGCCAAGCAGGAGGAGAGCTGCCTAGCCTGAGGTACTGCTCTGCTAAAACCTGATGCCAGGTGAAAGAAAACATCTCGAGCTTTTTCGGGTGCGTTGGGAGGGCAAGGGCAGCGCCACCGACCCAAATGGGCTCTCTGAGGTGGGAGTGAACGAAAGGTTTACACAAATGAAAGCTGTCTCTTGGCCCTGCGGGAGAGGACAGCAGTTGAGCGAAAACGCACCCGTCTCCGGGATGGGAGTCTCCTCTCAACATGTTACGGGAGGTCAACCCCTGGATGTCAACCACGACACTCTTTGCTTCCTTTACAAAGCTGCCCGATGGACGCAAGGCAGGTTCCCTTTTGGCAGTCTCTCTTACTACCTAACCAATTTTCCAAAATAAAGACTGGTGGAGGGGGGGGAGGAATGAGAATGAGTTGTGGGGGACGTGAGGTGGAATGACTGAGGTGTGCAGAGAGGAAGTGAGAGCCCCCCCCCCCCCAGGGAGTATAAGCAAGAGAGAGGTGGTGTCTTTGTGTGCTCGTGCAGGGCGCCTCTCTCTTCAGGCCAGCTCTAGGAGTGTGTCTCCCGGCTCACTGCCCTTTGGGGATGAAGGGCTCTCCCTCATCAGGGTCAGGCCGAGGGCCAGGGTCACTGAGGCATCGCATGATCCGCTGGTTGCTGGGGCTGTCGCTGGCTCCTGGGGTGAAGACGTCATCTGTGCCGGGAGAGGAAGGTTCTTTGGCTCTCATCACCAGCCCTTCTCCATCCTCCTCTTCCTCCGGGGACGGCGGGAGGCGGCTCATCCCCTTCAACGCCTCGTTCACCAGGTCCACGGACTCCGGAGACTGAGGGGAGGCGGGGTCAATGGTTATGATGGGAAGGTTCTCGGAGTCTGGCTTAGGGTCATAAGCGAGAGGGTCTGGAGCAAGAGAGGAAAAGCAAAGACCACTGAAGGGAGGAGAAGACACGAGGGAAAAACTAGCACAAGCGTCTGATACCAGGGTCTACTTTCCCCCTTGAATTAAAATTTCGGGCTCACAGATACACACAAAATAGATTGACTTTGGGGGGAATGTTTAACAGGGGCAAGCACTGACTGGTCTTCAAAGGAACCTCATTCTCCTCTAATTTAACCCCACGAGACAAAACTATGGACAGCGTTTGAATTGTAAGGGCTCTGTGGGAGAGGCAAGGGCCTTTAATGGAAGGGATTCAGAGAATCCAGATCAGCGGCACAGTATTCCCTGTTCTTTCCTATACTATTGCATCAGTTGGTCTCGGCCTGCTTCCTTCCGAGCAGGGAGCCGACCAGAGAGGCCACAGGCAGCCTCTTTTGAGAACAGCCAATTCTACATAGATTTTGGTTCACTGTTGCCACAGCCACTCTCTGATCTATCTATCTATCTATCTATCTATCTATCTATCTATCTATCTATCTATCTATCTATCTATCTATCTATCTATCTATCTATCTATCTATCTATCTATCTATCTATCTATCTATCTATGGGTATTTGTACATGACCCCTAGCAAATGGCTCCCAGCTCCGGAGCTTAAAATTGTTTCCCCACCAGCTCCGGAGTTTACAATTAATTAAGTGCGACCACGCCCACCTAAGCGCGTCCCAGCGCACTTTTCATGTACCTGCTCTCGGAGGGTGAAAATCCCCAGATCCGGATGTAACCTAGAGTGCCGGGCTCTCCTCGCTTCTGTTTGTTCTTTTTTGCCCCCTGCCCCTTTAAGAGATCTGAATGCAGTGCCGGGACGGCAGAACAGAGGTGAGCGGCATTCTTTTCTTCCTTTTTCTCTCCCTCCCCTCACGCAGCCAGCAGCCAGGAGTGCGGAGGGAGTGGGAACGCAGGAACAGCGACAAACCCCTAAGATCTCTGGTCCAAATTTAAGTGGCCAGCGGATCTTAGGGGTTGTGTGAAAAGGCTCTATCTATCTATCTATCTATCTATCTATCTATCTATCTATCTATCT
>JAHTLZ010000008.1:14945720-14976002 GCA_023846285.1 Phrynocephalus versicolor | reverse complement strand
CTATCTATCTATCTATCTATCTATCTATCTATCTATCTATCTATCTAAAATTTATTTTCTACACTAAATTACATAGAACAAATATATTGCTTGTCTCCTCTTGTGTTACCAATTCAATCACAGTTTTCCCCAACATTTGAGCCCAGTATACTGGTAAATTATATCTCCTTTCCCAGCTTAAATGAATGTACTTTCAGTGAAGGGTCTTTCCAGATTGTACCCAGACAACCGTGGCTTCCAGATGCAAAGGCACCAAAACCTTTTTGGACACACTATAAATGACGGAGGTGTGTGTCTCTGAAGTGCACTTGGGCACATTGTCATGCCCACGCTAAGACCCTTTCGGGCTGCCCCAGATTCAGCCAGGGATGCAGCCGGGGTTATCAAGCAGCATTCTGAAGAAAGCCCTTGATATGTCCAATAACCATGGATATTGACCAGAGCTGGGAAAAGTTATTTTCTGGGTCAAAGCCTTGCTGAGTCTCCCAGACACCATGGGCTTTTGGGATCCTGGGAACTGTCAGTTCATAGAGAGACATTTCCAAGCTCTGATGAAAAAGAGAGGCTTCTCTAGACAGGACTGTTATTGGAACCATACTTCGTTTTTCATACCCACCGGTGTTTTTGAACTAAAGCAGGAGGGCACACGACCTCACAAGGTGTACAGGGCGTAAGGGGTCTTGGGGGTGCGGTGGGAAATGGAAGTCTACGTAGGTAAAGGAAGCAGGACATCCAACAGGATTCGGGACCGCTAGGGTTTGTTCGTGGTTTTGCAGGGGAAAGGCAAGACGGGGGTGGGGGTGGGGACAACTGGCCTGATCAGACCAGAAGCAGGGATGGCTGGGTTTGGTTCCGTTACCTGCTGAGGAACAGGAGCAGCAGTCTTATTTATAAGCAGGGGTCTGATAAAAAGAAAGGAGAGAGGACAAAAAGAGCTAGCCAGGAGAACCAAGCTTGGATCTGCTATACCCACTGGGGAAGCTGGTTTTGATTCACAACCAGGGTTTCAATAAGGGGCTCTTGGATTCAAGAGTACAGTAGGACCCCAGTATCTGCTGGGGATTGGTTCCAGGCCTTCCCATGGATAATGAAAACCGTGGATAAGAGAAAACGCCAAAAATCCCCAGAACTGCTCTTTTGTGACAGTAGCTTGCTTTATGATTGGTGTTTGTGGCAATAGCTTGCTTTATGGCTGCTGTTTTATGACAGTGCCTTTCTTTACAGCTGTTGTTTGTGATAGTAGCTTGCTTTGTGGGTGCTGAATTATTTATTTAACTTTTCCCTCTACCAACCGTGGATAACTGAATGAGTGGATAATGAATCAGTGGATACCGGGGTCCTACTGTATATATCATCATCCTGATCCTCCTACCTAGTTGGTTTCTGGACTCTGCCTCTTCCATATTATCTCCATCTCAACAGAATCTCTCTGTTCTGCAGATATTCATAACCTGGCACAACCTTTGGCCTCCCTCTCTGTCTACATGGGGCTCTACAGAATTATTATAATTAGCATTAATTATAGTGGTAAACTGTATGTTTTAATCAGCCTGCCTTACCATGTAGGCCCCCAAAGCGAGTAAAATAGATGGGGGAGTGAAAGAGATGAGTAAAATACCCTTAAGAAATAGATTAAACACAACTTTTGAAACCCCGATTTTAATTTTTAAAAGAAAAAACTGCTTTGCAAGTAAAAAAAAAAAATCTTTGCAACGGGAATCCCATCTTAATTCCATATACAAATAGAGAGTAGCACATTTAAAGGTATTTATTATGCAAATGACTAAAATAATTAATGATTTGTAACAAATAGCCAGTCAAGGACTGCAAGGTCTTTTGCCACCATTAGGTCTTATGACAAGGGAACATTTTTGTCTATATTTCTCAGATGTTTCTACACTGATAATATGCAGATTTCTGCAAAAGAGCTCTGGCTAAGAGAAGTGTGAAATGAAAGACCTCCGGGGCATTAACAGGTAGCAGAAACTACAATCTTTGCTCATTGATTGCACACTTGGTACGATCTTTGAATCTTGGGCGGTTGTTAACACCCTTTCTCCTTACCTGAGCCAATGCGAGCTCGTGATATGGTCGGGGAGTCAATTTTGTGCGCTGGCACCGTCAGGTAGTTGTTCATCTAGAATCAGAAACACACCACCACTTATTAGAGAGTCTCTAGTTTTGATGGTGCCCCCTTCCTCTCCCCACCCCTGCCTTCTGCCATACAGAATTAATGCACAGGAAAAGCCTTACTACCCTCGCCCACTGCCCTGCTGATATTCCCCATTTACGTAGCTCAGCTGCACTAGCTGGCTAGTAGCTCAGTGGTTTGGTTTTGAATTTTGCCTTTCTTATTTTTATACAAAGTCCTGCATAGAAAGTGCATAAGACCAAGTAGCAGGATGCAGCGGCTGGAAGGCTGCCCTACTGCCATCAACTTAAAATGGGGGAGGACAATAGGTTGGCTTCACCCACTGAGCCTTTGGCCATTCTCACCACTGGAATGGCATTCCTGAGAAGAATTCCCCCCAAACCAAATGTGTACATATTCTCAAAGGCTTTCGCAGCTGGGATCTGATAGCCGTTGTGAGTTTTTCAGGCTGTTTGGCCATGGTCTGGAAGTTTTTCTTCCTGACATTTTGCCAGACTCTGGGGTGGCATCTTCAGAGGACAAGGGGCTCAGGGAACCCCAGAGCACAGAGAGAACTCCTAGTTCCCTGAGCTCCTTGCCCTCTGAAGATGCTGGCCACAGAGACTGGCAACATGTCAGAAAGAAAAACTTCCAGAACACGGCCAAACAGCCCAAAAAACTCACAACAGCTACCAAATTTGTACCTTGGGATTTAAAAAAAGATGCCTGGACTCCATCCATAACCCATCCCTAGTCTCCTCCTTCTCAGTACCCAAGCACATACAGAAAACATTTGGAATGGAGCTGAAAAACATGATCTTTCAGACAGCAGCTTCAAGAATCCTCCAGAAGCCAACCTGGCTAATGGATTCTGGGAGTTATCATTCCAAAAATGTCCCTTCCCCAAGTTCTGATCCAGAAGGCAGCAAGTTAAGGGGAAGCTGCTCTACCTTATGGTGACTTTTTTTTAAACTTGGTAAGCTCAAAGGGAGACATGTTGGGAATAACTCAATTCTCTCCATGGCTTCCAACACTTTTTAGCAAGTACCCTACAGTTGTGTGGCTTGGACATCTAACACATAACGTTATTTGAAAGGGAAAGGTCTTCAGTCCCAATCAGTCCTACAAAACCTGGCCTATAAAGAACTACTTTTTAAAAATAACAAGGATAACCATTAACATGACAAGTATGCTCTCTTCCTGAGCTCTGAATTACAATTTGGGGTTACAATTCTCGGAACTGGAGGGATTCTGTGCACTATGCTTCCTGCAGGCAAATTTTTCAAGCCTCTTTAGTTTGATGATCACATCTGGAGGTGAACACTTTTAGTGTACGGTTAAAATAATGGTGAGAAAGTCCTCCAGGAAGTGTCAATGGGCTTGTTTGTACATTTCAACTTCTGCACTGCCCCGTTCTGCAAAACACTCTCTGGGCAGTTCATAGCATAAGCATACAAACAATAGAAAACAATGCAGTGCAATAAATAGACATACAACATTGAACAAACCAACAAAGGGCATTTATACACGACCCCTAAACTCCGGGGCAAATGGCTCCCAGCTCCGGAGCTTAAAAAATGTTTCCCCCACCAGCTCCGGAGTTTACAGGAAATTAAGTGCGACCACGCCCACTTTAGCGCGTCCCAGCACACCTTTCAAGTACCTGCTCTGTGGAGGTGGAAATTCCTTGATGCGGTGTAACGACAGTGAGTGCGGGGCTCTCCTCGCTTCTGTTTATTGTTTTTTTTTGCTCCCGCCCCTTTAAGAGCTACTTAAGAGATTGGAATGTTGCCGCAGCAAGAGCGAGAAGCAGAACGGAGGTGAGCCACGTTCTTTCTTCCTTTTTTTTTTCTCCCTCCCCTCACGCAGACAGGAGCAAGGAAGTGCGGAGGGGTGGGGACACAGGAAGAGCGACAAGCCCCTAAGATCTCTGGTCCGAATTTAAGTGGCCAGCGGATCTTAGGGGTCGTGTAAAAGTGCCCAAAATGAGTCAACAAAACCAGTGAATCAGGCAAACCCATCTCCAGACTGAAGGTAAGGATGATGCCCTGCCATTCCACTATCTCCCACTGCCTCCCTTCGAGCTGATTCCAGTCTTCCCATCAACCCACCTTCTGTTCCAGCTGCCGGGCTTTCTGTCTTCTCAGCAGCATCTGGTTCCAGGCTTCCTCATAAGGGTCGGCGACCAAAGTGTGTCGGTTATACGAGCGTAGCTAGAACGAAATTCAAATGAAGTTAGGCATCGCTACACATATGCCCATATGCATGACACTAGGCAAACAAACAAACAAGCTGGTATGAAAACCATGCGTTGTCTAAGGCAGACGATGGGTGTGGGGGGGTTGGTGCAATGAGGAATGGAAACCTTGCTTTTTTCGACCTACACTCCCTCACAACCAGGCTGGCTGGGTGATCCTGGGAGGCATAGTCCAAAATGGCAGCTTTTCTAAGATGTATGGAGCAAGGGTAGCTATTCAAATAGAACAGGGATTTGCAACCACCTTCTCTCTGTGTTACCAAACTCCACCCTCTTTCAGTTTCTGCAAACTCAGCTGACCAATAGCCTTGAGAAGAGCTGGAATCCAACACCACCTGGAAGGTGGTATTACTCTCAGTCAGAGGTACCATGATCTTGATATGCATGTGTGACAGGGAGGAAGAACAGGGGGCCTTTTCATTGTTCTTGCCCACTAGAGCTTCAGAGCTGCTAAGCTGGAGTTCCCCCAAGCCCCAATTAAAGGAACTAGATTAACGATGTCCATTTCCCTTGCTTGATGACCAAATGTCTCTCTCTGCCCGTGCAGTCCCACCTGTGCCCAATTGCTAGGCGACAGGCTAAGATGTGGTGTGGCCTGGCAGATGCTGATAATAACCTCTAATTCCCATTTTTCCTCACCACTGACTATGCTGGCATGGATCAGCCCAATGACTACAACACTAAGGTCTGTATCTGGTCAGGCAGCCAAACCAGTCACCACTCTGCTTCCCAACAGACTACCAACTAACTTGCGCAGCTTTGCTGGATAGTTAGAAACTAATCCCCAACACCACCACCAACACCTTGGAACTGCGCTGCTGGAAGGTACCTTATGGAATACTGAGTCCTGCCTATCTAGGAGTCCAAGTTGGGAACCAAACTCCCAACCTTTGACTCCACAGCCAGATACCTAAACCACTGAGTTATCCTCACCTTGGAGGAATTAGAGGAGGAACCAAGGAACCATATTTGTTTGTTTGTTATATTTCTATACCATTCCATCTAACGGGCGTGCCACTACTCTGGGAAGTTTGCAACAGTAGAATAAACATGAAGAGAACAGCCATGCCCCAAACGAACCCACAGATATAAAAATATAAGAAGAACGACACAGCTAAACATTCAAAATGGCGGCAACGGACAATATGAGAAGACCCCAGAAGGAGGGTGGTTAGAAATGGTTTTGATAGATCCCAGTTTTCTGGTTCCATTTCATACCCTCTGTCTAGTTTTCTGCAGGTTGTTACGTAGAATCTTGCGAATCTCCTCCTCCTTGTCCTTCGAGAGTGCAGGCAAGATACGTTCCACAGGCAAGGTTTTGGGGTTGATATTCCTGCAAGTAAGTTTCAGAGAAAGAGAAAGGGCCTGACATTTGGACTAGAAGGAACAAGCAGCGCTCTTTGCTCTTGCCAACCTGGCTTAACCTTCACATGACAACCTGTGTGATGTACTGCTGAGATTGCACCCAGGCTCCATAAAACCTCATAGGGTACTGTCATATGGTACTTACTGCATAGAGATGGTGGAGACAGCCGAGGGGATCTTGCCCATCCCCCCACTTTCCACCAGTTCAATGGCTTGCTTCATCTCCATCTTGTGATAGAAGGCAATCAGCTGGGGCTCCTTTGAACGTTCGCCAGCAATCAGGCACTTCTTCACATACTTCTTGTTGAAGCGGTTCAACCTTTGGAGAAGCAAACACAACGAGGAGAGGCAAGTGGGCAAAAGGAGATGACTGAAAACAGCAGCAGGACAACCGTATGCCGTTATGTGCCGCCAGGTTGTTAACTGACTTCTAGTGACCCTAATAGGCCTTCCAAAATGAGTGAGATTTTTTTTTTTTAAAAAAAATGGTTTTGCCAGTTCTAGAACCCCGGTGGGCTTTCACAGCTGAGCAGGGATTCAAACCAAAGTCTCCAGTGGCCTGGTCTGCCCACTCAACCACACTGAGTATCCCTACAGTCATAAAAATAGGATAAAAAGTCTGGGAAACAGTTGACGATGGCTGATGCCCACTGGAACTAGCATAGCAGAGGACAAGCCACCATAGGGAGAACCGATCTGGTTTAGCATTCACCATGACAGAGAGCCTTCCAAATCCAGTTTCAAAGCCTCCAATTGATGCAACTCTACCGACATCTAAAGCAACCCATTCCATTTTGCACTGTGAGTTCCCTTGTGGACCTGGGATAGGAAGAACCTGGTAGGTCAACTCAGGGCAAGCTTGGATGGGAAAAACCGGAACCCAGACAACAGGAGAAGGGCACTCAAATGGAGGCCTTGAAGGATGGAGGCCCATACAGGTTGCCCAAGCTCAGAGGTTCAACCCTAAAGGAGGAAAACAAAAGGTCCTTGGTCTGGGACAATACAAGGAGAGCCTTGGAAGGCACAGGGAAGTCAGGACTGGGGAGGAGGAAGGACACATCAGACTGCAGCACACATGCTGGAGACCTCCTTCCCAATGTTGCAAATGAAGAGGAGGGCAAATGAGGCTTTTAGGGGGGATGCCCTAGAAGACCCTAGTGAAGGCTACCAAGGAGAGGTGTAACTCTTAGAAGAACCTGAACCATCCAGGGACTGGCAATGCATATATAAAGAAGAATCCTGTCTATGGATCAAGGGGCGGAAGAGGAAGTCTCCATTTTGCTAGCCAGGGCTGGCAGGTCACACAAAATAAACTACAGGAAAGAGAGTCTCCTTTGAGTTTTGGGTCTTTCCTTTAATCATGAAAGGCCCATCTCTAGTAAAGACCAGATCCTAGAAAGCTGGACCTGTCATTACTCCCCCCCACCCCTGAAGATGACATGGTCAGCAAGGGAAGTGAGGAGTTTACATGCTCAGCAGAGTTGGGCTTTCATCAGATAATAGGATCATTTAAGGCTCCAATTTATGTGTCTCTCTCTTCTTTCAATGTTTAGTAACCTGTAATTTTACAGGTCTGCCACCTTTTCTTTAAGAAGTAAGAGACAGCTACAGACCAGCACTGAGCACATTGGAACAAGAAGGTATTAAAATACAGTATAACACAGACACACAAATTTGGCCTCAAAAGCCCTGCTGAAAGAATCCCCTTTAAGGTCTATGCAGCTGATAGATAAAACACCTAGGACCTTTTTAGTACTGGCCTTGTGTTTATTTCTTTAACACATTCTGATCCCATTTTTGTCACCTGAAAACACTTCCAAATGATTTCAATGTGCTACCACAACCTTAAAGAGAGGACCTGAAAGGAAAAGGAGGTAGGGAAGCATGAGGAAGGAGTACAAGGCAAGCAGGCACCAGTTCTCTCCCTCTAGTTTGCTTTTAAGCCCTTGTTTTGCTTTCTATTGCAATTGTGTGTTCGATCCCACTGCCAGTCATATTTAAATGGCAATCTGTTTTTATTGATTGGGTCAGAAATGGCTCATGTCGCTGTTTTTCATTGCAAAGCTGTTGGAGGAGGCTTTATATGTTTTACAAAGACTAGGTGTCTTCTGCCACGAGAGAATTATTTTCTTTCTGGAAGATGAGAGATGAACTAAAAACAGAAGCACACTGAGTGAAATCCTGTTGAGTAGCTATGTGGGTGTACCTGGCGCCTGCTGAAGGTACATCTCCACCAAGATGGAAGTGTTATCCACAAAGCACTCTGGCCAAGCTTCCAACAGCAAAAGTGAGCAAACACAAATAGGCTTCCTCTTCTGCCAGATGCTCCCCTCCTGCTGATCCCTTTCCTTACACCGCTGTTGTTTATTCACACCTCACCACCTCACCCTTCTTAATACTTCAGAGAGGGAGGTTTGTACAAGGCAGGTACACCACTGCCCCAGTTGTCCTCCCTACGGAGTCCGCCCATCAGAATTAATGGACTCACTCACTTCGCTCTTTCCTTTTCATCCATCCCCAGCTCAGCACTATACTGTGTGCGTGTGTTGTGTCATTACAGTTGTGACCGATTCTTCGTGACTCCATGTCCATGGAGTTTTCTTGGCAGGAATCCTGGAGTGGCTTGCCAGTTCCTACTCCAGGCGCCTACAGTACCTGCTATTCCCTGGTGGTCGCCCATCCAAGTACTAACCAGGGCTGACCCTGCTTAGCTGCCGAAATCAGGCGAAATCGGATATGCTTAGGGCATCTAGGCAGCTTGCCCTATACTGTATTTCCCAATAATCAGCTTTGCAGAAGTCACCCCAGGCTCTCTCTCCTTTGTATCATTTTTGGAGTTCACAGGGCCCCTTTCTGACCTTGGCTGAACTGCTTAGGTTACCATAAAATGGCCAGTCAGGACACCAGCAGAAGAATAGTTTGGATCTTTGAACAACGTGGCCTCTTGACACCAGCCAAGGAGGACTGGATCCTGAGGAAAGCGACTACCAGGTGAAATGATTGATTTGGCTTTAATTTGGGTAAAATGGCCATTCTTGGTGGCTGAATGAAATTTTAATCCCGACTCTGACGGAGGCTTGCTGTGCTTCTGTGTTCCCTAGCCACATTTGAAGGTGAAGATTTGGGGTGGGGGGTGGGGAATAAGAGCAATGCCGAGGGACTGGTGGCTTTTTGGATCCAGAGTTGAGTGATAAATTCCAAATTGTAGGCTGAGGAGGAGTTTGAAATGCACCAGCCTTTTCCAGATTGCATCTCTACCCATCTCAAGAAGCTAGCCTGGCCCCCGACACCGGCCATGAAACCTGGAGCCTCTCATAAAACCATGTAATTTTCTGAACTGCTCAGAAGAACCTGGTGCACAGCCTGCAAGAAGATGAATTACTGTTCCACTGAAAGCTTGCTGTCCATTATTCACTCCATTAGTCTAACAAAAGTATCACCGGCTCCTTTATTTGTGTTCTTTCAGAGACCAGATGTCCCTTTTCTGATTTTTTGCTCAATTCTCTTGCTTGCCCCTCCTCTGTTTAAAAAGGAAACAAGTATTTAAAACTATACAGTCTGTTTAAGCAATCCAGACTGCCTGGGCATAACACCTGAGAGGATCAGACTGGCATAATTTGACATTCCATAAAGAGGCACCGGCTTTCTGCCACTGTTTACATTTTTCCCCAGGGCCACTTACTTGTCCTTCCAGTGGTGGTGGCCATAGTGGCCACATATATCTTCAATGCCCGTCAAAAGATGATCCAAGAACTATTCAGAGAGAATGAGGAAGAAATGTGCTTTTATTTCCCATTTGTTACACAATGGCAACACATCCCAACAATGCACTAGAAGGCCAATTTGATGACGCACGTTTATGCTGCAATATTCATTTTCAATTATTCCCCCTCCAATTCCTTTTTAACATGAAGGGCAATCATGTTTCTTGAGTTACCCTTCTCCAAGTTTCCAAAAAACATTTGGGGGGACGGGCTGAAAATGGAGTCACAGGTTGCAGGTTTTCATGTTGTTGACCACACCTGTTTTTAAGCAACACTGCAGTCCTCATGCTATGATCCCCAGAACGACACCACGGCCCTGAATAAGCAAACGTGTGGCAGTGCTGAAGAGTCAGCATTGCCTACTTCTATGAGCGAAAGACAAATTCAAAGAACAAATTCAGTTTATCTGCAAAAACACTCCAATCAAATTTGTTCTTCAACAACTGGTTAGGCTTTCTGTTGAGTTTTTTTTTTAAAGGAACTGGAGTTGCTGTCCATTTCTGCTGTTGCCCGTTGAAGAGCAGATGGTCAAGAGGATGTGGTAAGATCCAGCTTGCGACATCCCCTCCCCACTTGGAAGAGCTCCAGGGGGACACATGAGAGGTGTAGTACCACAGTACGCCTGTTAGTGGCAGCAGAGTCCAACTACTGAGCCTTGGGAGTCAAGCAAAGGTGACCCTGCGGGTTATCCTGAGGTAAAACTTGTGGAAACTTTTGGCCACCTGCAAATTTCTTTGAAAAGAGCCTTAACCTATTCTCATTTAATACTGATTACTGACAATCGTATCGAAACACCCAGTTATACTCCGCCTCTGCTTCTGATCCCCTTTCGCTGTGATTTTTCAATCTCATTTTATTTTTATTTTTACTTCCCTTGGTTGATTATACTGACGCTGGTGATTTATGTCTGATCGTTTCTTATATTTTTTGAGCTTAGAATCATTTTGTGAATTTACTATCGTGTTTTATATTTTGTATTTTCTCTTTTGTTACTCACTGCCCAGAGTAGCCCTCGGACTAGATGGAGTGGTATATAAATCAAATCAAATCAAATCACGAAATAAATAATTTGAACTACAATTTCATTACAGATATGTTTTTTAAAAGATAATTAAATATAATGTATCCCACTGACTGGCATCTGGGCACAAATGTTTTCATTAGCTTTATAGGTTATTAAAAAGCAAAGTGTTCTGCTTATATACCTCCCTATACCACTTCAAGTAGTCTCTGGGTAGTTTACAGTTTAATTATGCAGGCTACACATTCCCCACCCCCCACCCCCAGCAAGCTGGGTACTCATTTTACTGACCTTGGAAGGATGGAAGGCTGAGTAAACCTTGAGCCTGCTACCTGGGATTGAACCCCAGGTCGTGAGCACAGTTTTACCTGCAGTACAGGAATTTAACAACTGCACCACAAGGCTCTTTTTAAAAGCTATAAAGGTCATAAAACTATAAAATGTGATGTGGTCTGCATGCAGCCTAGATTCTCCTATATAAAGTTTCATAGGCTTTGAACCAGTGGACAGCTCAGTAGTTTAGGTCCCTGGCTGCATCTCCTTGAAAGCAGCTGAACTTGCATGATCTAGGGGTCCATTCCAACTCTGCGGTTCTAAGGTACTATATGTGGACAATGTCTCCCGTTTGGTTCTCAGTGGCTCATTTTGTGAGGAACACAAGAGAGGGCTTTCTCAGGAGCTGCTCTTGGGTTCTCCAAACTTCTTCTGCACATCAGCAACAAAGAACCTTCTTATTTAGGTGGGCTTTGGGGATTAACTTGTAGGAGTATTTAATAAGGGTCTCTATTGTTTTAATGCTGCCGCAGCTGGCGCTGATTGACGCAATGTTTCAAATGTGTTTTAAATCCATTTTGATACAATATTGATTTAACAATGTCTTGATCTTATAATTTTTAAAAACATCTGTAGCTGTTTTTCAGCTATGTTGCAAACTACCCAGAATCCCACTTCTGAGGGGGGAAAACTGTTACAAATAAAATAAATAAAACTGATTTGTGTTTAAAAAACAACTTCCACTGAGGACAAACATTCATGACATTAAAAAAAAAACAATTTGTAATTTTGTTACTCTTTCATGATGCCACACTACCCTAGCAACTTGTAGCAATAAATGTACTGTATACTATACACATTACCTGAGTGTGAATTTCTTCATTGATGGACCTTTTGGTTTCCTGCTTTTTTTTCACTGCAAGGAGGTCCACCAGTGGACGGATGGTCATCCCCTGTGGAGAGATAAGCCCAGTTATATCCAGAAAGTTCCCATCAGCAACACTGCTTGTCTTTCTGGAAACAGGCAAAGACCTTTCTCTTCAAGCAAGCTTTCCCTGAATAATGGACTACCATACATGGCTACGCAGACTTGTGTTTATAACCACTTATAACTTTGTGCTTCTATCTCTCCTTGTGTAGGTTATCAATTGTTAGTTCCCATCCCTCATAACTTGTAGATGGTCTGCCGTACATGAATGCATGGTATTTATACCCTTTTCTTAGCTGCTTGCATTCTCTTTTAGCTTTACTGTTGTCTTCTAGTGCTGTAAGATACCCTTCGATTCCCTGTTCTTAAACTTGAATATGTCTTAATTGTACTGGACTGTAAAGAGCTCCAATTGTACTGAATGGTTCCTCAATTCCCTGTTCTCAATACCTGAACATGTCTTAATTGTACTGGACTGTATATTGTCCCTCATTACTGTAAGTTGCCTTGGGTCCTTTTCCAAGGAGAAAGGTGGGGTAAAAATAAATAAATAAATAAATAAATAAATAAATAAATAAATAAATAAATAAATAAATAACACTGGTCTGTGCTTGTGTGGATTCAGATGGAGTCTTAGAATCATAGATTAGTAAAGCTAAAAGTGGCCTATAAAGCCATTGGGTCCAAACACAGGAATACAAATAAAAGGATATCTGACAGGTGGTTGTCCAAATTTCTCTTGAACGCCTCCAGTGCTAGAGCATTCACCACCTCTTGAGGTTATTGGTTCCACTGACGTACTGCTCGAACAGTTGGGAAGTTTTTTCTTCTATTCAGCCAGAAGCTGGGTTCTTTTAACTTGAGCCCATCTTAACTTTTTCCAGCTGTCCTTGCACCATCACCGCCCTAGTTCCTTACAATGTTGAGTTTCTTCTAGTTCCACAGAAAACCTACAGCTGCTGCCTCTTGTATGTACCAGGATGGCGCAGTGGCTGGAGTGCTGGACAGGGATTTGGGAAATCCAGGTTCAAGTCCCCACTGAGTTACAAAACTCACTGGGTGAACTCACAGAAACCACTTGGCAGTGGGGGAACTTTTTTTTGTAAATAAATCAATAAATAAACTTGGGTCCATCACTGTCCTCCAAGCTGACCTACTTCCTAGGGAGGTCGTAAAGAGAAAGGGTGGGGGAAGACAGCCATGCACACCCCCCTAGAGCTCACTGCTGAAAAAAGGGGATACTAATATAATAAACTGATTTAAAATATAACACAACAGAAAGCAAGTGGGGAGAGCAACCTTTGTCCACATATGATATCTTCTTCGCCTCCGTAAGTAGGGGACTAGGGGACATCCACTCAAATTGAGGGCTAGGAGAGTAAGAACAGACAAAAAATATTTTTTCACCCAGCACGTTGTTAGTCTGTGGAACTCCCTGCCACGGGATGTAGTGATGGCATCTGGCCTGGATGCCTTCAAAAGGGGATTGGACAGATTCCTGGAGGAAAAGTCCATCACAGGTTACAAACCATGATGGAGATGTGTAATCTCCAGGCCTAAAAACAAGTTATTTCAAGGGCCAAATGCAGGGGAGTGGAATCAGGAGGCAGAGATCTATTCTCGTGCGATCCCAGATGCATTTGGTGGGGCCACTGTGAGATACAGGAAGCTGGACTAGATGGGCCTTTGGCCTGATCCAGCATGGCTCTTCTTATGTTATGTTCTTATATTTTAAGTAGACCAAACCCTCACCCAGAGCTGTTGTCAAGATGCTGCCTAGCCTGGCAGAGAGGGAGGTGATGGAGCCCTACCTGCACAAAGACTGTGAAGAAGATGACTGTGATGATGGCTGTGAGGAACATCTCTCTCATGGGAAAATGCTCATATTTAAGAAGGTAACCCAGGGAGAAGGCAATGGCCCCTCGCAGGCCACCGTAGGCAATGATGAACTGGTCCTTCGGAGTTAGTTTCACAATGCGGAATTTGTTGATGAACCAAGTCAGCCCAAGGACCCCTGAATAAATAAGAAAATGATGAAAAGAAGAGGATGATTAAAACATGTAAATGTTGGGGAAATTATCCAAATGATGCCCTGTGTACAACGATGACTCCAGCACTTTGCTTCCCTGCTATTTATAACTGCCAGGGCTCATCCACAATTGTCCTTTAATTGACTTCTGTTATGTGACATGAGGAAAATACTAAGATGCACCCAGGTGAGGAAGACCATTAGCAAACACACACACTGACAAGTCAGGCATTGCTGCCTTGATCTGCATTATGCAGGAGGAATGTTCCTGTCATCACCTCTGCAGCTAATTTGATTCAAAGGGAAAATTCCTATCCCCAATTAATTAATTAGATTTATATACCACCCGTCTAGTGCCAAGACACCACTCTGGGTGGCTATCAACAGTTAAAACGTGACTAGCCAATCCCACCTCAAAAGGACATCAATGAAGAGAACCAATAATCATTAAAACCCAGGGCATCCAAAACAGAAGGAAATCTGGATGGAAAATCCGAAATCAATCATCTGTGATTTCATGGGCCATTGCCATGTTGAGCCTGGGGGTGAAATGCAAAAAGCAAAAGCAAAGTGTTCTGATTATATACCGCCCTATACCACTTCAAGTGGTCTCTGGGCAGTTTACAGTTTAATTACAGTATGCAGGCTACACATTGCCCCCCCCCCGAGAGCTGGGTACTCATTTTACCAACCTCGGAAGTCGGAGTGAACCTTGAGCCTGCTACCAGGGATTGAACCCCAGGTTGTGAGCACAGTTTCACCTGCAGTACAGGCGTTTAACCACTGTGCCAAGAGGCTCTGTAATGCCACCTGAAGGCTCCTGGGAGGTGATATGACACAGGGCCTACTTTCACATATAAAAGCCTCCCTAAATGAAGAAAGCTAGCACATCAGGAATGATAGTTTAAAACATTTCTTCTTGACATGCTGATTTTCTAAAAGCAGAGATTTTGGAGGCAGGGCAGGTTCTGCCGTCTGGTAGGTTGGGAAGTTGGGCGAACTCCTTCCCTGCTCTACCGGGTAAGGCCCGTTCCAGGCATTAGATGCCTTTGCTCTTCTAATTCAGCACTCTGAGCCAAGTCAAACCAAGGTATCTACCCAACTCTTTGTGTACGTGTTGTGTCGTTACAATCAGGACTGACTCTTCGTGACCCCATGTCCATGGAGTTTTCTTGACAGGAATACTGGAGTGGCTTGCCAGTTCCTACTCCAGGCGCCTCCAGCACCTGGTATTCCCTGGTGGTCTCCCATCCAAGTACTAACCAGGGCCGACCCTGCTCAGCTTCCGAAATCGGGCGAGATCAGCTGTGCTTAGGGTATCTAGGCAGCACATACCCAACCCTTTAAACATCCAATTATTTCCTTGAACTATTCCCCACCACCACCACACTCACCAAGGAAGGGAATTATGGAAAATTAAAGGAATGTGGGGACAAAGCCACAGATCTGAGCCACAGACTCAAGATACTGGAGTCAAGATTTGAAAAAGCAATTCATTGAGCTATCACCATTTGAAAAATGCCCAGCTTTTACTATACAGGTCATTTGGACACTACAAAGGGTACTAGAAAGTGGAAGAAAGAATTTCACAACTTAGACAAAATTATGCCCACAACCGAAAACATCAGCAGGGCTTGGAAAAGTTATGTTTGGAATTCCAACTTCAGTTTCTGGGTAAATCCAAAAAAAAATCCACCAACCCCCCTGCTTTTCTAGGTTCCTAGCTCTCCAATTGCGGTACGCAAATCCTTCATAAATAGGGAATGCTAGTTCGAGGCAGAGAAGCTTCTTTAATTATTTCCATTGTTTTGGAACATCTTATTTCTCTGAAACCTCAAATAAGCCTTGGAAACGTATATATATTCTCAAGGCAAGGTGCACTGATTCTCAGAATAAGTATCAGAAGGTGGAACAAAGTGACATCCATTGAGGCAGTGACTCCGATTAAGTTCTTTCCCATCCTCACCTAACACCCTGGCGATCAAACAGAAGAACAAGGTGCCAATGACAAAAGTCCAGTTCCAGTGGTGTTTCCCGGCGACGGTGGAGACCCCAAGGAAGATAAAAATGAGGGTCTCGCTGACACTGCTCCACATCTTCAGGAAATACTTGATGGTGGTATGGGACTTATGGGAGATGTTGGCCTCCACATAAGGACGCATAACCACGCCGGCAGCAATCAGCCTGCAAGGGAAGAAGAAATGTGCTATAGAAAGCCACAGAAACCACAGGACAGGCAATTAATTTATTTGTTCTCAAGGACTTGAGTGGCCTCTATAGACCGACAGAGCACGCCTTCCACAAAAGCCCACTTCAAATGGCCCAAAGAGAGTAAATCATGCTCCATGTAAACAGGTCTCATGGCTTGAGAAGAACCTTACCTGAATCATTAGGTTGCTTCCCACTGACGTGTTTAATTGTGCAATGGATCCACCTCAAACTCAGTTTCATAGTGATCTGAATGCTGGCCACGATTTGGGACATTTGAGTCCAATTTCCACTGAACCATGATATGAATGCAATGGATGATCTTCACCAGCCAGCCTTTCTCTCAGTCTGACTTACATGACAGTTTTTTTGATGGGGAGTAACCAGTAAACACCCTCCATTTACAGAGACACTCAAAAATGCCCTTCATTTCTTCTGTCCTTCCTTTAGGACAAAAAACAATTCTGGATTGAAATGCAGGAAAATGGCTGTTTTCGATTCAAACGCCACAAAGTCCTCCATTCCACATTTCAAGCGGCCATAGTGGGGGATTCTGGGGTGTTTGTGGGGTGTTTAATCTAACTCAAACCATCCCCAGGTCTCAGGTTCAATGGTTGCCATCTCCAGGTGGAAACCCTAATACTACCATTCTGACCCCCCCCCCAAAAAAAACATGTCAATCAGCCTAGACCTGTGGTGGCGAACTTCGGCCCTCCAGATGTTTTGGAGCACAACTCCCAGAATTCCAAGCCTGTATTGCCAGTGACAAAGGACTGTGGGAGTTGTGGTCCACAACCTTTGGAGTGCCGAAGGTTTGCCACCCCTGGCCCAGACTGTAACTGAGCCAGAAGTACCAGTAGTTTGAGTCCACAGAAAACAGCACTCTAAGACTCTAGCATAGGATGGCACCAAGATGGAAAAGGTGATTGTGTTGGCTAGAAGGTTCTCAGAGTTACTGTTGTCTAGGTCCTGGGGGCCTTTAGGCATGATCTAGCTGTGCCAATGTGCCACTGGTCAGCACTGAACACAATAGCTTTCCCTTGTAAGGTCAGCAGAAGAGTCTTCCCTGTTCCAGGAAATCTACTGGCAGCCATATAGGTCTCTTAGTCCATGTCATTCTTCTAAATGAGGTGCCTCCCAGTCCAGGATCCTCCACTATCCTGGATGACAACTCTCAGACAAAAGGGATTGACTACAAATGAAGGTGAAGGGAAATTCTAGCCGACGGATCTGTTTTAAAACTGAAATTCTGCAGAGGACAACTTTTGGATTGATGGTGGAAGTTGTAGTCAATGCCCTTAGCCTGGGAACGGTTGAAAATAGTAGGCCACTGTCTCCCACAAGGATCAAGAGGCCCGTGTGCCCGAACCATATTTCACCTCCTTTCCCAGAAGGCATCCAACTAGTTCAGCAGAGACCCCTGTCCTTTTTCTGAGCTGATCTTACTGGCCTCACTACCAGATAAGCCTGGTGATGACTCACGCTTCATGCTTGCTGGAGAGAGCTGTTGCTAAGTCACACTGTATGAGAAGGTTACGAAACAGGAAGAGGCCATATATTGCCCTCAATCAACTGAGAGCTCTTCTGGCGCACTGCACACATGGATTTGAGGTCTGCATAGTAGGAAAAAGAACTTTGCACCGTGCTAACTGCAAAGCATGCATGCGCATTTCACGCATCGTAGCGGTGAACCCAACCTTGTCTTGCAAATGGCGTCGGCAGTGCCATCTTAGAGATGTTTTCTCAAAAACAAGCACGGACTCGCGCAACATGCAGCAAACGAACAAAGGGTAACCCTCGCACGGCACCAGAAAGGAGCATGGAACAGGCTGCAAAATGTCTGGGGATGGATTACTCTTACTTAAAGAGCCAAACCACACACACCGAAAGCAAATTGAATTGCTAGCTACACGATGGTATGATCGCCCACTAAACGAGACAGGTCAATCATCTCACCCAAAATAAGATAGCTTCCTATGTTCTCATTTACATCAGCCCTTTATTCTGGAACATTAAGGACTGGGACTTGACCTATATATTCAGATGAAGAAATGTATTTGTGGTAGACTACAGGATGTGTACATAAAAGATGCCAGTTCCACCCCAGCTCTCTTCTGCCCTCACCAGCATAGCCAGTGGAGAAGAATTCTGGAGGACAAAATCCAGCAACACCTACAAACCACGGTAGCTCTCTGCTTGTAAAGGACAGTTTTAAAATATACTTTGCCTTTGTATTCTGTATTGCTTTATAAACATTAGATAAAAAGAGTTAAAAGGAAAAGAACAGTTTTGGACTAAGTGGACCAAGTTCAAATGACAGCATGCCAAGTTACATTTTAAAGTAATTCACATTTCTTAATTCATTATAAGATTTGAAAAGTAACAGGTTACTTGTTGCAATACTGAGGAAGAAATGTATTGCATTGCTTCTGATGCTTACTACTTCATTTGTTCACTTTCCATTAGTGCTTTTTTTGTGAGAGAGAAACACGGAAATCCTTAGGACTGGTCAAAAAAATGGCATGCACGTTCAAACGCTCCTGTCAAAACACTTCCAAAAATGCCTCAAAAATGCCCTTTAAAAGTAAGTAGCTTGTAAACACGCGGGAAACAACTTTGTAAAACCAATGTGTTGCATTAATTTTGAAATGCAATCAATTGTTAGCCCAAAAAAGGAACTAGTTACAGGACACTGAATTATGCACAACTAGTTACTTCCCAGGCTCAGTGCGAATTCTAGCTCTTTGAGGCTGGATCAATTCCTGTTTGCCCAATACTTACGCCATGATGCCCGACAGGTGGAAGAGTTCCGCCGACAGGTAAGCCATGTAGCTGTACAGGAAGACGAAGAGGGGTTCAATGACGCGGATGTGTGACGTAAAACGCGAGGTGAAGGCTGCAATGACGCCGTAGACAACGCCGACAAAGACGCCCCCCAGGGAAACCACAAAGAAGCTGAGAAAGCCGAGGACGATGTCTGTAATGGTGACTTGGTCAAACGTGGCAAACTCCTCAAAAAGGTGGTAGAGAACCTGGAGCCACCAGAAGGAAGGAAAGGGGGCAGAAGTCATCTCGGCTTACATGTGGTGCTATCAAAGACTGTCAACAGAGGCACGAGCATGAAAGAAGCAGAAAATTAATAACTTATGAACCACCAGGGAGGGAAGGGGGTGGAGAGAGAACGGATCAAAAGGTAGCGTTCAAAATCAAGACAGCATTTATCCTGCTTAGTACAAATCCCATTCCTAATTACTACCTGAACATCATCAAAGCAAAATCCCAGCCTTAGGCAGCCCCCCTTGACATAAAACTGAGGGGCTCTGTTAGTACAGTGGCCGAGCCGCAGCCCCGTACGAAGCAGGGAGGCAGCCGCCTTCTTCAACATCCAAACCAGGATGTCGTGAAAGGGTGGCGATTTCTACACTCTTGGCTCCGTTGTGGTTGTCGTTCCTACTTCCAAAGATGGTGAGAAGGGTTTGCGAGACTGACCACCTCTGAGGCCGACGTAATTTGGCTAGTTCTGGTTATGATACCCACTAAGGGCGCTTTTACACGACCCCTAAGGTCCGCTGGCAACTTAAATTCAGACCAGAGATCTTGGGGGTTTTCTCCTCTTCCTGTGTTCCCACCCCTCTGCACTCCCTTGCTCCTGTCTGTGCGAGGGGAGGGAGAAAAAAGGGAGAAAAGAATGCAGGCTCACCTCCGCTCTGCCTTGGGAGCTGCCCGGGAAGCATTCCAGTCTCTTAAAGTCTCTTAAAGGGGCAGGAGGCAAAAAACAAACAAACAAGGCGAGGAGAGCCCGGCACTCACTGCTTTGTAATCTGCATCAGAAATTTTTCACCTTCGGAGACCAGGTACTTGGAAAATGCGCTGGGATGTGCTTAGGTGGGTGTGGTCATACTTAATTTTTTTTAAAGGTCCGGAGCTGATGGGAAAACAGTTTTAAGCTCCGCATCTTGGAGCCCTTTGCCTCGGATTTTAGGGGTCACGTAAAAGCGTCGTAATTGGGATGTTGTTTGCTGCAAGTTCAATAGTACATGAGTTTTTGAAAATACAAATAACTGTACTTCTTAAAGGAATGTGGCGAATTCTTTAGCCAGGTTCTAAAGTGGTTAAAATGTTGGGCCAGAATTGGAGAGGCCCAGATTCTCATCTCCACGGAGCTATGAAACCCAATCGCCAAAATTGTGTTACTCAGCGTAGTAAGTTTCACTAAAGTAGGCCTACTGTGGGGATCTGGTGATCTGCCTAAGCTCAATTGATCCCAATAGGTCACCTGAGTGCCACTTACTATGCAAAGCAACGGGATTCCAACTAATTATAGTGTTTTTTTTTCTGGTTTCCTCTCTCATTGCTTGCTGCCTCAGGAGAGCTTATCCGCAAAGGAGCTAACCTTTTCAACAACTAAATTAACCTGATTAAAATAATCCACATTCTTTCGTGGAGAATGGAGGGCTCTGACATGACATCAGCGCCTGATGTTCCAGCACGAATCAGGGCAAACGGCATCAAAATGTTACAGCGTTGCTTACTGAGCAGACAGGTATCATAATGCCTACTGGAGGGCGTTATCTCCAAAATAAGCTACCACTCTCACCCAGCCTCTGTCAGCAAATTGCCGCAGTCTGCCTAACGGTAGGGCCGGCCCTGTATTCTGCACGTATCTGCTCGCTTGTGGTGGGAAAACAGGATGTATCATTGTCACCCAGCAGGGTTTTTCTTTCATCTTTCTGTCTTGATGCAGTTGCGTGGTGACAGGGAAATGTGGAAAGGAACAATCACAGGTTCAATCCGTCAGACAGCACAAGGTTCCCTGGTGAAAATGAGTCATAGAGCGGAAGTACCACCCTCTTGCCTCATCTGAAATGATGATAGTTTCATGAGCTACATAGCAGTGATGCCTTAGCACAGGCAAGGCCCACTTGCATGCCTCATGCACCTTCCCAAAATACTTAAACACTGTTTTCCCTCCATGCCCTTCTAAAAGCATGCCAACTAGTGAGGTGAGGATTCTCATCTGCCTTAGCAATGGCAAAGCACCATCTGATCCCAGATTAAATCCACAGGAAAGCCACCAGGGTGCCACTGGGGCGTGTGTTTGGCTTGAGAGTAATATTTGCTTCCGTGGGGGCTTGTCTCTATTTCTCCCCAACTGAAGCAGTGCTTGCAAGGCGAGATGCAAATGGCTGGAAATTTAACGAAGGACTTTTGCCCTGCAAAGAGAGCAGGCTCCTACCCAACATCTCCAGACGTCACAGATGACAATCGTCGCCATTTTCAAGGTCTGTTGTGTTGACCAGGGCTGAGACCATATGCAAGAGCTATGCAAGAGCCACGTATTTTGTTAACACAAAACAATCATCAGGGGGTTTGGACAGGAGTCATTGCCAGCCCTGAGTTTACTAGGGTCTTATGCACCGAACCCCATCGCTGAGCTATTTAAGCATAGGAATCAAACCAACCCATGGGGAAACAGCTAGTGGATGACTAGATGTACACATCTAGAAAACTAGTGTCCTTTGGTTCCCACAGACATACATTGAATCATATCTGCACACAGAAATCTGGACAAAACAGCCTTATTCTGCAAGTCATTTACTATTTCTGCGCCTCTCTGCTCTCCTTGCTTGGCTGTGTGATGCTTAAGCAGAAATGCATGTTGATGGATTATGGAATTCTTCCTCTTTTAAGTGAGGGAACCCAACATTCACAACCAGGACACAAGGTACATCTTCTCTCACGAGAGCTACCCCTGTTAGAGTCAGAACCCATTCACCACAGTGGCTACACCCTTCAGCAAATGCTTCAGAAATTACCCGTGTTCACTGCAAATGGATTATTTCATTCTAAATGACTGAAACTGCAACACTATAAACAACAATGGCATCCTTTGTCTTTTAATGGATTGAATGAGAGGGGAAGAGATGGAAACTCCCTAGGAGTGCTTGTCCAGACATTTGGCCATATTATATTGAATATTGTGTTTAGATTACTCACTGTAAAGCTTACATTTACTGATAGGGTTCTGGTTACTATCACTGCTTTTCTGGTTTTGTTTATATACTTTAAGCACAGTAAATGCATAGATGCACTCCTGTGGTGCAGTGGTTCAACTACAGTACTGCAGCCAAGACTGTGTTTATGAACTGAGTTCAATCCCAATAGAACAGTGGTTCTCAACCTGTGGGTCCCCAGATGTTCCTGGACTGCAATTCCCAGAAATCCTGGCCTGCTCAGCTAGTGATGAAGACTTCTGGGAGTTGCAGTCCAGGAACATCTGGGGACGCAATGGTTGAGAACCACTACAATAGATTCAGGTAATTGGCTCTATGACTCTACCGTCTATCCTTCCGAGGATGGTAAAGTGAATGCCCAGCTCACAGGGTGGCTGGGCGGGTGAGTAATGTATTGCTTGCATAAACTACCCAGAGACTATTTTAAGCACTACATGGTAGTATATAAGTAGCACATTTGCTTTTGAAACATTGGCACATGTATTCCTTCACTGCCCCTTATATGATGAAATTAGGGAAAAACATATTTCTCCTTATTTAAAGCAATTCCCCGGATGGCCAGAGGCATTTTACACCCACCTCCTGTTGTCAGGGCAAAATATATACACCATAGAATGTCCTACTTCAAATATGATGTCTAATATAGCTAAATTCTGTGCGGCGGCAAGTATAATTTGTACTCAATTGCTCAAGCACCCACAATTTAGGCTGGCTCAATTTATATGGTATTTCCCCTCCCTTGTTCCTTCTTGTTTTGCTGTAACTGGTACTATTTTTATATATGTATTTTTGATTTGGCCATTGACTGCAATAAAGCATTCATTCATTCAACAAACAATAGAAGCAGAGACCCCGAATCAACAATTTGAGACCAGATGCCTCACTTTCCCTCATAACCGGGCCGCTTCTGCTGGAGTTGCCTGCTACTCACCACAGTGACGGCATCATTGAGCAGAGACTCTCCAAAAACCAAGATGTGCAAGAGCTCATTAATGTGGATCTCTTCAAAGACAGCCAGCACAGCCACCGGGTCCACAGCGGAGATGATGCTGCCGAAGAGCAGGTTGGCCAAGAGGCCAATGTCGTTCAAGCCGGTGCTGCCGATCTGGCACACGCCGTAGAGCAGCGAGCCCACAAAGAAAGCGTTCCAGAGCGTCCCGACCACGGCAAAGATCAAGATGGTGCCCACGTTCTCCGTGAACTGGCGCAACGGCAGGAAGTAGCCAGCGTCTAGGATGATGGGTGGGAGGAGGAACAGGAAGAAGATGTCTGATTTTAGGATGGGGGGGTCCTCCCCCACAGCCTTGATGAGCCCTCCAACTAGGAGTCCAACCACAATTAGTAAGCAGCTCTCAGGAACTATGCTGGAAATGGTGGGAATCACGTGGAACCCTGGAAGTGAAAAAGAAGAAGAAGAAGAAGCAAGATGAGAAAGGTGAGTTCCTGTTTAGCTGAATCTAGCACATGCCAGACTTCTTATCCCAGAAACCATCTATGAACATTTTGCTTTTTGGGGGAGCTACTGTTTCCAGAACCCTCCACCCAACATGCTCAGTGGCCACGGGAGGTCTGTAATAATTTTAGTCGCTCTCTTCTGCACCTTTTCCAGGACCGCTATGTCTTTTTTGAGATACGGTGACCAGAATTGTACACAATACTCCAGGTGCAGCCTTACCAAGTGTAGACCAAGTGGGCCCACAGAATGCTGACTGACTCTGGGGACCAAGAGCATAGAAATCCAGCCAAGAGGTGGGACACTGATTGCCAGCTCCCAGTTGTAGGCAGAGCAATGCAACCTCTCAGAACCCAGGCAGGACTGATCTCATCCCTCACTACTCAGCCCTGGCGCTTAAGGAGGAAGGCAATGGGTAGGCACAGCATGTTCTGTCTGCTACATTCCCGGCAAAAGAAGGAATGTTCAGAAGAGGCAGCAAGTTTTAATCAACACTTCCTGTGAGACACACTAGACCATATGGTTCTGTGTGCGTCCTGTTGAGCGGTAGCATATACTGATGTGGCACTTTTCAGGTGCATGTGGGACTGTTAAAGAGCGGGAGAAGATCCTTTGCACAGACACCCACCCAGCTTGGGGAAGGACATGGTTGGGGATGCCTTGGAGCTGCTTACACCACAGGAGAAGAACAACGGTGTTCTGCTGGGATGTTCTCACTCTGGATTTCTCAAGATCTTGTACAGGAGGTTGGACTTGGTGGCTTAGAAAGCCACCTGCCTAAGCGAGAAGCCTCCAAGCCTGCCCCAACCATGGGACCTCACGGCCCTGATCCCAGCTCTCAAGAAGTAGTATGTCATGGCACTCATTTGGTTCCCTCAGGGCTCAGATGCCCACCTTGTATCGTCACATCCCTGTTCAGAAAACAAGGAGCCAATGGAGGAGACACCTGATCCAAGTTAATGTTGTCCTATTCCAGAGTGCTTGGGTTTTGACTGGGTCCTAACCAATAACAACCCGATACCTGTTTAGAATTCTAGCCCAGATCCCAAGCTTTCATTAAAAATAAAACAAGAATACCAAAAGTAAACCTTGGTTCCCAGCCTTTTTTAAGCCATGGCCCCCTTTTCTATTAACCAAGTGGCCTGCGACCCTCCACCACCATGTTTGCATAAAAAACGCATTTTAATGGGGTCAAGTCATCCGTTTTCAGAAATCAGGGATTCTTTCTTCCCCAAAGGGCTTGTTTCTCACACACACTGGGTTTAACACCCAACTCCAAAAGGTCAAGGAAGTTGTTTAATGAGGGCTACAAGAGAGTCTTGCAGCGCAGTGGTTAAACTGCCTTCCTGAAGCTAAAACTGTGCTCATGACCTGGGGTTCAATCCCAGGTAGTAGGCTCAAGGTTCACTCAGCGTTCCATCCTTCCAAGGTCAGTAAAATTTGTTTGTTTGTTTGTTTGTTTGTTTGTTTGTTTGTTTAGAATGAGTAAAAATGTGGACCCTGCATATTACTGCCAAGAGAGTGTTTTAGGGGCTATATAAGTGGTATGCTTTGATTGTCTTCTTCTTCTTCTTCTTACAACACATGTAAGGCAACTCATGACCCCTAAGAAAATACTTTGTTACCCCTTGGATGTCACAACCCCAGGTTGCAAAACACGGCTCCAGCTCTTATAAGATTGGAAAGGTAAGGCCAATGTTCAGTCATTGTTTATCCCCACTGTTCTTAGATTCACCTTCTCCCAGTTCCTCAGCAGTTGCTACCATATGGAGAAAGTCTTATTCTATGCTATTTGCAGAGAAATGAAGGTTATTTTGCAGAGCTGCCTGCAATCAGAGAAGGCAAGGAAGCCAAGGGGAGAAAATGGGGGGAATTATGTACAGCAAGACAAATTAACTACATTAATTTGTCTTGCTGTACATAATTCCCCCATTTTCATTGAGTAGGCAAGGTGCTATGGAATCTGCAGCTTTGGCTGCAACTGACTTGCTATGGGGCTATGATGCAGCCCCTGGAAAAAGTTGCTTTCTTGGTTTGCAATTCCCATGATGGCTCGTAGCTATTCTGGGAACTGTAGTCCAAAACAGACCTTTCCCATGCTCTGCTGTTATGAATCCCACCGGGCTTCCAGAAAAAAAAGCAAGCTGCAATTAGCCTTTCACAGGCATCAGGGATCTTAGCTGGTTGCTGATCTGAGGAAAGAAGTTAGGAAAAGCAAAAAGAAAGGGAATATGAAACCTTACTGAGCTCAGAGATGCTGCGAATCTTAGCTTTCAGAAGGACTAATTGCACTTGGAGAAGTAACTTCACCAATCTTCGATTCTGGGGCGCCAACTCCCACAATCCCTGTGACTGTTATCCAGAATGGATGCTTTAGTCATTTCAAAAAGCAATGAGAAAAGTAACTTCTCCAAGTGCTCCTGGGCATCTCATTTGGTCCCACCATGTGTGCAGTCCACGGCAGTGAGAAAAAACAGCTGTTGTCGGGTGTGTCGTGCACAAAGGATACAGACTGAGGAAAAGTGAAAGCAAAATATCAGAAGGTATTTTCACTGGCGTAGCTAGGGAGCAAGCGGGGCCATTTGTCCCTGGGCACAGCATCTAGGGGCGCCGAATTGGGCACCAAATGGCTCCCTGCTCAGGAGCCATGGGAAGGCATGTGCTGGGCAACCTGCCAGGGCTGGCACAGAGGGTGGGGGCAAAAGCTGACTTTGTCCCCTGGGCACTGAAAACCCTAGCTACGCCTCTGGGTATTTTTCAAGAGTGAGGAATGCTCCCGCTGCTCTGGATTGATGCTGACTTGGGCACAACATGTATTGCAGAATATGTACCCTTCTTTTCAGGGTGAAAGCTGACTGTGAAGATTCTCAGTCATCCAGGTGAGTTTATCTGGAAGCTGAGTCATGGCTACTGGACTTCTTTTTTGAGAGATAGAAACGTTTCGCTGCTCATCCAAACAGCTTCGTCAGTTCATCAGGGGGAAAGCTGTTTGTCTGTTGCAGCAAAAGGAAGAATCTTGTGGTGCCTTAAAGATTGGGAAGTTTCGTTTGTTGTAGACACTTCCTGCACTGCAGCCCACCTCGCTGCACACACATCATCATTTCTTATGTCCACGTTTGTTTCCCCTTTCGACTAAGTCCAAAAACAGCCTTTCAAAATATTTTGGCACGGAGGGAACTAAACCAGATGCCAGCTGTTCTGTCTTCTCTCGGCAAACATTGTACAAATCACATGGTCATCCTTTAGCACACGAGGGAAGTTGCTGCGGAAAGCTCTGTGCCGTTTATGTATACATAAACTTCCGTTGTAAAAGTCCAGGAAATTCAATTCTATTTAAAAAAACAACAACCACACACCTTCTGTTTAAGAATGAATGGTTGCAAAAGACCAGTCACCAAGTGACGTTGCCCAAGAGAAAACCCCAGAAGCTGACACCTTTTTTCATCAATAATCCCTTCTAACACAAAGCCATTGTCAGGATTGCTTTCAAAAGGCAGGAAGGGTAGTGAGCACAAGACGGCATCCTGTAAAAGCAAAGTGTTCTGCTTATATACCGCCCCATACCACTACAAGTGGTCTCTGGGCGGTTTACAATTTTAATTACAGTGTGCAGGCTACACATTGCCCCCCCCCCAGCAAGCTGGGTACTCATTTTACCGACCTCGGAAGGATGGAAGGCTGAGTGAACCTTGAGCCTGCTACCGGGGATTGAACCCAGGTCGTGAGCACAGTTTTACCTGCAGTACAGGGATTTAACCACTGTGCCACGAGGCAGTTGGTATTGCCAACATTCAGGCTGCCATTTGCTATGTGAAACTTGGCATCCTTTTTCCTGCTCGGCAATGCAGCCACTAATATTGTGCTATTTTGAACCACAAATAGTAAAACAGAACATCACAGAAGCTGAAACTGGAGTTTTACAGGGTTTGATTCCTTTAAAAAAAGAATTGAATATAACAATACCATTAGAGCCATTGGGCCACCTTGATGACCAATGTGGCTCCACTAAAGATGGGCACCCGTTCAGGGGCAGAGGCTTCCCAGCTGTGCCTCTTCCAGGCATTGGCTCCGGAAGGATTCCCACCAGAGGAGGCAGGGCAAAGGAACCACAGCGAACCACCAGATTGCAGTTCACGGCCATCTCTAGGATCCACTCTATGAAATCATGGGATCTGTAGCTTGGAAAAGTGTCTAGAATTCTCTGCTGCAGGTCAGGATGGGCAGAATCCTCCCGGCAGAGGATTCTAACTAGCTTATCTACCGGTAACTCCAGAGAATGGTAGCCAAAGTAGTATCAAACTGTGTAGTTTAGATAAGTACTGTTTCTCTAAATCTGCCATCAGCCGTCAGCCTTTGGCACTAAAGATAAAGCATACATGTGATGATGTTGGAACCCTACCCCCTATCAGGAAGGGAGGAAAGGGATACTCTCTCTCTCTCTCTCTCTCTCTCTCTCTCTCTCTCTCTCTCTCTCTCTCTCTCTCTCTCTCTGTGTGTGTGTGTGTGTGTGTGTGTGTGTGTGTGTGTGAGAGAGAGAGAGAGAGGGGGGGGGAGGGGGGAGAGATCCACAGATGGTATATCGGCCATGCATCCCTGCTCTCCTCAATTGCTTGGACATGATAATTCCAAGCAGCTAGTTTTGTGCCCTTATATAATACGGCAAGAATAAAGCAGGCAACTGCAAAGCATAAAGCTCAGAGAACTCAGCCTCTCATAGGGCAGACTCCAACATTTTTGCATAGCATACAGTTTGCTAAGCCCAACTGGTACGGTACAATTATTCTGCACATTGCTGGGGTGGGGAAAACAAAACAAATTCCGGGCAGCAGTCCCTCGAACCGCAATAACCCAGCTCAGGCAAGGACACACATTGCAGGAGTGCACGACGCTAGCTCCCAAACTTGGCTGTACTGCAGAGATATCCTAGTCTTCTCTCTTCTACCTGCCTGGCCCTCTTTCATAACAGTCGGTGAAAATTCAGTGGAGTCGCCCAACGACAAGCTGTGAATCAGCAGTTTGAGACACAAACCTCATGGCCCAGAGAGAGAGAGAGAGAGAGAGAGAGGATCGACCACAGAAGATGCCAATTGTTTGGAGGTGCACATTGCTATTTATACCTCCCTCTGCTTCACATCCTTCATTACAGGGGCCGTCACTTTCTCCCATGCAACCCAAATGACAGAAGCAGTTCCCTTGCTATTTAAGCCTGCAAAGTTTAGTTGTCATTTTCCTCAATGCTGGAGAACTCTTTAAAAAAGAGAGCCCTTTATGTCTGAATTAGGAACGGGGACATTCCCCCAGAGGGAACATGGGTCATGGAGCATGCAAATATATATATATATATATATATTAAAATCCGCTCACTTCTGCATTAGAAAATGGGGAGAAGAGAGTGTGACTAAAATGATTACTAGGCTGGGACAATTCCCTCATAAGAAAGGCTACGGTGACTGGGGCTCTTGAGTCTGGAAAAAATCCACCTGCAGGTTGGACATGACTGAGACGTACAAAATTATGCAGGGGGTGGATCAAGTGGAGAGTGGGAAGGGTCTTTTCCCTCTCACGCTATACCAGAACCAGGGGGCATCCACCCAAAGGGAGGGTTGGGGGAGTGAGAACAGACAAAATAAAATGTTGCTTTATCCAGCTTGCTGTTAGTCTGTGGAACTCCTTGCCTCAAGATATGGTGATGGCATCTGGCCTGAATGCCTTTAAAAGGCGATTGGACAGATTCCTGAAGGAAAAGTCCATCACAGGTTACAAACCATGATGGAGATGCGCAATTTCCAGGCTTAAAACCAGGGTACTTCAAGGGTCAGATGGAGGGAAGTGGTAGCAGGAGACAGATATCTAGTCTCGGGCACTCCCAAACGCATCTGGTGGAGCTACTCTGAGATACAGGAAGCTGGACCAGATGGGCCTTTGGCCTGATCCAGCACGGTTCTTCTTATGTTATATTCTTATGTTCTAAGTAGGCCAAACCCTCACCCAGAGCTGTTGTCAAGATGCTGCCTGGCCTGGCAAAGAGAGAGGCGATGGAGGCCTACCTGCACAAAGACTTTGAAGAAGATGACTGTGATGATGGCTGTAAGGGATGCATGTTAACTCCAGGCTTAAAAGGAAGGTACCTCAACATGCCAGATGCAGGGGAGTAGCATCAGAAGATAGGTATCTAGTTGTCTCATGTGCTCCCAGAGGCATCTGGTGGGGGCACTGTGAGCTACAGGAATCTGGACCAAATGGACCCTTGGCCTGATCCAGCAGGGCTCTTCTTATGTTCTTATGAAGATCAACCAAAGAAAGACTAGGGGAGACAGATGGTGTATTTTAAAATTCCTTGAACTTCAGACCAGAGAGCAGTTCGTGTTGTTGAATGTTGCAGAAAAGCCATTTGATTTCTTTTTTTCTTTTTGCTCACGAAAGGCAAATAGTCAAGTACATTATTCAAGAGTCAAGTCTAGCAATTCTAACCATCTCCCACTTTGTCCCAATGGGCTGTCAAGATTCCATTAGGATGGAGCACGCCTGAGTTAATGAGAATGAACAATACAGAGCCTTTTTTTCCTTCGCAAACCTCTAAAAATACATGTGCACTTTCATTATGTCTCTTTGATCCCAGTGAAATTCAGAACGCCTGTTCTCTTTGCCCCTCCCCTGCTTTTATAACCACACTGCCTGGAGTTTTGCTTTGTTTGTTGGCACTTGCTGCTGTGAGCATTCCCTGACGGTATGCAGCTGAAGCTAGACAACAAAGGAAAACACACACACACACACACACACACACACACACAGAGAGAGAGAGAGAGAGAGAGAGAGAGAGAGAGAGAGAGAGAGAGAGA
>JAHTLZ010000008.1:14923054-14937707 GCA_023846285.1 Phrynocephalus versicolor | reverse complement strand
CTCAGGCCGTGTGCTTCCTCTCTGCTTTGTCTGCAAGAAAAGGGACTCACTCAGCCTATATAAGCACACACTTTGTGTTTTGCTTTGCTTTTGTTCATACAGGGACCAAATGTCCACATTGGGTAATTCCTCAATCTGGACATGAGCCCACTAAGACCCTCCCAAGCCATCAACCCCAGCAACTGATACACAGAGATTGACGTCTGCAATGGTATTGCCAATAGCTACCCATCACATCTGGCAATCACTCAAGTTATTTCCTCCTTAAAGCCGCCCACTTGCCTTTTCACGCCATTCACCTTGATAAAAGCAGTGTCGATTACTGAGATAAGATTGCTTCATGCGACCTGGGCAAATGTTTCCAACGGCTATTGGCTACTAATCCTATGCACACTTCCTTAGGAGGAAACCCCCTATAGACATGATGGGACTTACAGCGGCACCTCGACTTAAGAACAATTCGACTTAAGAACAGAAAACGGTTGACATTTTAACTGCCGCCTTACAAATTTTAGATACGGTCTGCTCAACTTACATTTTTCTATTTTTTAAGATAGTTTTTTATTTATTTTTTTAAGATGAGTTTTAAGATAGGTACCTCAGAGTATAGTAGTACCTTGTATAAAGGAATTAATTCGTTCCAAATGAAATTCTGTTAAGCCAATTTTCCTTTATACAATTTTTCCATAGGAATGCATTGAAAACAGAGTAATCCCTAATCACGACCATTTTTATGTTGTACGGATTCGCCCCATAGGAAATTCTGTGAAGCAAATTTCCCCTATCTCCAGATATTTTTATGTTGTACAGATTTTATGTTATACAAACCGTTTGTTATACGAGGGTCCTCTGTAGTTTGATTTAAGAGCATGCATTCAGAACGGATTAAATTCGTAAGCTGAGGCACCTCTGTACTTCGGCCTAACTATGCATATAAGTATCTGGGCACCCTACAGAGTTTTGTCTTGCTCTCAGTGTTTCTAAACATGGAGCCGCTTTGAAGGCTTCCAATGATGCATTTCATGGTTTGGTTCAAGGGCTGGGTTTTTTTTTATTTTTATTTTTTTATTATTATTATTATTTTTGCAACTCACAAAGCTTATGATCCCCTGACTTTTGGGAAGTGTTTTAGAGCAAGGAGGGAGAGAGAAAGGGAGAGTGGACAAGAGTGGACTGTTTTTCTTCCCCATCTCGAAGACCATGAATGACTCAGCTCTTATGCATGAGACCTATATATAACCTTCAGCGCTGGTAAGATAGGAATCCAAACACGACCGACCGTGGCCCGTTCAGAGCTTGTACTTGACAACAGCTGCCAGAAGGTGGCCAAATGCTCAGGAGGCCCAGCCTGACTGGTTGCACTTCCTCTTAAACGGTCTGCCGCCCAGAGGCCTGTGCAATTATTAATTGCCACAACAATCAAGGAAACAGCAAGCTTGCGCAACAATAAAAAAAACGGGGGGAAGAGGGGGAAAGGAAGGGAAGCAGAGTACTCGATGGGAGTCTTCAAAACACAGCCATGAGAGGAAAGATTTTAGCGATGAGGTTATTTGGGGTTATGGGCTTGGAAAGGGTGGGGAGGGAGGGAGAAGGAGAACGGCCATCCTCTTCAGTCGCCAATCAGCACCTCACGTCCTCCACCACCCATGCCCTGTTTGGCCCACATGTCCTACAGATTGGGCTCTGAGCTTCAAGGGTGCCATCTAGGCCAGTGATGGCGAGCCTTTTAGAGACCAAGTGCCCAAACTGCGATTCACAACCCACTAGTTCTCTGAAAAGTGCAAATACGGCCATTTAACCTGAATACAGGTGGCTGTGAAGGGGCAATGTCAGGTGCCCACAGAAAGGGTTCTGAGTGCCACCTTTGGCACCCGTGCCATAGGTTCGCCAACACTGATTGAGGCTGTAAGAATAGCCTGCCTGACTGGCCACCTTTCATTACCCAGAGTTCAACTGCCTCAGGTGTTACACGCTGAGGGTGCGTGGTGGTTGGCGGCCATGCTGCCCTGAGTATCAAAGCAGAGCAAAAAGCAAAGTGTGTCGCGTATATACTGCCCTATAGCACTTAAAGCACTTTCTTGCAAACCAAACGTTTGCAACTACATATGCAGGCTACACATTGCTCCGCCCAGCAAGCTGCGCACTAATTTTCTGACCTCGGAAGGATGGAAGGCTAAGTGAACCTGGAGCCATCTACCTGGAATTGAACCCCAGGTCATGAGCAGAGTTTTGGCTACAGTACAGCAGATGCAACACTTCACCACAAAGCATGATATAAATCTGGGAAAACGAGGAAGAAATCCCATCTTCAAATCAGGAACCTTATCAGGGGGCTTGATTTGAGCAAGCAATTGTTGCTGTCTGTGGAACAGAAGCGGTGGGGGAGGCTGGCTGGCGCGTCCTAACCTTTTGGAAACTCTGGAGGGTGTGAAACTGTGCATTTATTTATCTTTCTTGAATCTCCCACCACTCAATGTCATTGGATGCCCTATCAAATGAAATCAAGAGAAAGGTGACCCTCCCTCGTCTCCACCTTTTTATACCATGTATTAATTATTTGAGACATGTAAATCACATTTGCTATTATCTGTCTTTTAAAAACGCAACAAAAAAGCCTAGACATTCTCTAAGTTGTAGCCTTTTCCCAACCCCGTTATCATTGGAGTCGCCCTTTTTTCGAAGAGGTAAGACCGATAGAGATGGGGGAGTGGGGAGTGGCTCAGCGGCCTAGAGTGCTGAAATTGTACGCTGCAAAAGTCAGAAGCTTGGTGGTTTGAATCCCGGGTGCCATGAAGCGGAGTGAGCTCCTGCTGTTAACCCCAGCTCCTGGCAACCTAGCAGTTCGAAAGCATGCAAATGCAAGTAGATAAATAGGTGCCACCATAAAAAGTGGGAAGGTAAACAGTGTTCTGTGCAGCCATGCTGGCCAACATGGCCATGGACTTGCACAACACTGGCTCTTTGGCTTGGAAATGAAGATGAGCACTGCCCCTAGAGTCGAACACAACTAGCACGCATATGCGGGGGGAACCTTTACCTTTAAGACCCAATTAAACCATGTATAAAACCATGTATAAAAACCATGTATAAAACCATATATAAAACCATGTATTTTAAAAAAAAACATGTATAAAAACATGCTGCAAAACATATTTGCATGCCAAAAGGTCTTTAGATATAGACTGAAACAAAATCCAGACATGGTGATTAAAATCCATAGCGTCTAGAGAGCTCAGTGGCTTAGGTATCTAACAGGCAAGCCAGGGTTGGGGGTTCAATCTCCCACTGTGCCTCCCTGACAGGGGCTGAAATCAATGAACCCTAATGTCCTTTCCAGCTCTGCAGTTATATGATTATTTGCACATAACGGTGAAGGGATTGTTGCGAGCAGTGTGTGTGAGGGATTGAGTGTGGCCTTTATAAATAAAAAATAAGCTTCCTCGTAATTATGCAGCAGATAAAATGGTTCAGTCAGGAACTCACTGAGCATCCTGAGCTCTAAGCCCCTCTCGGTAGACCACACCTTATTTGTTAGTTTACCTCAGCTGGCACTTAGTGTCTCAAATAATTCATTCACAGACTCTGGTAATGAGAAATAATACAAGTTTCCATTTATGTAGCGCTCTTTAGAGACAAAAGCAAACTTATTGTGCCAAAATGTTAACTAACTGGTTACACAGCTGACAAAACACTACACACTGTCCTCAGAGTCCACTGCTAACGCTGACTAAACAATAACAAGGCGGGAAAAAGAATCTGAGGTAGAGAGGAAACAACTACCTGATACAGAGAGTTGACTGACATTCACCCAAGTCCAGGAACGTCCCTCCTAGCCAGAACCTCCCAAAGGCATCATGTGCCTCTTACAATGTTTATCCGACAGGAACACCTCTCTACAAGCCAAGCTCAACCTACATGTTTCTTGTATAAGAACATAAGAACGTAAGAGGAGCCATGCTGGATCAGGCCAAAGGCCCATCTAGTCATGCTTCCTGTTCGTGTCCTGGAGCGCATGAGACTAGATATCTGTCTCCTGATACCACTCTCCTGCATCTGGCCCTTGAAGTACCCTGGTTTTAAGCCTGGAGATTACACCCCCCATCATGGTTTGTAACCTGTGACGGACTTTTCCTCCAGGAATCTGTCCAATCTCCTTTTGAAGGAATTGTTTAGTATCTTTATTATGTGCTATAAAGTTGCATCCAACTTATAGCAAACCTAGTAAGGTTTTCAAGGTCAAGGAGCTGTGTAAGGGGGTGGTTTTACCAGTGCTACCCTCAGTGTTTCCAAAGCTGAGCAAGGATTTGAAACCGGGCCGACAGTGTCCCCATCCATTACAGTGTTCACTACACCGCAATGGTTGCTGACAAGAAAAGATAACTTGTAAATTAAATTTAGTGGCAAACTCTTTAAATCTTTTAGGGCCCCTTCCAACGCTTCAAAAATAACCAGAAGTAACAATACTTGGCTGCCCTGTGAGTGGACTGGGGAGTGGGGTGGGAATAGTTTTGCTTGGCACTGCCTGATAAAGACATAAAGGTAGAGGTTCCCCCTGCACATGCGTACTGGTCGTGTCCTATTCTAGGAGTGGTGCTCATCTCCGTTTCCAAGCCAAAGGGCCAGTGTTGTGCAAGTCCATGGCCAAGTGGCCATCATGACTAAACGCATTTCTGCGCATGGAACACTGTTTACCTTCCCGGTTTTTGTGGCGGTACCTATTTATCTACTTGCATTAACAGGCTTTCAAACTGCTAGGTTGGCAGGAGTTGGGGTTAACAGCAGGAGCCCACTCCACTGCATGGCACCCGGGATTCAAACAAGAACAGTGGATCTCATAAACATTTGTTACTTTTAAACCCAAACTATCCTTTACAGGTTGCATACACCGATTAACATTTTTAAAGGGTCTTCCTAAACACAGCTGGGAAATTGGGCATAGCATATGCTTTAAAGAAGCAAAAAAAATCTGTTCCAATCTCACTCTTGGAATTTCAGGTTGATAAGGGAGTCTTTCGAGATCCGTTTGAAGGAGGATGTGGTGAAACGGAGATCTGTTTGAAGGAGGACGGGCAAAAACTTAGTGATTCATAGCTGCCTGTAATTAATTGCATGGGGTCAGCAGCAAGGTGAGTGAACAAACTGGTCCACCTGAATGTTATGCTATATTTAACGTGCAATGCAGTCAGCATTTACTGTTTCAGGAATCCTGAAGATGGTACGATGGGTATACAGTAAATGCTGAAAGCTTGATCTTTTAAACTGTATTAAAGGTCTTTTAAGTATTTTACTTGGAAGCTAAACTCATAAAAAAGGTAGATCTTTTCAGTCTGTTGACTACTATTATTGGTCTTCCTCTGTTTTAGCATGTTCCCAGAAAGAAGGAAAGTTTTTATAAATATACTACTGTTGCCTAAATTTTCATACAGTTGTGGCAAAGCTCGCAAAAAGTCTTCTCATACTTTAAAGACTGGCGTGTTTAAATGCACAGTTAACAAAGCCGCCTTGGGTCCTTTTCCAAGGAGAAAGGTGGGGTATAAATAAATAAATAAATAAATAAATAAATAAATAAATAAATAAATAAATGCACTGGGTCAAAGGTCGGGAGGGGGAGAACTAGTCTTCACAGGGCTGAAGGCCTGGGATAACTACATCAATACCATCATCATCATCATCATCATCATGATTGCAGAGCTAGAAGGAAGTCTATGGATCATCCACTCTAGCCCCCGTTAAGGAGGCATAGGTGGGAAATTGAACTCACAACCCCTGGCTCGGTGGCCAGACACCCAAACGACTGAATTACCTGCCAGATCAGTGGTTCTCAACCTGTGGGTCCCCAGTTGTTCCTGAACTGCAACTCCCAGAAATCCCTTCCAGCACAATGAGTGGTGGAGGCTTCTGGGAGCTGCAGTCGAGGAACATCTTGGGACCCACCGGTTGAGAACTGCTGTGCTAGATGATCCCCTGCAAGGGTTTCTCCTAAGCATAGCCACAACCCTGCAGGTAGCTGGGAAAGCCATGTCTTTGGCCAGGAACAGCACACTCTTGCCAGCTTTCTCTTGCTGTGCCTTTTAAGCCTCTAGAATCCTGCCAACTAGGTAGCCAAATGTTTGTCAGCTGTTAGGTCCTGAGTGGGCCATTAAACTCTGGTGGGCAGGGATGCACACCCAGAGGCAAACCTGAGTAATCAAGTTTGGCATTAAGAAAAGTCCCACATCTTTTGCTATCTATCAGATGAAAGGCTCCCCTATGCAGAACCCTCCCCATGTCCACTTTGAAAAAAACGTGTCAGAAATAAGAGCACAACCACACCTTGCACAATACATTTTGAACATATAGCTGGCAATCTGCAAAGCCTGTGAGTGCATATGGGGCTTGAAGAAGATCTGGTAACCTTTGCCTTACCAACGGAGAGATGGGCAAGGAGGTCAAGAGAGGCGGCCAAGGTGAGAACTAGGATGGAGATGGCCACGTGGGAGACATGTAGGAACCTCTGGCTGAGGTCTAGGAACAGTTGTTGTGGAGAACTCAGAATGCAGGACATGTGACAACGGGCTCTGGTGACACAAAGCCAGACTTCAGTTGAATATCAGGGGAAACATCCTAACTGTTACAGCAGCATGGTCATGGAACCAATGACCTCAAGAGTTGGCGAGTCCTCCAGTGCTGGAGGCATTCAAGAGAACCTTGGAGCCTTTCAACACGACCCCTAAGATCCGCTGGCCACTTAAATTCAGACCAGAGATCTTAGGGGTTTGTCGCTGTTCCTGCGTTCCCACCCCCTCCGCACTCCTGGCTGCTGGCTGCGTGAGGGGAGGGAGGAAAAAAAGGAAGAAAAGAATGCCGCTCACCTCCGTTCTGCCATCCCGGCACCGCATTCAGATCTCTTAAAGGGGCAGGGGGCAAAAAAAGAACAAACAGAAGCAAGGAGAGCCCGGCAGACACTACGTTATATCCGCATCAGGAATTTTCACCTCCGGAGAGCAGGTACCTGAAAAGTGCACTGGGACACGCTTAGGTGGGCGTGGTCGCACTTAATTATCTGTAAACTCCGGAGATGGTGGGGAAACAATTTTAAGCTCCGGAGCTGGGAGCCATTTGCCGCGGAGTTTAGGGGTCGTGTACAAATACCCTTGGACAACCACATAGCAGATATCCGTTCATCTGTATTCCTGCCTTGAGCAGGGGTTTGGACTCAATGGCCTTGTAAGCTCCTTCCAACTTCATGATTCTATAATTCTAGCCCACACTGCCTTTGTAAAACAGAGATCTGACTGGCTTTTTAAGTACAGTACTGTAGTATATATATTTAAATTGCTTACTTACTTCCTTAACAGAATTTTTTAAGCTGCTCCACTATCAAGTGGTCTCTGGGAGGCATACAACAATATATTAAAACTATAAAACAACATAGTTCTTAAAAACCCTTAAAAACAAAACAATTTAAAACAATCAATATCTTCTTTTTCTCAGCATTTGTCCCACTTGGTGGTGGGGTTTGCTATTCTTGCTTTGGCCTTCCATTTGGCACGGTCATGGGCTAGGTCTGGGTGAACCTGGGACAACTTTATGTCATTCTTGAAGGCATTCATCCAGCGCTGTTTTGGATGACTTCTCGGTCGGGAATCTGACCTGCAGGGTGAGACCCTTTTTGGCCAGAGTTTCCTCACGGGCCCACAGGACAATCAATATACAAATAATAAAATCCTGCTGCTCGTGAATTTAGTCATCTTCTCTCTCCTGTTTAGGTTTAAACTGCTAGATGACAACAATTTGTGTGGGCTGTTTGATACTAACATTTAAACGGGTCACATTTGCGAGTGTGTTTAGCTACTTGATGAGAACCAAAAAAGAGCACCAAAGAGCAAAATCAGCACTGCAGGTGTAATGGACCTCTTTGTATCCTTCCGATACGTTCCAGGGAGTTAGAGGCACACAGGAGCGAGATGGGAAAGAGAAGTTATGTCTGGCTCCTGTGATGCTGCCCATTGGTACTATGTCCATTTAATAATTATCCCCGTAATGTTTTCCGAACTGATTTGCTGCTCTGTATAATGGAGACTGATGAGGGGAATCATGGAGGCAATGAAGCTCCCCAAAAGTTTGGGCTAAAACCTGGAATGGATTCAATCCCCAGCCTTCTTTGGCTATCCAGTAGGACTCCCATTTCTGTAGATCCACTTCCACTTATTTGTGGTCTGAAAATATTATACATAGCTGGTGTGTGTGTGTGTTGCATCGTTACAGTCATGACTGACTCTTTGTGACTCCATGTCCATGGAGTTTTCTTGGCAGGAATACTGGAGTGGCTTGCCAGTTCCTACTCCAGGCTGCCTACCGCACCTGGTATTCCCTGGCGGTCTCCCATCCAAGTACTAACCAGGGCCGACCCAGCTTAGCTTCCAAAATCATGCGAGATCAGATGTGCTTAGGGCATCTAGGCAGCTCTATACATAGCTGGTAATGTATGTCAAAATATTTTTTCTGTGTCCCCTCTTTCACTATACTAAATATATTATACATACTATATCTGGAAGTTGAGTCATAGCAAATGGACTTCTTTTCTCTCAAGAAAAGAAGACCAGTTGCCATGACTCAACTTCCAGATAAACTCACCTGGATGACTAAGAATCTTCACAGATATACATACTATATGTTTAGCATTTGCTATATCCACAGATTTCAGTATCCACATGGGCAAGGGGAACCAATCCCCCACAGATACGTGCATCCTAACTGTATGTTCTATATGCTGTGAAACACTTTGACCATGATGTCTGGGATACAAATAAATTAGCATACAAATAAACAGTTGGTGGGTAGGGATTTCATACCACAGACTTGAGGCTGAGAATGTGTATTTTTCCAGAAGCCGGAAAATGGTTGTGATTGCAAACTGCACAACAGTAGCAACATGTGCAGCTGATGCTTTTGAACTCGGAAAAGGAAAAGGGAGAATTAGAGGAAAATGGTTTTCATTTCTGACAAACCCCAGGAGTCAAGGTAATTTCTAGCTAATCTAATTACATGGTGACAAATGTGTATTTTTGGACAGTTCATAGTGGCCCCAATAGTCAAAGGTGAAATGGAAAGTCCTGTCTGTTGTAAAATCACTGCACAAGTTTGAGAGACTTTCTTCTGTTTCACTTTTTGGATAGTAAATAGTGGAGAAAGGACAACACTTTGGCGACATCTCTTAACGCACACAGAGCTCGGGTAGAGCAGTTGCCTTGGCTCTCAGACTTTTGTAAGGAAAAAATCTCAATAGTTGAAGAAGTTACTGTCCCTAAAGGAAAGTTGTTCTCAATCCCTCCGTTTTAGGTCGGTTTCCTTCAAAAATGTCCAGTCCTGGCTGCCAAGTGAAACACAAAGCTCGTTGGCTGAACTCTTCCTGTTGACATTTCATAAGCCAAGAATGCTATATCCCATTAAAGCTATCCAGGAATTCGGAAGAACAGAAAGAAGGTATTTACAATAATCAAAGCTTTCATTTCCTCCAAGGGGGCAGATAATAAGAACATTTCAAACATGTTTCCTCCTGTCATTTCAAATGTGATATAACCAATACAGGAAATGTTGGAATATCAAGGAAAGAGGTCAGGATGTCACAACCTTTAGTGTACCATGTATATATGGCTTGTCTATTCAAAATCTAAACTAGGAACAAAGGGGGGGTTGTTTCTACACTTTGCACATCTACAAAAGTTTGTAGCTACCATACATGTTCCTGCGTAGAATATGAAGCAGGTAGCACATGACAGTAAGTGAAGAAGGGTCTGGAATAACAGGATGTATAAACTGGATTTCCCAAAGCTGGCCTCAGCTAAGCTAGGGGAGTAAATCTAATGATTTTATACAATTCTTCAGTCCAGTACAGTTACGGAACTCATTTCCTTTGTCCCCTGTCAAGCGGTTAGGAAAAGAAGAGAAGATGGTTTCTGCTACAAAATCAAACACTGTATCTAGAACAAACTGGTCAGGGGGAAGAGGGAGAAAGTGACACTTGGTAATTGGTAGGCAGCAAACACCTATGCCTTATCTATGCCTACAAGGAAACTTAAAGGTCACGTTGAGCTCCCTTCTTGGGACAAAGGTAATTAGAAGAATGGTTTCCGGGTGGGTGAAGTGGAGAAAGAAGTTACTCTATTCTTCATGAAAGTTCAGGGAAGCTTGATGCATGATTGGCAGATTTCCTGGAAGAAAATCCCCACTCAGCATCGGAGGAGGATAGAAGGAGTGGAACTGGTAAAACCATCCCTTAAATATCTCGCTTGCCTTGGAACTGCTTTTAAAAAGGTAAAGGTAAATAAATACCCCTATTAAAAAGGTGTGTGTGTGTGTGTGTGTGTGTGTTGTGTGATTGCAGTCGTGACCGACTCTTCGTGACTCCATACTCATGGAGTTTTCTTGGCAGGACTACTGAAGTGGTTTGCCAGTTCCTACTCCAGGCGCCTACAGCACCTGGTATTCCCTGGTGGTCCCCCATCCAAGTACTAACCAGGGCTGACCCTGCTTAGCTTCTGAAATCAGGCAAGATCAGATGTGCTAAGGCATCTAGGCAGCATTAAAAAGGTAAGGGTAAATAAATCAGTTCGGACTTGACATAGGTACTCTTTTAAAATTATTATACTGTATTTATTATAAATTATTATTATTGTTGTAAAGTACTAATACAGTCAAAAGCTATTTTGTGGCAAGCTTAGCACTGCACATTTCTGAAATACTCCAGAGAAGGAATCTGACAGAACACTGGTCTCCCCACCATCACCACCACCCATTTAGCCCCTCTGCTTATACCTGTCCAGGTCTCCTGCAAAAAGTGTTTCTGATGGTGCTAACGAGTATTTAGTTCCGGAAGCGCCCATAAAGAGGGAAATGACGAAGATGGAACACAGACTGGGGAGACAGCTTCTCCTACATGACTTAATAGAAGAAACCACAACATGGAACAAGATGGTTGCAAAAAACGCCAGGAGTTCTCATAGGGAAGGAGGCAGGCAGACTTCAGAGTAGCTTCTCAAAAAAATATGAGCACGAGCAAACAACGCCAACGTACGGAAAGGGGACGCGTTTGCATACGTAGGGGACTAGTGAAATAGGGAAGGAGGAAGGGTCGATCATCTTTAAGGAGATGACGGAAATCATGGGAGTTGATGTACCAATGCCTCCCACAATTGCCTTCTTCATAACCATTTAAAGGGAACAGAAAAACTTCAACAAGAAACCAAGCCTTATTGGTATTTGCCCCTCATCTATGGAAGAAACTGGCCCCAGATATATTCTTGGCCTCCCAGATGTAAAATCTTCAAAAGTCAGTTTAAAAGCTGGCTCTGTTGGATAGCTTTCCTGAAAGTAAATATAGAACCATAAAAAATAAAACTAAATTATACATAACAAGAGGTGGAGAAAAGATTTTCGGGCATTTTCAGGAATTAGAAAAATTAAGGTTCCAGGATTGATTATTATGATGGTGACTGTGGCGAGGTTGATATAGTACTTGCAAAAAAACTGTAACAGTAATAATCAAAGATAATATGGAGGGCCATGGTAAGGTAAATTAACCTGGGATCCCAGTGTTAGAAGAGGAATATTTGAAATCTAATTATTTTAAAAATGTCTGTGAAGATTCTTAGTCTTCCATGTGAGGTTATTTGGAAGCTGAGTCTTGGCAACTGGACTTCTTTTCTTGTAGGATCGAAACGTTTCGCTATTCATCCAAGTAGCTTCTTCAGTCTGAGAAAAGTTGGTGGGAAGCTTCCAATTTATAGTTCACCTTGGTTTCATGCCACCCTGCTCTGAATAGGCTTGTTATGTGAAGAGTGGCCTGATTATTTTAAAGAAACATGGGATTATTTTTTGATGGAGCATATACAGAAAGGCAAAGGGTATACACTTGGAGATGAATCAATGCATTTTGGGAGAGCAACGAGGCAGTTTGAAAAATAATGATATATAAAAATGAAAATGAGTCCCAAGGGTGGGGTTTGGGTGGGGGGTAGCACAGGATTGGAAAAAATGTGGGTTTGGTTTTTTTTTTAATGATTTATTATTAATGTTTAGAAAATGGTGTTGTTTCCTTTTGCTTGAATATCGATAAATATACTCAAATACATAAACCAGCAATCTGTGCCTCTTTTGCCTCTTTCTTCACAAAGGGACGTAATCCATAAATAGGCCTGTCACTGCCCTAGATAGCTGCTAATATGTAGGCCATTTGGGGCATCTATAAAAAGGAAAAGGAAGAGTGAACTTCATTTCTCTGGAGCTGCACTTCAGAGAGGCACTGCTGTTAGGGGGGACGCCAGCATAGGCACAAGAAAGAACGAAAATAAATCACCCAAACCTTTGGATGGGTGAAAAGAGGAAATCTCTCCAGCACGGGTACTTTCCCCAGAGCCAAATGGTTTACTGCCTGGCAATGGCTGGTGGCTGAAGCATGTGCCAAGCTTATTTCTATTGCGTTTCCCATGACATTCCATGCCTTAAAAGTTGTTTCAATAAAAAAAAAAGCTCCCTACTTGAACCACAACTCCCCAGATGCTGAGGACTGATACATTTCACTGAATTTATATCAGAACCAAACTGAAGAATTCTCATCGATCCCTGGTAGTGACTAACTGAAGGTGAGCTTCATGGACAGGGGATGCTTTGACTTGGGGTCTTCCTAAACAGATCGTCACCACTAACCATTGCACTGTACTGGCCATCATTTACACTGGGATATCCTCTAACTGATAAGTAGGAACAGCAACAACAGTAAGAATAACAAATACATTTCCATGTTTTCTCTGAGCCATTAGTGTCATGTGGCAGCTAAAATGACAAACACCATTCCAAGCCGTATCTGCATCTGAGTCATCACAATGCCATTCAGATCCGGATAAGCTATGCACCCTTCTGTTCTACCTCTGGCCACGCCAGCTGAGAAAAAATGATGATCCATGAGATAGGCAGCAGATTTGGGAAGGCACATTCTTCAGCACCTTCCAGAAATTCAGGAAGAACTGAAAATCTTAAGAAAGGGGAAGGAAAACTGAAGGCTGGGATTTAGTTCTAGAACTGCTCAGAGCAGCTCAAGTTCCATAGGGGTCATCTGAAGACTCCCATTTAAAGGAAGAGACTGTTGTTTCCTCTAGAAATAAGATAGGAGATGCACCGTATAATTAGGGGGGCTTAAAAATACATTCATAGTTCATGAAATGTTATGAATTTTGCAACAAACCACTAGTTCTTAAGTCCCAGAATCTATCCTGTTTTGCAAATGCCAAACAAATGACTCTTGCTTAGACTTAACTTGATTCTGTTACACTGCCATGCTCAAGAGTTCCCAGGTGACAGAGGTGAAGAAGCGGGATCAGAAGGAAGCAAATTTGACAGGAAGCTCTCAAAATCCCAGCCTAAGCAGGGGAATAATAATCAGAGTCTGGTTTCCAAGGCAGACAGGAGCAGCTCCTTCTGCCCCTGATTGCAAATGTTGAGAAAGTAAAGATGGAAATCAAGTGAGAATTACTGGGACTCAAAGCCTGCAGGATCTTGCACCATTGCGCGGCCAAAACAAATGGGAATAGTTGTCTAGCAACATTTGGGTTATGATGCATCCCTCGTCTGTTGTTGTTGTTGTTGTTGTTGTTGTTGTTGTTGTTGTTGCTGCTGCTGCTGCTGCTGCAAGAAAAATGGGTTTGACCTAAATACTGTATTACCTGATCCAGATCAAGAGATCAGGTAACGACATTTTCAAGTTTCTCAACACAGCACTGTTCTGTGCATTTCCACCAAGGCACAGCTTTTCCTTGAACAAATGATTTTTTACATAGTTTTTTTTTTGTTCAGAGAATTGCAAACTCGGTGGGTTTCTTACCAAAACAAAATGAACCAAATTGTCTTCCAGACCTAAACACACCTCCCCTCAAGGCACGAAGTAGTCAGATTTGGACATAATTTTTTGGCTTGTTTTTTTTTCTCAAGCACACCTACAGAGGGGATATACAGTGGACCCTTGTATAACAAACAGCTTGTATAACATAAAATTTGTACAACATAAAAAATTCCGGAGATAGGGGAAATTTGCTTAACATAATCGCCTATGGGGAGAATCCGTACAACATAAAAATGGGATCTCTCCGTTTTCAATGCATTCCTATGGGAATTTGTATAAAGGAAAATTTGCTTAACATAATTTCATTTGGAACGAATTAATTCCTTTATACAAGGTACCACTGTACTTCCAATTCCACCTGAAGAGAGGGAATGTGCTTCTTTACAAAGGGGGTGAGTGGGTGAGCGGCAGAACAGAGCTACTTTCCAACATCTTAGCAACTGCATGTGCTCCCCGGGATGCTATTTTACCTTTTCTGGCAATTCAAGAGAAGCATAAATCCAGTTCCAGAAATCAGAAGTAACATTCCAAATGAAAAGAAAATACTGTATGCCGCACAGAGAGAAGACAGGTTGTTAATTGAAATCTGGCACTTGATTGAAAGAACTATGGGTTTAATGCAGACCATGAAAGCACGTGGGATGAAATTTAATTGTTTTGTTCTAAGCTTCTCTACACTGGAAGGAAGGAAGGAAGGAAGAGAGAGAGAGAGAGAGAGAGAGAGAGAGAGAGAAAGAAAGAAAGAAAGAAAGAAAGAAAGAAAGAAAGAAAGAAAGA
>JAHTLZ010000008.1:14893706-14918713 GCA_023846285.1 Phrynocephalus versicolor | reverse complement strand
TGATGGCAATTTTAACGTAATTATTTTAGTGTAAGGTTTTAATTATTTATTGATACTTCATGTTTTAACTGTTTTAATTCTTTGATTGTAAGCCGCCCAGAGACCTTTGGGTAGTGGGCGGCATATAAGTTGTAAAAATAAATGAATAAATAAATAAATAAATAAATAAATAAATAAATAAATAAATAAATAAATAAATAAAATACAGAGACAAGAAACAGCATTGGCTCGAAGGATGGACCTAACAGTGGTAGGTTTGTCCAGAATACAATATGAGCACAGCCATGCTGTGCTCATGTGTGCACTCACCTACTCCATTCATAGAATCATAGAGTTGGAAGAGACCTCAAGGGCCATCCAGTCCAACCCTCTGCCATGCAGGAACCTCCTCCTTCACTTGGTAAGACCCACTCCATGCAAACATGGCCGCTTCTTGACTCTGTTGCCCCACACATAAGTACACCCATCCTCACACCCGTGAGAGAGTCAACCTTAAAAATAAAACAGGAGCACCATTGACTTCAGGATTGTCCAAATTGGTACAGCCCCTGCGGAGGAACGGCGGGAGTTGCAGAACAAGGGAATCTGTAGTTTGCCCATCCCTGGTTTAAACAAACAAAAAAAGGGGCAGGAGCTTCTCAAGTTATTTTCCACAACAGAGATGGGCAGAAATTAAATTGGAATCCAACAGTATGAATCCAGGGAAATTGCAGACGATTGGCAAAATGTTCCTGAAACAGCTGGCTGGAGAAGATGGAAACAATGTTAGGAGGGTGTCATGGCGCATCGACCACATGGAAGCCTTGGCATACATTTATTTATTTATTTATTTATTTATTTATGGGTATTTTTAATCCTCCTTTCTCTTTGAAAAAGACCCAAGGCGGTTTACAGTAATATACAGTCCAGTACAATTAAGACACATTCGTATTGAGAACTACAGCATCCTACAGCATCAAAAGACAACATTACATTAAAGCTACCAGAGAATGTGTGCAGTTAAAAAGAGAGTAAAGTTTCACATGTCGTTTTCTGGGCCCAAGGTCTACCAACTTGACTTCTAAAACGCAAGACTCGTTCTGTGGGGATGTCATATTCATACCCCAATAGCTCTGTACCCCAAGAAATGGGCAGAGCACAAAGCGCACCTAGAGGAAGCTGAGGACCTGGATTTCCCAGAAATCCCCAGGGCCGAGCAGGCACCCAGGTGCAGCTAAGCTGATGCTGATCTAAGCATAGGCCAGAGCAAACAGGATGGCAAATAAACAGGATATCAGGATACAGACCAAGAGCCCCTTTCCGTCCTTATCAGTAATCACTCACTAGCTAGGGAGCATTCTTCCCCCCACCTGTGGAATCTATTTCCTCTGTGCCATTGTGTATCTGTTTACTATGGTCTCACAGATAAGGCTTGCATTCTCACCCCCCCCCCCGAGGAACGTCTCCCCGTATCTATTGTGCTTACTCTCTTAATAAAGGCTGGGCTCAGGCAGTAGGAGTAGGAGAATCATCACCACACAATCACCCACATGCACGCAGCTGATGCAGACACAGAGAGACACGCAGACCCTCCAGCCAGAAATGCTGCCTGAGCACCAGATTGCACCCCAAAACTCTGTGTCGTGTGATGCGTAACGCAACATCATTTAAGAGTCAATATGAAGTTGTTGTTGGTTGTTGTTGTTGTTGTTTTGAAGGGAAACAGAGGCTGAGAATAGGTTCCGAGTGCTTTCTGGCAGTGCCACTGCCCAGCCACGTGGCCTTGGGGGGGGGGCAAACAAAATTATTTCAGCTAATTCCTTAATAACTACAACCAGCCCTTTATAATTTAAACACTGGCACGCAGTGGCTGCCTCTGGCCAATGTGTAAACCGCTAAATTATTCAATCTCCCCAATTGAAATTGGGAGCAGGTAAATGAGCTAATGCCTCTGATTTCCAGAAAGAGCGTAAATTACATTCGGTGGGAGTGCCTGTATCTAAAAATAAGTCGAAACAGATGGTAGAGATCATTTCTTTCCAAGAGCTGGAGGTGGTTGGAGACAGATCTTTGCACCTTCATCTCTCTGCTGTCTGATAAGCGGATTTGTCAGAGTGGGATTCTGTATGGTCTCCGCGCAGAATATGAACCGACAGTGTGGCAAAAGAAACATTCAAATGAGCTCAAGGCCTCTCATAGCATTCGTTTAAAAGCTGTGATCACCCTCTGGCTCTTTTCTTAAGAGATGAGCAGACTTCACATAACTGACTTTGTTTTTTCTAGGAGACTCACACAAGAAGGTACACATTGAGCATTTCAAAAAGTTCCAAGCCCGGCGACTTGTCTTCCTTGGAAAAACTAAGAACAGCTCTGTCATTAATCCCATTCATTAATCCTGTCATAGTGGAAGAGTGAAAGCAAACTAAGCCAGCCCTATGAAGCTGGTGCCCTCTTGAAATGTTAATTTAGTGTATTTCACAACATGCTGCCATAACTGTCTAAAATCCAGGAAACATTGATATTAAAATGTAGAACAAAACATAGCAAGAGTTTGATACAGTGGTACCTTGTATAAAGGAATTAATTCATTCCAAATGAAATCATGGTAAGCAAATTTTCCTTTATACAAATTCCTATAGGAATGCATTGAAAACAGAGTACAGTGGTACCTTGTATAAAGGAATTAATTCGTTCCAAATGAAATTATGTTAAGCAAATTTTCCTTTATACAAATTCCCATAGGAATGCATTGAAAATGGAGTAATCCCATTTTTATGTTATACGGATCTTCCCCATAGGCGATTATGTTAAGCAAATTTCCCCTATCTCCAGAATTTTTTATGTTGTACAGATGTTATGTTATACAAGCTATTTGTTATACAAGGGTCCACTGTAATCCCATTTTTATATTGTACGGATTTTCCCCATAGGTGATTATGTTAAGCAAATTTCCCCTATCTCCGGAATTTTTTATGTTGTATAAATTTTATGTTATACAAGCTGTTTGTTATGCAAGGATCCACTGTAGTTGTGAGTTTTTCAGGCTCTTTGGCCGTGTTCTCTCTCACACAGTCTCTCTCTCTCTCTCTCTCTCTCTCTCTCTCACACACACACACACACACACACACACACTACACTGAATAACATGCTTTGGGAGAGAAAATATGAGCAACCTTGAAATGACTTTTGGACTCTCTTGGTACAGGTTGAGAGGTGATGCATGCATATATTTGTGTCCACGCGAATGCCTTTTGGACACATCCTTATTTCAAATCTTGTTCCAGAAACATTGCTAGGGAAAAAATGATGTGAAAACAGCCAAGAGGGGAATGTAAACATTTGTAACTATGTTATGTGTGAAATATATTTTATTTATTCATTTAAAGCATTTCTACCTCACCTCCCTCCTTAAGAAAGACACAAGGAGGCTTACAAACTTCAGAGAAAACATTTAAAACAAAACAGATACCAATGCTAAAAAGGAACAAACAAAAATCACAGTAAAAAGATGATGAACAGAAGCAACATTAAAAAAAAACATTCAAACCAGAAAGGCACAAGAATTCATTTAAGAATCCCAGTCATGAAGCCAGTAAGTAAAAGTAAGGGAAAACTTGCTGGAGGAGAAAAGTCTCTCGGCCAATTGGGGCTTCTCCAGGCAGGGCATTTTGTTCCTGCAAAAACATCAGGCTCACCACTGATAGTGCTTTGATATTGTTCTGACTTTCCAGATGATTTAAGGCTTGTCCATGGTTGGTGATCATCAGTGTGTGTGTGTCCAGTTTACGCATGTGCATAAAACTATATTTTTCTCTAAAATTGTTAGACAAAAAAATTGAGGGTCATCTTATACACAGAAGAAAGCCAAAGAGAGTACAGTGTGGTCACAAAACTTTAATTTTGGGTTGAAAAAGTGGGGGTTGTCTTATACGTGGGGGGGGGCGTCTTATTGATGGGAAAATACGGGTTATTTGTGGAAGTCATTAGACATGAGAGCTCTGCACTTGCACCTACTCCTTTCCCTTCACAACCTCATTATACCTTTTGCAATGGAAGGAAACTGACTTTGTTGTACCACCTGTCTCCACCACTCATATTTGTTTGTTTGTTTGTTTATTCATTACTTATTTACCATTGTATCTTGGCCATCCAGCGCTACTCTAGGTGGCTAACAGCGGTTCAAAGCATAATTACCCACCCCAGAGACATAAATAAGGAGATCCAGACAAAACCAGTAACAACCCAACATATGAAACAAACCAAGAACCAACAGCTAATCATGATTTCACTGTGGCACATTCGTAACCCCATCCCGTGCCATGACATGGCTTAGATCACAAACACACATGGCCAAGGGAGAAAAGAGAAGGACCCTGCCTCAAAAAGATGGGGCAAGTATACCCAACACCCCACACACATTCCTATGTGTTCCCGGCCCAGATGTGGGGCTGACAGCTCCCATCACTTACCAGCTGGGAAACCCAAGTGGGGATGGTAGAAGTTGTAGTCCAGCACATCTGGAATGCACCTTATTGTCTTGAAACTACATTTATTTTTAACACATGTAAGTAGAGGCGAAGAGCCACGGAAAACTAGAAGCCATCTTCCATGTACCTAAGAATATTCAATGACTATTTTGATTACTAACGTACGCCTTCCAGAAGATGTTGGTGGTTAACATTTCAGACTCTGAAATGGCTTTTCTCCAATGGAAATGAAATCAAATTGTAATTGCTTCGAAATCATCCTTCAAAATGGGCTAGCATGACTAGCCCTGCTCTTTAAAATTCAGATGGGTGAGCATGGATCATTTCACACTAAGAATGTTTCCATGCTTAGATGAAAGACATGCAAAGAGGAGAGAGAAAAATTTCTTGCTTCCCCTCCTTCCTCCACGACAGTCTCCCCATCCCCCCTCAAACCAGACAAAAAGGCACGTACAGGCAACTCTGGGGCAGGCTGATAAAGGCAGAGGGAGAGATAAACATAGCAACCAAGCCATAGGAAAGCAGAGTGCGTGGCCCCAGTCATCTGACTTGAAATAAATATGTATTCAGAAGAGACAATCAGCACTTATGCAGCCCAGCAGGGCAACTGCGTGCCACACAGGGGACAGAAACGCTACACGTTTCATTACGAGAGGGAAGGCCCAGCTGCAGGGAAGTCTAAAAGGCTCCCAAGAGTTTATTCGGGGTGCTTGGTCTCTCCAGTAATACTTTCTTATTGCAAGCATAAGATTTAGGAACATGAGGGATCACAGAGAGGCCCCTCTTGCTCAGTACTGATGGTGTGAAGGTAAACATGGAAGCGCCGTGGCTCACCACGACAAGCCCCATAGACACACCCCAATAAGGAGCATCCAAAAACGTAAGCAATGGGATCGGTCCATATCACTCATAATTTTTACATGGATCTCTTTTTAACTGCTCATGTTCTCTTGTACCTTTAATGTAATGTTGTCTTTTAATGCTGTAAGATGCTCCTCAATTCCGTGTTCTCAATACTTGAATATGTCTTAATTGCACTGGACTCTATATTGTTCCTCATTACTGTAAGTCACCTTGGGTCTTTTTCCAAGGAGAAAGGTGGGGTAAAAAAAACTCTAAAATAAATAAATAAATCATAGAATCATAGAGTTAGAAGAGACCTCAAGGGCCATCCAGTCCAACCCCCTGCCATGCATGAACCCCCATCACTGTACTCCCGACAGATGGCCATCCAGCCTCTGCTTAAAAACCTCCAAAGAAGGAGAGTCCACCACCTGTGGCAGCATATTTCACTGTCAAACACCTCTAACCCTCAAGAAGTTCTTCCTAATGTTCAAGTGGAATCTTTTTCCTGTAGTTTGAAACCACTGCTCTGTGTCCTAGTCTCTGAAGCCAGGGAAAACAAATTTGTCCCCTCTTCGATATGTCATCCTTTCAAATAAACGAGGCACAGATCTTTTGTAAGACTAATGGCTCCTAACTGCCCCTCAGTACCGTATCATGCTCAGACAAACAGGGATTCAAAGCCAGATAGTGCCAGGTGGACATATCAGACAGTTTCGGCACCTCTCACTTTTAATTTTTAAAAAGCTCAAATTCTTCTCAGCCTGAGGATGAAAACACGTGCTATTTTTGCCAATTTCTTATCAAAATCAAACAGAAACCAATTTCTCAGCAATTCCTGTCACTGACTACCAGCAACTTGATAGGTTTTCAGAGAATTTTTTTCTTTCAAGCCCTTCTTAGAAGTGTCTGGGTTTCAACCAGGAACGTTTTACACGTCAAGCAAGAGCCCTGTCACTTGAGTTACTCCCCAAAAAATCCACTGATAATATTGGCAGGCTGCCTTATGACTAATCCTGACCCTTGAAATCCAGATGTGTGGTTATACCAGCTGGAGTTCAGTACTGCACAGGTAAGCTTGAACATGTTATTTTTTAATTACAGCTAGGTGACGGACTCTGGGATTTGTAGTCAACAAAACACAACGTTTCCAAGGATGGTAGGAATGAGTGAGAATTTGGAGAATTTGGTTGTTCTTTTTTTATCACCCTGGACAAAAATTCATAAAATCTGAAAATGTTCAACTTGCAAATTTGCCCAACACATCACTTGCAGCGGCTTTCCAGAGATCCCACTCCGGGAAATGAATGCTGTGGACTGAACCTGGAAACGTCTGCAGGCCAATCAGGTACTCGTGGTGCAGTTGTTAAACTGCAGTACTGCAGCCGGAACTTGGCTCACAACTCAGGTTCAGTCCCAGGTTTGAGGTTCACGCAGCCTTCCATCCTCCCAAGGTCGGTCAATTGAGTATTCAGCGTGCTGGTGGTGGGCAATGTGTAGCTTGTATAACTGTAGACGTTAACTGCCAGAGAGTGCTTTAAGCGCTATGGGGCAGCATATAAGCAGCACTCGTTGGAATGGAATTACAACTTCTCCCCATTCTTAATTCCTTCCCCCATGCATACTATCTTGGCAAGTTTAACAGGCTTTTCCAGACAACCCGGAAGTAAGGCTGAGAAACACTGAGGTTTCTCCGAGACACTACAAATACTGTAACTAGCTAACATGAGATATTGAGGAAAAGGTTCCTCTTATTTTTCTATTGAACTCTTTTTGAGACCAGTGGGAGCTGCCTTATAGATTGGGGACCCGCTAGCTGGCATTGCCAGTGGCCGCACAGATTCCTGCAACTGTAGGGCGATTGCAATATTTCCAAATGTTGCCTCTCCCCCACCCCCCACCCCGGAAGGATGCTGCTTTCCCAGAATCTATTCCTTTGGGAAATCCCAAGCATTTCAGCCTGCTGACTGAGCTAGCAAGTCAGGACCAAGTTGTGGCTGCTTTGAGGTACATTTGCCAGTAACACCAATTACACAACACAGAAGAAGAAGAAGAAGAAGAAGAAGAAGAAGAAGAAGAAGAAGAAGAAGAAGAAGAAGAAGAAGAAGAAGAAGAAGAAGAAGAAGAAGAAGAAGAAGAAGAAGAAGAAGAAGAAGAAGAAGAAGAAGAAGAAGAAGAAGACACTTTGTGTGCAATCACCAAAGCTTTGTGTGCAATCACCAAGTATTTGGAAAAATTTATGGCCTTCATGCCTCAAGGCACAAGAGCTAAACACATGACCTCACTGGTGAATGGCAGTCACGGCACATACTTAGCCTTCTTGGCAACACCTAGGATGGGCGAGCCCTTCCTCTCCTCATCTGCCATCATGCAAATTCATCTAGGAAAAGATGAAACGTTTGATTATTCCACTCAGTGCTGTCTTCTCTGACTTGCTGCAGGTTGCCCAAGCAGGGGCTACAATTGCCCAAGCAGCAGCCGGGCATGTGCCTGACATACAGAAAATCCTCCTGTTCAATCCCTCACATCACCAATTAGAAAAACTTCTTCTTCTTCTTCTTCTTCTTCTTCTTCTTCTTCTTCTTCTTCTTCTTCTTCTTCTTCTTCTTCTTCTTCTTCTTCTTCTTCTTCTTCGAGTCTCCTTCTTTGGAGGTTTTTAAGCAGAGTCTGGATGGCCATCTTTCGGAAATATTGTGATGGGGTTCCTGCATGGCAGGGGGTTGGACTGGATGGCCCTTGAGGTCTCCTCCAACTCTATGATTCTATTATTCTTCGTAGTCGTAGTCGTAGTCGTAGTCGTAGTAGCAGTAGTAGTAGTAGTTGTTGTAGTCGTCGTCGTAGTAGTACTCCTACTTTCATCACTTTATTTTACATTTTGACATCTGTGATTGATTATATTGTTCCAAAATGGGCAGTAGCAAGTGTGTCCTAAGGTGTCAATGGTGGTAGCCCCCCTCCTTTGCCTGACAATATAGCGTTGAATTGAAATTGTGAAATCACAGAGCTTATCTGACATAGCGCTAAACTATGCATAATTTTAAAAATCGTTTGAATGAAAAAGAGGTACTTACTTAATGGAGAACTATATGAAGGGCTACCAATACAGACATCCCTCTCACCTGAGCACCTTTTCTCTCATCCCAGAATTTTTTTAAAAATTATGGATTTCAACAGTTTTATATAAACATAGTGCTATGTCATTTGCCAAATATTTTCAAAAGAGACAGTAGAAGAAGGCAATGTTAACAACAGAGGAAGGAGGGTGCTGTGTTCTCCAAGTGAGGATTGTAAAAAAGTACACAGGAAAAGTAAACATTCAGCATGAATAACCACAGTGATTTACTGCCATAAGAAACTTTGAATCAACCTCTCTGTCTAATCAAATAAAAGCAAAAACAAAACAAAAAAACCCTGGGATTCCTTGTTTTCATTATAGTTCAGGTGTACAGAAGTTGTGATCTATAGATGACGTATCCATAAATACCATGTGCTTATGCTTTATCAAATCTTTTTTTAGAAAGTATGTACTGTACCTGTTAAACAACATGTTAAACAAAATTTTGTTGACCCCAGTTTGCTTGTTTTTTAATCTGCTTTTCACATTTTACCAATTTGCTAAAAGATTTTTGGGGCCCTCTTTCAAGCCATCCTGATTTCATACATGAACATCAATTAGATATAATTTTAATAACTGACTTATTTTCAATGTAGGTACAATGTAATTAAAAATAGATTGAAACTGAAATAGAGGGAAAACACTTAAAAGGTCACCATTGACAGGGCTAGCAGTGTGTTTCCTGCGAAAGAGTTCCACACAAGCATGGCCAAAACATGTCCCCATGTTTAATAGCGATCATTCTAAAATATCATAAAGACAGAACAGATAGCAGGTCTTTAAAAGCTGATCTCGAAAACCAGACGGACGACCGTCTGCCGCACCTTTTAATCTCGTTAAAGCAGGGTAATATTACATGGTATTGAAGATGAACTGGAAATAGTGGTTTTATGGGAACCTATTTTGTACTATCAGACAAGAAAGAAAGAAACAGAAGCAAGAGGCAAAAATACCATTGTACCACCTTCAGGATGAATTGCTGTATTTTAATGTGAGCCTTGACAGGTGGTTTGAGAGAGGGCTCAGGAAAGCAATTCATCTGTGTACTGAAAATCCTTCTCTCAATAGAGGTGCAGAACGTAGGCACAGCCTATCTGCCAGATATCATGCTGCCCTTTCATCGACCCCCAGGCAAATCAGAAGACCTTACCCCTCCACCAGGAAGGCCACGGCTAACAACCTATATTTAAGAGGCGTTGTGAAGGATTGAATAGGTGGGGCTTTCACACACCCCTGGCCATTGCACATCTTATGAGCCTATTCAGGCCACTGTCCACTTAACGAGCCTATTCAGACTAAGGTGGCAAGAAACCAAGGTGAACTATAAACTGGAGGCCTTGCGCCAACTTTCTGCAACTGAAGAAGCTGATGATGAGTACTGAAACGTTCCGATCTCACAAGATAAAAAGTCCAGTCGCCATGACTCAACTTCCACATAGCCTCACCGGGATGACTGAGAATCTTCACAGACATCAACATGGTTTTGCTTTTATCTGGCATGCTTGCATGGACTGACATGTGGACCTCATTGAAACCAGCTCTGTACTAGTGCCTATGAAATGCAAAACCACGTAGTCAAACAAAGGCATTCTTTCTACCGAGGGAAGGAAGAAAATAAGCAGGAAACTGTTCCTGAAGCTGGATCTCAATTTGCAAACCATTTGCCTGCAGCCAGCATGATATCAACACTTAGGTGTTCAGGAGAGGCCCTTCCCTCCATCCCACCACCCTCACAGGTACATCTCATGGGAATCTACGAAAAGGCCTTCTCAACTGCTGCACCCAGACTCCCTCCCACTGGAGGCCAGGATTGCCCCATCTCTGTTGTCCTTCCAGAAAGAGGCAAAGACCTTTCTCTTCAGGCAAGCTTTCCCTGAATGATAGACTACCATGTGTATTTTATATGAATCTATAGGTTCACATAGACTTTGTGTTTATAACTACTTATAACCTTGTAGATTTAATGTAATGTTGTCTATTAATGCTGTAAGATGTCCCTCAATTCCTTGTTCTCAAATATTTGAACATGTCTTAATTGTACTGGACTGTATATTATCCCTCATTACTGTAAACCACCTTGGGTGCTTTTCCAAGGAGAAAGGCAGGGTAAAAATACTCTAAAATAAATAATTAATAAATAAATATCCTCTTGTGGCCCAACTCTGAAACCCTTCTGATTTCTTTTTTTAAAAGTCCTCCTTTTGGGGAGTCTGGAGAACTCAGTGTTGGTCTGAGGCTCATTCTCTTAGTTTCTCTACATATGTGCCGTTCTGCGGGCCTTCCCCAACTTGGTGCCTCATCCATCTGTGTTGGAGAAAAATTCCCATTATCCAAAAGCAAACAACGTTTTGGGTGTAGGGATGAGTAGTCCAACAAATTAGGAGGTTGCTGGCTTAGGGAAGGCTTCCAACAGGCACTGCATTATTCATTTCAATCACCCAGAAGAAAAGGAGATTCAACAAGCTTCGGACAGGCAGCAAAGGCAGAACGGAGGCAGTGGGGAGTGGACAGAAGGCGTCATCATCAATTATACCTCTGAGAGCTAACAGGTAAAGTCTTCCTGCTACATTGGAAGATTAATTAATCACCTTGACATTACTTAAATACTGTTGGTGAATTACACTTCTGTCGTAAATGAGTGCTTAAGTTGGCCCCCTGCCCCCAAAAAATCAAGTTATTGTTTCGTTTACTTTTAATCATTGATTAATTTGCTTTTGTGTAAAGTGCCCAGAGTCCCTATTTGGGAAATCGGGTGGTCTAGAAATGCAATAAATAAATAAATAAATAAATAAATAAATAAATAAATAAATAAATAAATAATCTTCCGCTATTCTAGTTTTCTATTTCCCTCTTTTGTGATTTTCCTTGTATGTATGTATGTATGTATGTATGTATGTATGTATGTATGTATGTATGTATGTATGTATGTATGTATGTGTTTGTTTGTTTGTTTGTTTGTTTGTTTGTTAATTTTTTATACAGCCTATCTAGTCCTTGAGCTACTCTGGGCGGTTTACAACATAAAATCTCAACATAGCAAGAATATATAACGAAAATATTTTGTTGTAGTTTTATTGTTCTGTACTGAACCCTTTAAAAAATAAAAAACTGACCCCTGGTGAAAATACACAGAAGGAACCAAATAAAATTAGAGCAATTTACTGAATTGGTGACCTCACTTCGAACTTGTTGGCACAGTAAGGCATTGTGTTCAGGTTTCACAAACCATTTGTCATTAATTTCCTGTGCAAATCATTACGTTCACATGCAAGCAGAGGCATCTGAACCATGTAAGTGCAGGCTTGGCTAATGAGAGGAGAAAGTAGCACTCCTAAGGACTACATCCTGTTCTTCTGATGGGATTTCAGCTTTTATGTGTGCAAATTAAACCTTGGGGAGCAAAAGAATAAAAAGTGCCTACAAGGCCATTCTTCCAATGCATCCCTCATTACTACATACATTTTTTTTTAAAAAAAGTGCATCAAAGCCATTTCTGATGCAGTCAGCTGAGCAAATGTACGCAAAATCTTTCTGCAGCAGTCGTTACTTGACTAACATGATCCCAGAAACCAGAAGAGTGACATCCTTATGGGAAGATAAACGCCAACAGCTGCAGATCAATCCAAATTAGAACTGGATGGTTTTAAGAGCATATAGCTTTTGTTTGTTTTACTTTAGTTCTGCAGTCAAATATTTCAGTAACAATTTCAAATCCCCCTGCAGCCTTTCCTCCTGACTGACGGCGCTGTTCTGCCCCCCTTCTTTCTCAGGAGTAGGACGGGGGAATCTGCAGACGTCCAGATGGTGCTGGACACTGGGCTGAGATGCCCATCCACCCTGGCTGGCACATCAAGTTGTAGCAATGACAGGAGCTGCATCAGGAAGCCGCAGGTTCCCTGCTGGTGGTTTAGTCACTGTACGTCTAGCTTAGCCCCGAGTTGTGCCCATCCCTAATCACATTTGTCCATTTGAAGGACAAAGGGCGCTCATTCAAAGATGAGGATGTACACATATTAGACAGAGAAGATAGGTGGTTTGAGAGAGGAGTCAGGGAAGCCATTCATGTGAGCATTGAAACCTCCTCTCTCAACAGAGGTGAGGGCCTCAGGCAAAGTCTATCTGCTACTTATCAGGCTGCACTTTCAACAATACCCAAACGATTCAAAAAGCCTTCACCACCAAGGCCATAGCTAATGATCCATACTTTATAGGGTTCAGCACCTTAGGCCATTGTTCACCTTAAAGCTATGGATGCTATTGTCTACTTAACGAGCCTATTCAGGCCATTGTTCATTTTATGAGCCTATTTTAGACCAGGGTGACAAGAGGTCCAAGCTGACTATAAGATGGAGGACTCGCACTAGTTGTATTCAGGCTGATGAAGCTGTTTGGATGAGCAACGAAACGTTTCTATCTCTCAAGAAAAAGAAGTCCAGTAGCCATGACTCAACCTCCAGATAAACTCACCTGGATGACTTCAGGCAAACAGGCCATTTTGGGTAGATAGGGGCAATCGTTTCTGAATCCCCCCCCCCCCGAAAAAAGAAAAGCTATCTGAGAAGAGTTGATCTAAGTGTTCCTGTTTTAAGCCAACTTGCGAACATTACATCACCATCACCACAATTTGCTCTTTAACTGAGTACGGTGTTCGCAAAGGTGAAACATTCCCTATGCTACATGTTGCTCTTCAGCATGATACACTGTCACAGTGGTGGCGAACCTTCAGCACTCCAGATGTTTTGGACTACAACTCCCACAGTCCTTTGTCATTGACAGTCTAGGCTCAGAATTCTAGGAGTTGTGGTCCTAAACATCTGGAGTGCCAAAGGTCTGCCACTACTGCACTATCATGTTAATCTTAGTTGTGCTCCTATTTTTCACATTGAAAGTTCAGTAAAAGCTTCGATTGTGTTTGTCCCTAGATTTGTTATGATGTACAGTTGTACCTCGGTTTAAGTAATTAATGTATTACCCAGGACACTATGTATCCTGAAAATTTTGTAAACCAAAGTGTGGTTTCCCATAGGAATGCATTGAAAACCAATTAATCTGTTCTGGAAGTCAGTAAAAAAGCAAAACAAGTCAAACCTCCACCCCCTGCAATGCAGAATGCACAGAACAGGCACAGGAGCAATGAAGGATCAACTCCCTACCTTTCCACCCCTTAAGAAATGCACCAAAAAAGTTCAAAAAGTCCAAAACTTTTTTCTAACTTAAATTAGGGAATAATCGTTATTTACGTTATAGAGATCATTCTCCCAGAATTGGTCCATCTTGGCAGTAATACACAGGCAAGAGTCAGTACAGATAATTTTCCATATTTTTGGCCAATCTTAAAAATGGGCATGATCCAAGCCAACCCAACCATCCTGATCTCTCCCATTTAAAATTTTACAGCACCACCTGGGTTTTAATAGAACAACACATCACTAATCTTTTCAGTTCTCTACTCATTAGGAGTCTTGACAAAACCCATGAATTTAAAACTGTCCTTTGAGATACTCAAGGGCTTTTCATTTCTCTTAAGAAGCATCTGTGCAGGTAAAATATACGACAGCGTTTTTACGACAATGCTCCCGCCTCAAATGAAGATATGAGATGCTCTTGTATAACTCGGCTATTGCCAAGTTTGGCATTCCTGAAACGAGCAGGGGGTGCTTGTGCCACATGTGATGACAACTCAAGGCTTGTTTGTTTTAATTGAGCATCATTTCTTGTCAGCCACTAGCTTCTACCTGCCCCACAGTTTTGAGTGGCACTAGCATGGTCAGATGAGGAAACACAACAGTGAAAGACTGGCTAGTAAACAAATAATCTTGGAAAAAACAAGCAGGACTCAAGAGAGGACAGACGAGAATGTTGATTCGCTTGCGCATCGCAATGATTATTTAGAGATGAAAGAACTGAAATGTTTTATTATTTAAGTAGAATTGGAACATGCCTCATCCGAGTGGGGAACACCCTGATCTCCTAAAGTCAGCGTCCCAGGTGCTGCTCAACATAGGGCGCTTTTACACGACCTCTAAAATCTGGAGGCAACTTAAATTCGGACCAGAGATCGTGGGGGTTTGTCACTCTTCCTGTGTTCCCACCCCTCCGCACTCCATGTCTGCGTGAGGGGAGGGATTAAAAAAGGGAGGAAAAAAATGCAGGCTCACCTCTGTCTGCCGGTCAAAGCCGCCCCGAGCTACCCCGTAGTGATTCCTGTCTCTTAAAGGGGTGGCGGGGACAAAAAAACAAACAGAAGGGGAGGGAGCCCGGCATTCACAGCTTTACAATTTGCATCGGAAGATTTTTTGCCTCCTGGAGGCCAGGTACTTGAAAAGTGTGCTGGGACGCGCTTAGGTGGGTGTGGTCGTACTTAATTTTTTTTAAAGTCCGGAGCTGGTGGGAAAACATTTTTAAGCTCTGGATCTGGGAGCCCTTTGCCTCGGATTTTAGGGGTCGTGTAAAAGCGCCCATAGATGGGCAATGTCATTATCCTTGCTCTCCCTCGGTATGGTTCTTTGCTTTTTCATCAGATTTTTGACTGGAAAACCTTTCGAGCTGGAAGCTGAGTCAGGGCAACTGGACTTCTTTTTCTTGAGAGATAGAAACATTTCGCTGCTCATCCAAACAGCCTCACCAGTCTGAAGAAAGCTAGTTGGGGTCATCTTATAGTCTGCTTTGACCTCTTGTCACCCTGGTCTGAAATAGGCTCTTAAGATGAAGAATGGCCTGTATAGGCTCCTTGGGTAGATAATAGTATCCATAGCCTTAAGGTGAACAATGGCCTAAGGTGCTGAAACCCATTGTTCACCTTAAGGCTATTGATACTGTTGTTTACCTAACAAGCCTATTCAGGCTACTGTTCATCTTATGAGCCTATTTCAGACCAAGGTGACAAGACGTCAAAGCGGACTATAAGATGGAATATTCACAACTAGCTTTCTTCAGACTGATGAAGTTGTTTGGATGAGCAGCAAAACATTTCTATCTCTCAAGAAAAAAGGCCAGTTGCCATGACTCAACTTCCATAGAAATTCAGCTGGATGACTTAGAATCTTCACAGACTTTCAAGTAGAGGACACAAGAGGCCTCCACTCTTCCTGAGCTTCATACACAAGATATTTGACTTTCCCATTTTGTCAGAACAAAGCTGATCCTACGAGTGGTGGGACTATCCTTTTTTTAATCATTGCATCTTCAGTCTCACACAAGTCTAATACTCCTGATCTCTTGAGCATGGTTAAGGTTGTGGCAGCTTAACCCAACTGGGCTCACATACTCTCTTCCTTATTTAGAGCTGGCTGGCTGTCGTGTGGCTTTACATGTGCATGGGTAACTATGGCCCAGTCTGCAGTTCCTGCAGGAAGATGTATTTGCAACCTGTTTTCCCTCTGCTAACAGTTTGAAAGGGGACCGTATTGTCGTTTTAAATGCAAGCCTTCTCCTATGGAAATCTTTGTCTTCAATTGCTGTTCACTTCTTCTAAAAGCTTAAGAAGCTATTTATTCACAGCAAGATTTGTACACCAATTTTTTAATCATTCTGTTCGGACTCTGGAGCTAAACATGATTATAAAAACACATCAGCTGGCTCCATCAAGTAAAAGGGTGTGTGTGTGGGGGGGTGGATGTTTTCACACAATGGGGGAGGCAGCCTGTAGCACCAGCCATCCATTTGGGGGGGGGGGGGCACTGGTGGGCCAGAGCTTTGAAACCTTGTCCCAAATGCACTGTATTGAAAATGAATTCATTGACATTAATTACCCAAGTGAAAATTACAGGCAAGCTTCTGTTGGGCCAACCTGTTCATGCAACTGATGGATGGTTGGAATTGTTTAGTGCTTGTGCAAGACACTCAGTGCCCCTTGCATAAATAGAAACCCTGTTAGTTAAAAATGGAAAATCAAGTGATATACACTGGTACAGTGTGTTACTCCCACCAACATTCAACAAGATTCTGGCAGATAAAACTGATGTGTTCTGTTAAGTTTATTTTTATTTTTAATGTGTTTAGTTTTCTGGGGTTTTTTTTAAATCACTTAAAACCGCTTGGAAAGGCAGTTGTGCTTTAAAACTGACAAATTAAAGTAGCAGGAGATAGTAAGCATTATGCACCTTCGTCAAGTTGTTCTTGTTTTAACAATTGAAAGAGCAACCTTTTAATTTTTAAAAGAGATCAACTGATCAAGAGTAAGTAATTATTTCTGATCAGGACTGCTATATACACAAGGCAACAAGTGCTTGCCTGTTGCCTAAGTTCTTAATTTGTACGCCGCCGCCCCCCCCCCCCCAGGCACAGAAATGCCTAATTCCCTGTGGTCCCATCTTACAAGGAAATGAACCAGTTAGCCGCTGTTTCCATCAAACCACCCAGTGCTCAGGAAAAGGAAAGCTCAGATGTAAAGCACTATACCAGGCATGTCCAAAGTCAGGCCCGGGGGCCAAATGTGGCCCGTTATCAAATTTTGAGCGGCCCACGGCCGCTTCTCTTCACCAGCTCAGCCTGTCACGCATTCCCGCCAGGTGGCCCCTCCCCATACCGGATGGGGACATCAGCTTGCAGTTTTACAGTTTGCCTGCCTTCCTTGCCTCCTTCCATCCCCCCAGCCACCTGCCCAGCCTACCCGACCCTGGCTCCTCCGTTGCCACAGCGTCCTCACCATCTCCTTGCATGTTACAGAGACTTATCCGGGGGCCAAATGCAGCTGACAGGTCGGCCCCCACAGATTTTCACATCACCAAATCTGGCCCTCCTTGCAAAAAGTTTGGACACCCCTGCACTGTACAGTACTTGTACAGAAACCTGCACAACACTGAAGTTGAGACAGGTACTCCAGCTTCGCATGATGCTTGCACAACAGGCTTGAGAAGCAGCTAGTTGTTGTGCCCAAATCAAGCAAGAGTTAATGAGCAGCTGGCATGCCCCAATCTATATATATACATTTGGCGTTCTGGTCCTAAGCTGCATAGACTTGTTATAATACAAAGCTCCTAAATAGCATGTTTAGTATCTCTTCGGTATCTGCTTTCAAGAATCCCAATACTTGCATATATTTCTGGCAATCCAGCCCTGTTTGTTTGTGTTTGTTTTAAATTAATCTGGGCTCTAAGATGCAGCATTCAACTATTTTTAGCATCGTAACCACATAAACCCTGTCATGGCAAATCAATGTTGTTCTCTCTCTCTCTCTCTCTCTCTCTCTCTCTCTCTCTCTCTCTCTCTCTCTCTCTCTCTCTCTCTCTCTGCTTGGGAGCACAGCCTAACACCAGGGCAAAACCTAAAATGAGCTACTTGCCTTAATGCCCCACCATCTTCCAGACAGCAAGGCTGGTTAGGGGAGTCTGGGAGTTGTAGCTCAGAAACAACTTTCTCACCATAGCCCCTACTGGATGGGAGATTCTGAGAGTCATAAATGGTGCTGGTGTTGGTGGTGTTGGTAGTTAATAATATTTCCCACATCTGGGAATGACGTGGTAGTGGAAATATCATCTTATTTTTTAGCTAAGACAGCAAAATATCTTGAGGTGCCCTAACAAATACAGTACCCAAAATTATTTGCTTTCTCAGGCAAAAGACAAAAACTGAATATTAGTTACATTCTTCCTAGCTAAACATTATTATAATCAGTTATGATCATCCGTGACTCATATCAGATGGCAAACCTCCAATATCCCCTAAATCTACAATCTTGGGCAGTAAGGAACTTAAATCTGAGGCACAGAATATTATTATTATTAAGCCGATCCATGATACATCATAATATTTTAAAGAACAGTCTGGGGAAGGCTTTAGATTTTATTACAGTATAGCACGTTTCCCTTTGCTTCAGAGAGGCAAAGAGTGGATGTACAATCTAATAAGCTGAAATAGGATCAATAAAATTACCCATCAACCACGTAACTGTTTGGAGACACCGGAAACCATCTTGCAAAGAAGCAACTCTTCCAAGGTCATGGACCATCCCATGTGCCAAAGGGGCCCTTTGGCATCCAACCTAATATATACATTGATGCAGACTTGCAAGCCTGTTCCTAAAAACATTACAACCTCAGATACATTTTCCTCCAGCCTGTCTCGACATGCCTCCACTGTTAATGTTTGATTCTTCAATTTCCATGCCGCAGTAACTCCTTCCATTGGCCTCCAAACATACCCACCCACCACCATAGTCTAGAGAGGGAATGCTGACCCCTTTCCCCAAAAAAGTGGCCCTCATGGCTAGCTTAAGAGCCTGTCAAGGCTGTTTAGCATTGCCCTTGCATCCGGGTCCTGTTTACAGGTTTCTCATAGGCATGCCAGCTATCGGGAAAGGATGGGGTCTAGGTCAGCCTTTCATTCGATCAAGCACAGCCGTTCTTATGTTCTCTTATACTAAGAGAAACTGAGAGTGGAAAACAGATTGCATTGGCTGAAGAGAGCCAGAAAAAGACACCTTGATTCCTGCAATTTCTAGCTGAGAGAGCAAGAAGACCAAAAAAAAAGGAGCGAGAGTCCTTGGAACAGCTAAGAGATGAGTGCCTTCTCCCAGGGGTGTGCATTGCGGATCGACTGCACTGCGCGTTTGTCCCAAAGGAGCCCCACCATAGCCGAAAAACAAGGGGTCATTAATGGAAAACAGCCTGAAGGAGCCAATGACATTTCTCCACCCCACGATGCAAAAACAGTGTGTTTGTGTTTGTGTGTGTGTGTGTGTGCGCGTGCGTGCTGCATCATTACAGTTGTGGCCGACTCTTCGTGACCCCATGTCCATGGAGTTTTCTTGGCACAAATACTGCAGTGGCTTGCCAATTCCTACTCCAGGCACCTACAGCACCTGGTATTCCCTGGTGGTCACCCATCCAAGTACTAACCAAGGCCGACCCTGCTTAACTTCCAAAATCAAGCGAGACCAGATGTGCTTAGGGCATCTAGGCAGCTATTGCAAAAACAGTACATTGCCTAAACTGACCTATGAACGGACTAACAGCCAGCAAGCCAGTTTGTCCAGATGCCAGGCCAGTCAATCTGTCTGTCTGGCCAGAGGGAAAATGGACTCTCAACCATCATAACAAAAGGCTTACGTGACGTCCATATCATTTTACAGTGATCTCATTTTAAAGCTAATATACATTTTACTTGCTTTCCAAATATATTCCTTGCTTTCCCCTGAGTGCTGTTTAAGATCTGGGGGTTGTTAGGAACTTGGTGAGCAGAGCAGGTTCTCACACACTAGACTACCACAATAAACCAGTCCTGACCCAGAAAGATTGAAGGGCTGTGAACAACCGATGGCCAAGGCAGGGGGAAAAGCCCTCTGCAGTGACCCACTCGTCACTGCAAACGCATCTAGCCGGATTGCTAGATCATCATACTGACCTTACATCACATGCAGCTTCTGGCAAGAGAACAGGGGAACAGGGAATGAGCATCCCAAGCCTGAACATCTAAAAACCAAAAGGGACTTTTTTATTATTCACAGCTTTTTTATTATTATTCACAGCTTGACAAGCCTAGCTCAGCCATGCATTCATTGACTATTGCCAAGATGTCTCTGGACTAATGATTCCTATGAAAGTATAGGATCAGTATCAATGATACAATGGTCGCTTTCTGTATCCTATGGCATCCTGATCCTACCAGCATAACCACTGGAACTGTACACCGGAACTTCTGGCTCAAATGCTGTGTTTCTCCATCTGAAGCGGCTGAATGTACTACCATGCATGTTCATGTGAAAATAATTTCATGTTAATTGTACCAGAAGAAACCCCCTTTTTGCATCTCTCATTGTGAGTCGAGTCTCTGCAACATGAATTTGAGATTCAGGATATCCTCACACCCTGTATTTGAAAAACAGAACCCTAGCTGGGTTTCAGAGGGCTGGAAGAGGTGAACAAAGATTGGAAAAGGGGACAGATCTCATTCCTGCATGATGCCTTGATATTTTGGAGCAACTTCCCTAACCCTGGCACTCTCTGGAGCCTTCAACCTACAATTTCTATCACCCCTAGCAATTCTGGGTGGGACGTCAAAAGTTGTAGTTTGACCTGTCTGATGCACACTATCTTAGGGAAGGTTGTCCTGAGGTTTTGTGGTTATCAAAACGGAAAACACAAAGGAGCAGTTTTAATAACTTGGAAATTCAGCCCCTTGAAAATTGGAATTGGTAGAATGCATCTTTCCCTTTGGGGGGGAAATCATATCCACGCTCTTTATTCTATGAAAGAGAAAAAGTTGACATATATTATAAAAAAAAATTGAGATAAAAAAGTAACAATCTAAAGGCAAGAGTAGGTGATCTCTGTATTTCGCTAGTTTAAAAAAAGACAATTGTTTTTGTTTGAATAGCCATCCAGTTTGTATCTAAATAACCAGAAGCTAAAAGGAGGGGCAAACAGAGACCCTGACATTCCTTGTACATCCACAGTTAGCAGGTCACCACCCCTTAGTCTTCTACTACACTTACGAGCCTTGTGGCACAGTGGTTAAACGGCTGTACTGCAGCTGTAACTGTGCTCCCAACCTGCGGTTCAATCCCAGCTAGCAGGCTCAAGGTTCACTCAGCCTTCCATCCTTCTGAGGGGGAATGTGTAGCCTGAATAAATTACCTGTAAACAAGCCCAGAGAGTGCTTTAAGTGCTATGGGACAGTATATTTTTTATCCTGCCTTTCTCCTTGGAAACGGACCCAAGGTGGCTTACAATAATGAGGGACAATATACAGTCCAGTACAATTACGACATATTTAAGTTTGAGAACAGGGAACCGAGGGACATCTTACAGCATTAAAATACTGCAATAAAGCTACAAGTGAACATGAGCAGTTAAAGAGAGAGTAAAAAATCCATGTAATCCTGCATGGTAGACCATCCAAAAGTTATGAGGGACGGAAACTAACATTGAAAACATAGTGTCAATGCAATCACACAAGGGGTGATATAAACACAAGTTATAAATGGTTATAAACACAAAGTCTATGTAATCATGTATGGTAGATTCATATAAAAGACACATAATAGGTAGTCCATAATTTCAGGGAAAGCTTGCCTGAAGAGAAAGGTCTTTGCCTATTTCTGGAAAGACAACAGAGATGGGGCAGTCCTGGCCTAGAGTGGGCATGAGTTCCAGAGTCTGGGTGCAGCAGCCAAGAAGGCCCTTTCGTGTGTCCCCACAATACATACTTGTGAGGATAGAGGGATGGAGAGAGAAGCCTCCCCTGATGTTCTTAACACCGAGTTGGTTCATACTGTGAGATTCAATCTCTGAGGTAGCTAGGGCTCAGGTCGTACCGTGCTTTGTAGGTTAAGGTCAGCAGCACATTGCATTGTGCCTGAAAGCTGATTGGTAGCCAGTGGAGCTGCCGGTTTGCTTTTTTAACACTTAAGTGAGGTGCACCATAGTTTTGTCTGGACTATTCAAAATCACCCCTAAACTTGCAGCTGTATATAGATATTAGTACAGTGGTGCCTCAACTTACGAATTTAATCAGTTCCGAACGCATGCTCTTAAGTCGAACTACTCTTAAGTCGGAGTATCTATCTAAAAAATTTGAAAAAATAAGTTTAAAAATAAAATAAATGAAAAAAAATTATAAGTCGAGCAGACCATATCTAAAATTTGTAAGGCAGCAGTTAAAACGCCAACAGTTTTCCGCTCTTGTCAAATTGCTCTTAAGTCCAGCTGCTCTTAAGTCAGGGTACCACTGTATATGCAATGTTATGCAAATCAAAGGAGGGTTTGGTGATGGGGAAGTCTCAGTATTCAACCCACGTAGTCCAGCAGGCTGTTTCCTCTGAGAAGCAGGACGGGCAGGCAAAACCACTCTCCCGTTCACGTTCCCCAGCAGCTGATACTCTGGTGCCGGAGGAAATGTCTATCTATTATTCATAGCCTTTTCTTCCCTGAATTTGTCTAATCCCCCTTCAAAGATCTCCAGGCTGGTAATGATCACAACCTGTGGCAGTGAACACAGTAGTTGATCAGTAAACTATATGAAGTACTTCGACTTCTCCATGTTGCATCTCCCACCACTCTTCGGATAGCACTAATCCAAGTATAATGAAGTACACAGTACCTAAAAATGTTGCAAGAGAAGACAACGACGACGACAACGAAAACAACAACAACAACAACAACAACGAAAACAACAACAACAACAACAACAACAACAACAACAACAACAACAACAACAACAACAACAACAACAACAACGGGGGTGCCTATAAAAGATTTGCCTCAGTCTGCAGAAATTAAATTTAATGGGGACACATCAACCCGTGAAGACATAGCTGCCCTTCCACATTTAAACTGGTGTTCACCTTGTAATTCATGTTGGATTTACTAAAGCTGCTGCACAAAACTGCCCAAGAAAACCATTTTTTTTAAAAAAGCAAGGAAGGTGGAATGAATCACTAACCCTGCAGTTTTTGTTCCCAAAAATGGTAGTTTGTCTCAACAGGAGGGGGGCAGAGAGGAAACACCAAGGAAAATTCCGCCTAAGCAATTAGCCCAACTGGGGTTCCAGGTGGTCAGGAGGAACATGGGAGTCAGAGGATGAGACCAGGACCAAGAGTCTGGTTCAAAGAAGAGGACCCCTGTGGCAACACCACTGAGGAACCATGGAGTGGTTGATCATGCTTATACTGAGGACTACTGGAAGGACCTCCTGGTCCAGCTGCAACTAGTTCAGGGAAGGGGTGAACCTCAACTTGACACCCCCTTGACCACCCCTGTGCCTCAGTGTTCAGTCGAGGCCTTGGTGTCCAGTACAGTACTCAATCTTCACCTCAAGGAGGCCTCAGAGGCGCAAGCATCAGAAAGCAGCAGTGACAGTGTGAGAAGTGATGAACCCTGGATTGTGTCTGGGAGCCGACATCGTAAAGCATCACTGTAGAGCGTCAGCGATTTGGCCCCCATGTTGGATGTTTTGGTGGCCACATACTGTACAGACTGCAGCCCCAGTTGCAATACCTTAGTAGGGCCTAGTAAAGAACGAGCAACTTGGGGTAGGAATATCTGCAGGGAATGTTTTTTTTTCAGGGATATCTATGTAGGCTCAAACTTGCTATCTCAAGGGTGCTCTCTGCACACACACACACACACACGTGTGCGCGCGCACACGCACCCACACACACACATCTGCTAAAGAACTCAAATAGTTCATGGGTATGACCCAATGTTTACCGAAGGAGCAGGCCAGTCACAATGCTTCACAAAGAAAAAGGAACATAATATTTCAATGAAGAGGAAAAGAGACCCTCACCTAGAAAAACATCCAGAAGCTAGACAGAAGATACAGCCCCCACCCCACCCCCAGCCATGAACAATCATTACTTGAGATCCTCAAGTATTTGGCCGCTTGACAAAATGCCAGGGAACAGATGGCTTGCATCTTGTGACGGTCAGCACATACCCAGAACCTGTCAATATGTCAGTCTTACCACCGGAAGAAAGATCCTTGGCCTGATCACATAAATATCAATGACAAAGCTACGATTGAATCATTAGGCAATTCCTGAAACTATCTACCAATTGGGGGTTTTACAAGGCCCAATCTTGTGGCACCTTAAAAAGGTAAAAGGTAAAGTTTCCCCCTGCACGTGCGTGCTGGTCGTGTCCGACTCTAGGGGCGGTGCTCATCTCCGTATTCAAGCCAGAAGAGCCAGTGCTGTGCAAGTGCATGGCCATGTGGCCGGCATGGCTGCAAGGAAACACTGCTTTTACCTTCCCGCTTTTTACAGCACTACCTATTTATCTAGTTGCATTTACATGCTTTCGAACTGCTAGGTTGGCAGGAGCTGGGGTTAATAGTGGGAGCTCGCTCCACTGCGTGGCACCCGGGATTCGAACCGTCAAGCTGCCAAATTTGCAGCCAATAGTTTTTGAAAGCCTTAGTCAACTGAGCCACCACACCACCTTAACAACTGCCAATTTTTATTTGGCATAAGCATTTCTAGATTGCAGCCCTTCCTGTTGCATGTGAGGTGCATCTGATAGATCTGAGGAACTGTGTTGGTCAAGTAAAGGGCTTCCAATGCATCTATGAGAACTGGTACATATCCAATATTCACTTGATATGTATGAAACCCAGAATGTCCTCTCCATCCTGTAGCAGGTAGATCTGACCTGGAAGTGATACGTAACATGCAGATTTGAAATGCTTTTTGCAATACTACCCAAGTATGCACCAAAAAAGCTGCAGATCCGCAAATAGAAAGTTGGAGGTTTAAGAAGCATGCGCCTTCTACCTTGTGTTTTGCCACAACATCCAAGGCCACTTAAACCTTGACAATACCCACAGGTCCAGGGAGATTGCCTTGGAAATACTGAATTGCCACTTCTCGACAAGTCAATAAGATCACCTCAACACTGCACTAAAAGGTACACCTCTTCCTGAAAAGGGCAGCCATGCAACTAAGCACCTCTGGCATCCCAAATAACTTACTTGTGCCACGATCTCAAAAAAAAAAAAAAAAAGTAAGTTTTGCAAAGATTTTTTAGGATACAAGGAGTAGGGAGACCTGAAAACACAGCTGCTATTTTCTGTAGTGACTGCAAGCTTAAATGTTACATGGCTTTCCTATGTTCCTTTTGGCTAGAATCCGTTTTTTAAAGATT
>JAHTLZ010000008.1:14881927-14893696 GCA_023846285.1 Phrynocephalus versicolor | reverse complement strand
ATGGCTTTCCTATGTTCCTTTTGGCTAGAATCCGTTTTTTAAAGATTGTTTATAAAGGTATCAAACAATTTCTTCACAGTTAAATTCTTTATTAACATATTTTATTATGAATAAGGGAAATTCGTAAATTTCATTGACTGAATGGTCTTATATGGAATAGTCTATATTTTCTATAAATAAATAAATTCATCCATGGTAACTGTAGGAGACTCAAGTTTTTGTAACAGACTGAATCTCAAAGGAAAGGTAAGTCTTCTGTTGGGAAACCTACCTGGTTTGTTTTTCGCTAAAAAGAATGCACAGATTTTTAGCTGTTGATGTAGCTAGCTTCTCTGGAATCTAAAGTATCTGGTTTTAACTTCTAATAGTATATAACCTGCAATTGTCTACATAAACAGCTGTATGGGTATAATTTTGGGATTAAAAAGGCAGACAGCAGCAGCCTGATAAATTAAGAAGTGGCTGGTGAGGACCGAGTGATACTTTTCTGTAGACAAATTATAGGAAACTGTACCTTCTAAGATTTTCACCTGCAGGTATAAAGGATAACAGGAGTACTGAACTGGAACAAACTGGAACAAGAAACAAACTGAAACAAGAAACAAGAAACTTTTCCCAATTCTTTTTTGGGGTACCATGAACAGAAAACTGACAGCTCATGGAGATGCCTTCCTCAACCTGGAACTGTCCAGATGAGTTTGATTACAATTCTTCTGGGCTATGTTGGGTGGGCCTGATGGACGCCATAGTCTAATACAGGCCTGCCCAAACTTCGGCCCTCCAGATGTTTTGGACTGCAACTCCCACAGTCCTTTGCCATTGGCAATCTAAGCTTAGAATTCTGGGAGCTGTAGTCCAAAACATCAGGAGGGCTGAAGTTTGGGCAGGCCTGGTCTAATACATCTGGAAGGCAGCAAACAATAGGAGGGAAGGCTACTGTGTATTTAGATGAGCTTGTTTTACACAGGAAGGGCTGGTCCAAATAATTGGTTGATATCACTATTTTCTACAACATACTGAAATAATGATAGTCTCTGTCCAAGTCATGGTGGGGAATGAATATGTGGCCCTGAAGATGATGTCTGGCTACAACTCCTATCCTCCTTCACAACCAACTAGCCTGATAGGAAGTGTAGTCCAACCACTTCTGAAAGGATCACATATCCAACCCCTTTTATTCTCAGTTGATGGATTGTTAGCCACCTGCTGGGTTTGGTAGAAAAGAGTATTTCCTTGTTTAGACTGTAAGTGCCTGGCAAGTATCGCCATGACAATTATACCTATCATCTCCCCTCAATTTTGTAGACATAAGGGAAGACAGCTCAACACTATCCCCCTAGTCTCCCTCCCTGCTTCAAACAACCGGAGGGGCAGACAATTAGAATATGCTGTACCCATCATGAAGTTCAATGAGGTCACCTGGCGGCAGACTCACCTCCTGTTAATTTCCAACCGATTTGCACTTGTCCATCTCCCTGCTTCAATTAGCGGCAGGAAGGGTGATCATTAAAACGGCCAGTTCGTCAGACCCAGAGGCGGAGGCGATGGAAATCCAGAACCGTTCCCCTTCGCTATACTTCATCCACGGCCTTAAGGATGAAAATGCATGATCCAACACCCACTTTTAGCAACCTCTATTTATTTGGGAGACACCAGATTCCTAGTGCTAAACTGCTACCCTCTTGCACCTACATAATTATCTATTTTGATCTGATGGACCTATAACTGAGATGCCATGAAAAGTTCCAGAAGGGATAGGGCAGGGAGGCAAGTGCCTATCTGCTAACTTTTGAGATGAAAATAAGGCAGCTATTGAAAACCCTTGCTTCTCACCAACAATGCCCATTTTGCTAGTTCCAGTTACTAGTGCTCTTCTCTACCAGCTACAAGGACCTGAGGCGGGGAGGAGATGGAACATTCTGGACAACAGTTCTCAGAATTCCTCTGTTGGCATGGACACTGGTAGAAAACGTCTTGGCATTGCCCTCCAACTGGCCACAGTCCTCAGACCTTGTGATGTTCTCAACCATGTTGGGGAGTTTCGTAGAGTGAATCAAGGTTGAGCCTCAGCTCCTAGGCTAGTGCAGAAAATGGGAAATATCCTAATTAAAGTGGAGTTTCATGGCCTGGACATTAAAGTCTCATAACCTGGACATTACATTTATGAAATCTTTCTTCTTTGAAAATGATGCTGTTTTGTTGCATCCATTAACTTATGGAAATCAATCATGTAGAGCAGGGATGTCCAAACTTCAGTCCTCCTGATGTTTTGGACCACAACTCCCCAGAATTCTAAGCTTAGATTGCCAGTGGCAAAGGACTGTGGGAGTTGCTGTCCAAAACATCTGGAGGGCCGAAGGTTGGACATGCCTGATGTAGAAGAATGCAGTAGCAGTATGTACTGCAGCTGTTGTGAGTTTTTTGGGCTGTTTGGCCATGTTCTGGAAGTCTTTCTTCCCGATATTTCACCAGTCTCTGTGGCCCCAGAGCACAGAGAGAACTCCTAGTTAGTTCCCTGAGCTCCTTGCCTTCTGAAGATGCCATCCACAGAGACTGGCGAAACATCAGGAAGAAAAACTTCCAGAACATGGCCAAACAACTCAAAAAACTGAAAACAGTTATCAGATCCCAGCCATGAAAGCCTTTGAAAATATACTATATACAATACTTGACAAAAATGTCATATAAGCAATAAAAGTTTCAGAGAGGATAGACGTGTCAGTCTTTTCAAGAATTTCAGGCAAAAATCAAAGTAAAACAAAAACAAAAACAAAGCAAAAGACACAAAACACGTGGCACCTTAAAGACTTAACTTTCATATTTTAATGTAACATTTTGTGGACTACACGTCCACTTCTTCAGACATATAGCAGAAGACATATAGCAGTTTCTGCTACTATATGTCTGAAGAAGTGGATGTGCAGTCCTCGAAACGTTACATTAAAATATGAAAGTTAGTCTTTAAGGTGCCACATGTTTTGTGTCCTTTGTTTTGTTTTGGTCTGGCTTGGTTTGGTTTGGTTTGGTTTTGGTTTTGGTTGATTTTTGCCTGAAATAAGAAATAAAGAAATATTGCATCTACCACCACCCCTTTGACAAAGATCTGGATTCTAAGATTTGGAGGAGGAAAGCTTAAAAACCATAACAAAAGCACCTATGAAAACACCATCAATGCGATTCTAAGAGACAGTTCTTAAAAGCCTGGAAGGGACAGCAACATGCCAGTGCCAGATGTCAAAAACCACCAACAACAAAGTGCTACTGAGAAAGAAGATGAAGGTTCAGATGCAATACAGGCCATCGAAAATCATGGTTGGGCAATACTTGTATTCTATCACTATAATCACACAAACAGGCAACCCTTTTAGCCTTGCAAGTCTCCTAATCACTCTGATCATGACATAGCTTGGCAGAGAGACAGGGGGGCCAACGGGAAAGTCTGAAAGATAATCCTGGAGAGGTGCTGAGGCCAGACATTTTAGTTTAAAGTAAACTCCAAAGCTAAGTTTGCCGCCTCAGCTTAAAGTAGGATCAGTTTGAGGTTGTCTCAGAGGACAGCCGATTTCATTATTTTAAGCTCATTGCCCCTCATTGCTTTATATCAAAGCACAATGAAACACGGAAAGCCTGGTACTGTACTAGAAAAGCTGGGGATTTAAACTTGTTTACGTGCTGGGCAATGGCGGCCAAACTCAGACTATTACTCAGGTCTGCAAAATAAAATAAAAATTACAGTCTTCAGATCAGCGCAACCCTTCATGGCTAATGACAGATCTCCTTGCTCTGCCTGTAATTTTTATTCCTTCCATGGCAATACTGTCAATTGAACTGCAAAAACAGCAATTAGAAGAGAAAGCTACAATCATTGCCCTAGGATAGGCAACAATTACTACATTAATTACAGCCCCAGAAATGAGACCCAGGGAAAGATCAAACTCTTCCATGTACAGTACTTGGGAAGTTAAGAATGGCCAATGTGGATCTTCCTTCCTGCATAAGCTCACTCCCTGGCTGAAAATCACACTTCATGCCCCCCATAAACAACCGGTTCTGCAGAAACTACCTGGTGTTCCAAATATCTACAGAGCGATTTCGAAACCAGCTAACAAATGAAGATACTTTACAAACAGAAGCAGCCAAGCAATGCCTGTGAAGAATTCAGCATTCTCTCTAGCCCTGTCTGAGAGCCAGCGAGGCAGAATAGTCTTGGTCAGGCATGTCCAAACTTCAGCTCTCCAGATGTTTTGGACCACAACTCCCACAGTCCTTTGTCACTGGCAACACAGGCTTGGAATTCTGGGAGTTGTGGTCCAAAACATCAATAGCATGACTAGGACTTAAGGAGATCTGAGGTCAAAGCCATGCTTGGCCATGAGAACTCATTGGGGAGCCACTATGGTAAGCAGTTCCTTGACCACTTCATGTGCTTGGGGAACCTGATGAGGGTCTCCATAGTTCAGAAACTCTCTGATAACAACACATGGTCCTCTTGTTCTTCTACTGAATATTTCTACATGCTGATTCCAGAGTCTCAGTTCTTTTCTCTTCCCACTTCTCTCTTTTCCGCTGCAGGCAACCTGAAACTTCGCAACTCACAAACCAGTCTTGCAAAGGCTTAGCATTAGACTAACCACGCAAGAGACACAGAGTCAACACACAGATGGGGAGTCATGTATTTGGATGGCTGAAGACCAAGATGAAGAGCAACATTTTTTTTATTCTCAACAACCTTCTGCATGGAGGTTTTTCTATTTTCTCATCTATGTACAAATATGCTGCACCTGCACTGTGTTTTTATGTTTTTATGTTATTGTGATGACCTATGGTTTAACAATAAAGCCTGATTGATTGATTGAAGTCAATGAGAGGGTCATTGCTACAGAATAGCTACTAAGAAACACATCTCAAGAACCCACATACAAATAATGATCTTATAATAAGTTGGACTATTAGTCCATCTGCTTTATAATAGTCTATATAATAGTCTACAGTCTGTATAATAATCTATATAAACACTGTAGACTATTATTTTGGTAGTTCTACAGGGTCTCAAAGAGAACAAGTCTTCCATGCCAACTTTTGTCTGATCCTGATACTTCAGAGGTGGGCAGGAAGAGTCTCCCAGATGTTGCTGGATCACAATGGCCAACACATTTCACTAACACAAATTATTTTATTTATTTATTTATTTATTTTTACAACTTATATGCCGCCCACTACCCAAAGGGCGAGAAATGCCAGGAGTCCCAGTCCATCAAGGTCTCTAAGTCCATGCTCACCTTCTTATGATGTAGATGCCAGGAATTGAATCTGGCACTGTCCAAACATCAGCCCTCCAAATGTTTTGGGCCATAACTCCCGCACTTCTTTGCCGCTGGCAATCTAAGCTTAGAATTCTGGGATTTGTGGTCCAAGACATCAGGAGGGCTAAAGTTTGGACAAGCACAACTCTACCATTGATCACTGGTCTCTCCTCCAAGCATACGGCTATTGACTCCCTGATTATATTTTGCAAAATTCTGTTAGCAGCAGATTCTAGTCACTAACATCCAGGAAGGGTCCCCCCCTGTCTCTCAACCAGAAAAGCCAAAAAAAAAAAAAAACCCAAGTGAAAGCAACCCCTTGGCTCTGAGATCTCAGTTCACAGAATAAGGCCCATTTCTATTTCTACTTCTTTCACCTGCACTATTACCGAGACCATCTCTTCATCCCCAGAGAGGATCAGAGATGGGGTTTGACCCAGGGCCACTGAATACCTGCCAAAGATATACATATTTTAAACAAACAATAATAAATAATTAGAATACTGTATATCCACATCCACACATTGCACACTTGACTGGGTTGCTCAAAGTTTCACTGGTAACATCCATCTGGTGCTACCAGGCTAAGCAGTGTGCCATCCCACTGCGTGGCTGGAATTTATTATCCCTTAGGGCACAATTGTTAGGATCATGTAAAAGAATACTAATGTTGTTTGCTAAAGGCTCCTGAAATACACCAGACACTGGACTGTAGCAACAGATACCATCTCCCCAACCAGCACAACCCAGTTACAGGCACCTTAAACAAAGAGATGGATGAACTTGGGGCAACTGCATTGTTCAGCTACACCTCTCAGAATACAAAGGGCATTATCAGACTCCTAGTCTATAAAGTAACTTTTTCAAGTTCTGCTTAGGACTACACACAAAAAGTGCACTGCTTATATACCACCCCATAGTGCTTAAAGCACTCTCTGGGTGGTTTGCCATTTAATTATGCCAAATGCACATTGCCCCATCTACCCAGCCAGAAAGCAAGCTGGGTATTCATTTTACTGACCTCAGAAGGATGGCAGGCTGAGTGAACCTTGAGCCTGCTACTTGAGATTGAACCTCAGGCTGTACTCCAAATTAGAAGTAGGACTGTAAGTGATGTACAGTATCTCTATCACTTTTGAATCCTGCCTCCATCTAGGCCATTCCCCCCCCCCACTTCAGGATCAGTGCTGCTATTGGGTATTTGGCTCTTGATGTTTTATAAAGAAGTTGCCAAAGATTGGCAACAGTCAATGAATGGAAATACGCTTGGTTTTTGCACTGTAACTTGCATAACTCTTAACTAGCACAGCCAAATGAGAAGGATGATGGGAGCTGCAGTTCAGAAATAGCCAGAGAGCTATGTTTTTACAGTTCCTGGCCTCTATAGACTTGCAGTTGCTCTCTGGCATTTCAATCGGGGAACCCTTCCAATCCTACGTGAAATTCGGATCTGCAATTAAAATAGTGACCGTCTGCCTCTAACCTTCTATCAACAATCATTTATTTATTTATTTATTTATTTATTTATTTATTTATTCATTTATTCATTTATTCATTTATTTCATTTTTATACCACACCAATTTCCTAGAAGGAAAGGCTTAGCTCCTTTATATGTGAAGAATAACATTTAACATTTTCGGGAAGTTCTACTCCAGAAGCAGCAAAAGTGCAGCTTCAACGTCTGGCAGTGAAGACAGAATGGACTGGTGGTGAGTGCTGTGTTTAATACAAATCAGAAATGTACATTTAAATTAATGAAGATTTTAAAAGCATTTTTTAAAAAAAGCATTTATGTCACAACATATGCATAGCTTCAGCTGCAAGCAGTTACTCTACTGGCCATTCAAACAAAGCAAAGAAACAAAACAAAACACCCATTTAAAATATTAGAAGTAATGCAGCACATCAGCAACTATCTATGACAATCTACTTTTTTTCCTACTTTCTCTCTCCCTCCCTCTGTGGAGCAGCAGAGGAAGTGTCCCCTTTGCCAATATCCTGAAGTGACTCACTTGTTAAGCCACTTTGTGATACTGATAATTCATACTTCAAAGGATCTGGACCAGATAAGGTGACCTGAGCTCCCAAAGACCATTTGAATGCAAGGATAACATCAAGTGGCCCATCACAACTCTAACAGGGTCACGTGACCCTATATAGCCAGCACCAGCCCCCTCCAATTCTACGTGCCATTTCCCCTGTAGAACATTGGCGATCAGTAGCCTGAACTGGTTTCTATCTAAAGCTATTCTAAACAGAGCAGCTGTGCTCACTGCAGACTATTAACTTAAATTAAGATTGGAGAAATTAAACAGCCGTTAAACAGAAGGATGGCCCAACACAGAATGGGTAACAGCTCAGGACCAGAATCAGCAGTGCACCTCCATTTGAAGGAAAAAGGGAACTCATTCAAAGATGAGGACGTACATGTATTAGACAGAGAGGATAGGTGGTTGAGAGAGGAGTCAGGGAAGCCATTCATGCGAGCATTGAAATCCCCTCCCTCCACAGAGGTGGGGGCCTCAGGCATAGTCTATCTGCTACTTACAGGGCATGTTTTCAACAATACCCAGACAAATCAAAAAGCCTTCACCACCAAGGCCATAGCTAACGACCCATACTTTATGGGTTTCAGCACCTTAAGCCATTGTTCACCTTAAGGCTATGGATACTGTTGTCTACCTAACAAGCCTATTCAGGCCATTGTTCATTTTATGAACCTATTTCAGACCAGGGTGACGACAAGAGGTCAAAGTGAACAATAAAATGGAGGACTCGCACTAGCTGTATTCAGACTGATGAAGCTGCTTGGATGAGCAGTGAAACATTTCTGTCTCTCAAGTAAAAGACATCTAGTAGTCATGACTCAACTTCCGGATTAACTCACCTCTTAAACCAGAATGTTCTTCTATGCCCCAGGCTACGTTTCCCATCTATTATTCCTTGAAAGATAACTTGCAACATATAGTGTTTCTTATTGCGTATTATGTGTCCGAAATACAGTGGTACCTTGTATAAAGGAATTAAGTCGTTCCAAATGAAATTATGTTAAGCAAATTTTCCTTTATACAAATTTCCCATAGGAATGCATTGAACAAGAGTAATCCCTAATCGCAACCATTTTTATGTTGTACGGATTCGCCCCATAGTCAATTCTGTTACAATTCTGTTAAGCAAATTTCTCCTATCTCTGGAATTTTTATGTTGTACAGATTTTATGTTATACAAACTGTTATACGAGGGTCCACTGTACTGCAATTTTCTTCTCTTTACAGCATTGGGGATTTCTAACTTTTTATTCATGCACTGTAATACAGCCACATTAGTGACTCTGTCTGTCCAAGGTATCTTCAGAATTTGTCTGTACGCTATCAAGGAAATATTGATATCCTTGGTATTAGCAAGATGCATTGGCCTAATTCAGGAAAGTGTGTAGTACATGGATATCATGTAGACTATGCTGGTAACAATGAACCTCATCACTTTAACTGAGTGGGATACATAGTCCATCCAAACATCAGCAATACTGTCAGAAAGTTTGTGCCAGCATCAGACAGAGTCATTTTTCTCCAACTTAATGCACAACCTATCTTGCTAAATCTTATCCAGGTGTATGCACCAACATGTGATGCATCAGATGATGATATAGAAGAATTTTATAATCAGCTTTATCATTCACCTCTCCAATTCATTCCTATAAACAAACCCTCGGGACTATGAAATAACCTTTGTCTTTGGGGTGAACCTCAGTGTTACGAATGCCACACTGAACTACTGAAGGACAAGAAAACGTGTGAGAGAGAAAACAAATGTAAGAGAACACTACATTTCCTGTGGGGTTTTGTTTCGTTCCAAGGGTTCTGCCAGCACACCCCTTCACACATGCAGCTTACGAAACTCCTAAGGAAATCAAGTTTTATAAAATGACACTGTCATCTATAGATGACATGAAGGGTAGGGAATACAGTTCATTGTGCCCAGTGGTTCCAGGTGGCCCTTCCATAAAAGGCCACCCGGGGGAACGGCGTGTGCAGAGCACAAGAAAGCAACCACGTGGAAAAGAACCACTCTGCATGTGACTGTGTACCTGTGAGCCCAAATCACACAGAAAAGTGCTCAGGAAAATAAATACAAGACCCACACACTTGGAATGTGGTAACCCAAGGCTCCTGGCCAGCAATATTGGACTGAATTTGCTTTGTTTGTCATTTACATTCCTGGCAGATCTCTGTCTCTGAAAATAAACCAAGATTACACGGCTCAGTGTATACCAGGTGTGTGTGTATGGGGGAAAGAGTGTATACAATGTTACAAACCAAACAGTTCAAAACTGATGGTTAGGAACATTGTTTCAAAAGTCCAGGAACCTAGATCAAAATTTATTTTATTTATTTATTTACCGCCAAGTTTAATTGAAAGAACAACTCCAGGTTATCACAGCAAACTCAGAGAGGGCAGGGCTCCTCTCTCTCCTTTTGAACTACAGGGTTGCTCCATTCAATACTGAGAGAGACCATGCCAGCCAAAGTATTCCAGCAGATGCCATCCAAACAAATAAATACATTAAATAAATTAAATAAATAGAAGGAACTCTGCCTGTCTCTGGGTAAGACAGCTCACCTGAAAGAAAAGGGAGTGGCAGCACCCAGGTATGTCTTTCAGAGGCTTGGTTCCTGCTGGTGGTGCCCCTCTCGCAAGGGTACCTGTGCCCACTACTAACTTCAGGAGCATCTCTGCAGGAGCAAAGCAAGGTTTGCTGCCAACCGGGTGTGGGCCAGGTTGCCCCTGTGTTTCAGGCCAGCTGGGAGGACACTGGCAGCCCAGACCTGAGACCCTTGCTTTTGGGGGGTCGCCGCGGCATTAGTGCAGGAGCCTTTCCCGGGTGCGCCGAGGACTTACCCAGCTTCATGAGGCAGGCCAGGAGGATCCAGAGGGAGATCTCGAAGGGGATCCGAATGCGGCCATACTCGGCGCCGATGACCGGGAACACCTTGCGGTGGTGCCCGTGCCCGGCAGCGGAGGCGTTCTGGAGCGGGGTGGAGGCCGGGCGGCTGTCCGGGGCGAGCGGGGGCGCGGCGGTGATGCTCTCGGGGGGTGCCAGGAAGGCCTTGGAGGCGTGCGAGGGCTGCGTGACGGCCACGGGGGGGTCCGCCTGGGAGCCCGAGCTGTGCAGCACCGGCAGCAGCCCCAGGAGGGCGGCCGTGCCGAAGAGCACCGGCAAGGCGCCCAACGAGCCCGGGCGGCCGAGCACCGGGGCCCGCATCGTCTCCGGGGCGGGCGCCGCTCAGAGAAGCGGGCCGGCCGGGAGAGGCTTCATCGGAAGACGATGGGGAAGGGAGGCAGGCAGGCGGGGAGGGGAGGGAGGATGGAAAAGCCCCCCAGGCCAAGCCAGGCGACCCACGGCCGAGATGGAAAGCCTCCTCCGGATCTCAAGAGCCGTCCGGCCGTCCAGCCGTCCAGGAGGAGTGGGGAGCCGGCCGATGCGCCCCCCCCCCGGGCCGCCTTCTGAAGCCAAAAGACCCTCGGCCGTTCCGGAGGGGCTCCCGGAGGGGGTGGTGGTGGAATGAGACGGAGGCTCCCCCAGCCTCTCGGGGCGACCCCTCGGCTCCGTCCGATCGCCCGCGAAGGAGAGAGAGAGAGAGGCTGGCGCGCTCCGAGGAGAGCAGGCAACCGGCGGCGCCCAGCCGGGGCTTCCTCCGGAGAGGCCGCGGGACGAGGAGCCGCTCGGCGCTTTGCTCTCCGCGGGAGAGGCGGCGCAAGGCGGGGAGAAGGAAGCCGCCGTGCCTTGTTCCGGATCCTGGCCGTCCGGCAGCGGCAGCCACGCGACGGCTCCTCCTTCCTCCTCTTGCGCCCGGAGCGCGCTCGCCCCGCCGGCTCTTTCGGCAAGATCGGAGCGCCGACAAGGACACTCACTCTGCGAGAGGCGGAGGCAAGGCAGCCGCCCGGGAAGGAGGAGGCGGAGGAGGAGGCGGTGCCGCCGGGGCTGCGACAGCATCCTCCCCCGGATGGGAGCAGCACTGCACCGGAGGACGGGATGCCCTCGGCAGGACGGCCCACCCGTCTGGGCGCAGCAGCCACAGCCGGCTCTGAAGCTCGACCCCGATGCTCTCTCTGGGCTGGCCTCAATTCCTTCTCAGTCAGTTCATGGCCCTCTAACGTGCAGATGCAACCTCCAGGGACTAGGGCAGGGGTTCTCAACCTAAGGCCCCGGGGCCGGATGCGGCCCCCCAAGGTCCTGGATCCGCCCCGGGACCAATTGCAACCCCCCCCACCCCCTGCTTTGCGAGCCAGCCAGCCTCTGGCAGGGTGCTTCAATTGCTGAGGCAGTTCAAAGCAGTGAGCTATGTCGCTTCTCCCACTCCCCCCAACTACTGCCCAGATGATCAGCATGCTGATCTAGCATGCTGGCTAGTGGGGCATTCAAAGTAGGAGGACTATGGCAAGGTCCCCCACTCCCTCCCCCCC
>JAHTLZ010000008.1:14857335-14871122 GCA_023846285.1 Phrynocephalus versicolor | reverse complement strand
CTATCTATCTATCTATCTATCTATCTATCTATCTATCTATCTATCTATCTATCTATCTATCTATCTATCTATCTATCTATCTATCTATCTATCTATCTATCTATCTATCTATCTATCTATCTATCTATCTATCTATTTACTTATTATTGTATTTATATCCCGCTTATCTTCCTTACGGAACTCTAAGCGGTGCACAGAGGGCGTCAAGCGCCAGTCAAACAGCATAAATTACAAGAACAGTTATCAAGCATATATAAAAACAGTATGTAAACAATTTAAAACTCTATTGCACCCAGCGCGCCAACAAGGCGACTTATTAGCTTTCAAAACCAGCGAACATAAATAAACATCAGCACAAAAGACAATAGATCACATGGTCATTCGTGATGGCGGAAAGGAAAAAAAAGGGGGGGGGATTAAATTAATTAGGGCTCGCCAAAGGCTTCCCGAAATAAATAGGTTTTTAAAGCTTTTCGAAAGGCCAGCAGGGACTCTGCAGAGCGCACTTCGCTAGGGATAGAATTCCATAGGGAAGGGGCTGCCACCAAGAAAGCCCGGTTCCGGGTAACCGACTTCCGGGCTTCTCGTAGGGTGGCAACCCGAAGCGAGTGCGCTCGCACCTGCCGAACAGGTCGGGCCGAGGTGGATCGCTGAGTGATACTCTCTGCCAGGTAGTCCGGTCCCAAGCCATGGAGGGTTTTATAAACTAAAACCAGGACCTTGAATCTAATCCGGGCTGCAACGGGCAACCAGTGCAGGCGGACCAGGACTGGGGAGATGTGGTCACAGCGACGCGCACCAACCACCAGCCTGGCCGCCGCATTCTGTACCCGCTGCAGTCGCCGGAGAAGAGTCAAGGGCAAACCCATGTAGAGGGCGTTGCAGTAGTCCAGCCTCGAGATCACCAGCGCTTGGACCACTGTTCTCAGAGAGTCAGCATCCAGGTATGGGGGGATCTGGGCGATTTGGCGAAGATGGTAATACGCGGCCCTGGTCACCGACGCCACCTGAGCCTCCATGGTGAGCGCCGGGTCCAGGACCACGCCCAGATCGCGCACCCTCTCCACAGGCTGGAGGGAAACTCCCCCCAGACAAGGGAAAGGGCCACCGTACCCAGATGGCGAGCTCCCAAAGAACATAACCTCTGTCTTCTCGGGGTTGAGCTTAAGCCTGTTCGCTCCGGTCCAAGTCAGCACGGCGTCCAGGCACCCATCAAGGATCCTCACAGCTTCCACTGCAGAGGTGGAAAAGGAGAGATAGAGCTGCGTGTCATCAGCGTACTGATGACAGCACACTCCAAAACTGGATTAACCAAGGCTGGGAACCACTGATACAGAATCCTCCTTTAAAAAGATGACTGTCCCCTGTTGAGTAGGACACAGGGCCATCTCATAAACACCTAAACTGATATTTTTAAAAAGGATTTCAGATCTGTTGGATTACAACTGCCATTACATATGAAGGATTATGGGTGTTGTTGTCAAACATATCTAGAGAGCAGCAGGGTTGGGAAGATGAACATGCAAATTTGCAGAGCTGAGTGCATCTGTTGAAGTAGCCTTAGGTACACAGAACATTATGCTATAATATATATGCTAGTCTTCCCATTGCTGCAAATGGGAAGTCTCTTCATTTCTGACATGAGCCATTAGTATTGTTGCAGTTCTATACACCACGAGGCTGTTAAATCCTTAATGAAATCCACAGGATCTAAACAGCAGAACTATGTGTAGGGTTGCAACTGCCAGTTCTTTTTAGTTACAATACAGGGCAAAAGGGCAGAAGTGGTTTGCAGTTCTAAGGTTAATACCTTAATAAGGGTTTGTTTGTTTGGTTTGGTTTGCTTATCTAGCTTTTGGGCTAGAAAGAGAGAAGCAAATTCTTAATTTTCACTCTTAGATCTTGCAAAACAAGATATACCATTCCACCCATCCTGAGGTATCCACACCAGTGGTTTTATTTGTTTATTTCAAGCAAACAGTTTTTCAGCTTGAAAGCAAGAGCTGTCATAATGGTATTCTCAAAGGCTTTCACGACCGGGATTTGATAGTTGTTGTGAGTTTTTCGGGCTCTTTGGCTGTGTTCTGGAAGTTTTTCTTCCTGACGTTTTGCCAGACTCTGTGGCCGGCATCTTCAGAGGGCAGGAGCTCAGGGAACTAGGAGTTCTCTCTGTGCTCTTTGCCCTCTGAAGATGCCAGCCACAGAGTCTGGCAAAAAGTTGGAAGAAAAACTTCCAGAACACGGCCAAACAGCCCAAAAAACTCACAACTATCTGTCACAATGGGTCACTAGCAAGATGAGGAAAATGACTTCTAAAACAAAATGCAAAAGAAAGGACGCAGTGGGCTTCGAACAGCAAGAAAGCTTAAAATGTTCATGCTGTCTGAAACAATCAATCAAAAACCAAAACGAAAACATCCAGAATTGATTCACCTGGACCACCCTCAGACTTTAGTGTGTACTGTTGAGCATGGCAATTACTCCCTCCACACATACAGGTTTATGGGAACACCAGCAGGCTACCACCAACCTCCTGCAACTCCTAATCCTTTCTGCTACCCATGTCTGTCTCAGCACCAACTACTGGTAACTAACTCAACAAGACGTGAGACATCACTTGAGGCTTTGACCAATTAAACACATCTTACAGGTTAAGTAGCCGCAACGGTACTGTTGAATGTGAGCTCAATCAGGATTTGTGTGGAATGCATGACAGCTGCTCATCGTTTTGGGAGTCCCAAAAACACACAGCTTCACCTGTTGGAGATATTTATTCAAGCACTGCATTCCGGGCAGTTTTAAAAGGGTAGACAGCTACCACAGAAGAGCAGCTCCTTGCAAAAAGCTTAGTCATCCACGTCAGCAGGAAAACTTACCTGTTTCAACAAGGAATATAGACCCCTTTGAGCGTCCAGACTCTTACAAGCTGCATAAGTCACTGATGACTTGCGCATGACAAAAACAGCTGCGTTATACACGGTTTGCCAAAACTCCCCAACTTCACAGATTAACACTTTGTGGCATTGGTACCTTGGCAGCCTCTAGAGAGGCCAGGTTTGGGTAGAACACATAATTATGCCATGAAAAGTTGAAGGCAGCAGGACATGAGGAAGGCCAAAGACGGGATGGATAGACACCCTAACGGAAACCACAACAGAGCTTATTATTTGCATTTATAAACTGCCTGACTTTCCCACTGGGAATTCTGGGCAGTGAACAACATATTTTAGTTTTATTTTGAATAGTTTTACCCCACCTTTCTCCTTGGAAAAGGACCCAAAGTGGTTTCCAATAATGAGGAACAATATACAGCCTGGAACATTTAAGACATATTCAAGTTAAGAACAGAGAATTAGAAGAGGCATCTTAGAACATTAAAAGGTGACATTAAAGCTACAAAGAGCAGGCAAAAGGTGAAAAATTCATTATGAGGTGTGGAAACTAACATGGAAAACATTGGTGTTCTTATGAAATTTCACGTAAAATACAGTATACACAGTATAAGAAGGCAAATAGGAGGAGCCCCGTGGTGCAGTGGTTCAATGCCTGTACTGCAGTTACAACTGTGCTCACGGCCTGGCGTTCAATCCCCAGTAGCCGGCTCATGGTTGACTCCGCCTTCCATCCTTCCAAGGTCAGTAAAATGAGTACCCCAGCTTGCAGGGGGCGGCGGCAATGTGTAGCCTGCATTAGTGTAATTAAAATGTAGACTATCCAGGGACTACTTGAAGTGGTAAAACCACCACCCGGGATCCCGCTTTCTCTGTGGCGCATCCAACAGTGTGGAACCACCTTCCGAGTAAAATAAGGACTGCAGAGTCCCTCCCAGCACTTAGGAAGCTGTTAAAAACTTGGCTTTATACTGTCGCCTTCAGCAATCAAGGAGGTTGATTTATTTTATAAGTAATTGTTATGAGTTTGTTTGTCTGCCTGTTTTTCACCATCTTGCCTTAGTAATGCTTTGTATTTTTTAGCTTTTAAAATTTTGGTTCTACTGATTGTTGTTCGGTTTGTTTTTGTTCTTTATGTCATATTGTGGAACTGATTATTATTTTTCTCTGCATTTTGTTGCATGCTATTCCTTGTTAACTGTCCTGAGTTCCCACCTGGGAAAATCTGGCGGTATATAAAATATTAGAAATAAATAAATGAATATGGGGCGTCTTATAAGCAGAAATTTTTTTAAAACAAGCAAAAAATACATTAGGGAGGTCAATTATTCATAGGGTAGCTATAAGCCTGAGGTGTCTTTTTGCAGCAAGTACGAACATCGTAGCCATGAGAGAGGCAGTCCAGCAAGGTGTGTCTTTCTAGACCAGTCCGCCTTGGAGGCGGCTCCTTGGTTTTATGACAACCTAGTACACGGACGCTTCTAGGAAAGCATGCATTTAGAACTGCAGCCGCCTCCGCCTTTGGACGCACAAGGCGGGATTTCTCCACTGCAGAATCGCACTCTCCTCCTCAGCCCTAAGGAACAGACCCCGTTCCCTTCCATTCCTCCCCTCCCATACCCGCAACATACACATAAGAAACTCCAATTCCCGGCATCCTCTCTACCTGGGCCCGCCGGGCCACGCCCACCTGGGCGTTCCTCCAAGGGCGCCGCTCGCCCCTCCTCTCTCTCTCTCTCTGTCTCTCTCTGTCTCTCTCTCGTAGGTGGGCGGATCCCCGGTAGGCGGGCGGGCGGGCCGTCACTCTTGGCGGGGGGCCAATGGGGCGTTTCGAACGGCCCAGGGAGGTGGTGGTGGGGGAAACGGCTATTCTGGAAGCTGGCCTGCGCGGCCTCCCAGCCGGGTTTCGGGGAGCGGCGGGGCCGGTGGCGCATTTAGCGTGGCGCAGGCGCAGGCGCGCGGGCGGTTGGAACGACTGAGGGGGGGGACACGGTGTCGAAGTAGAGGAGGAGGAGGAGGAGGAGGAGGTGGTGTTGATGTGTTTCTCCCTCAGCCCCAGACAGCTGAGAGGGAGTCAATAGAGGGGGGAAAGGGGGCCGAAGAGGAGGAGGAGGAGGAGAGCTCGCCCCCCCCCCCCGCCAGGCCAGGCCAGGGCTGCGAAGCCTGGCGAGCGAGCGAGCGGGTCAGGCTGCCACCTGGAGCGGCCCCTTGGCCCTGGGCCCCCTCAGGAGGGGTGTGTGTGTGTGTGTGCGCGTGGGGGGGGTCCTGGCCGCCTCCCCCCGCCGCCCCCGCGTCCCCCTGCATGGACCTCCGAGGGCTCCGGCCACGGGCGGCGGCTGAGCCTGCCCTGAGGAGGCCTGACAGGTAAGGATCGCCTTCTTCCCCCTCCCCCTCCCCCTCCCCCCCCCACCCTGCAAACGCTCTCCCCCCTCCCCCCCCCCTCCCCTCCGCCCCACCCACACACTCCCCCTCGGGGCGGGGGGTGGGGGCCCCCCCCCAAAATGTCCCGTTCGCCCCCCCCCCGCCTTGGCTAGAAGGGGGATGATCCTCCTTTCCAGGAGGGCACAGGGTGGAAAGGGAGGTGGAGGGGGTGGCAGGATCTAGTCTCCATCATCACCACCACCAACCAGGGCACTTTGTGGGGGTGGGTGGGGGTGGGGGCCTCCAGCCACAGGAAGCCAGGCTGAGGCCGAATATCAGGCGGGGGAGGGGTGTTTTTTTTAAAAAAAAACTTCTTAACTGTTAGAGCAGTATGACAATGGAAGCGATGACCTCCCCTGGGGCTGGGGGGGGTGCTCCAAGGCTGGAGGAAACTGGGCTTGTTGTCAGGCCTGCTTTGGATTGGGAGGTTTGGGCTCTTCGTGGCCTGGTAGAGGCCCCTTCCAACACCCATGATCCAGTGATGTTTATTTATTTATTTATTTTCCGGGTGGTTCACATCAGTTATAATACAACAATGACAACCAAATCAAAATAAACATAAAAAGCAGCAAAGACGGCGGCTAGTATTTCACCCGCCCCCCCCCAAAAAAACCTACACACACTGATGGTCACCAAATGCCTCTCCAAAAAGCAATGTTTTAAGAGCTTTTTTGACGGCCAGCAGGGCAAGATGTCTGTCCTCAGTCCTCCAGGTGAGGTTATTGGAGCGTCAAGTCATGGCAACTGGGCTTCTTTTCTTGTGGGATCGAAACGTAGCACTGCTCATTGCAAGGAGCCTTCTTCAGGCAGCTCTTGAGAGTAGGCGTCTTTTCTTGTGGGGTCGAAACAGTTGCCCTGCTCATCCAAGTCACGCACTTGGAGCATCTTCAGACTTGGAAATCCTGTACTTGGGAGTTTTTCTTGGGGGCTGCTTTCAATTCCTCAAGTAAAGAAGCCCCGTTGGGAACGCGCCCAGACTCAACTCCCAGATAGGATATTGGCAGTTCCCGCCACCCCTTCCACCCCCAGAGGATGTGCTTAGTTTGGGTACCACAAGGTGCCAGTTCTTCACAGGAACCTGTGGCGCTTAAAGCCTAACCTTCATGCCTGGACCCTTTCCGTGGTTTTTGTGGGCTTGAGCAGTAGTTGGCCATGGTGGGTTATTGTCTTCCACCCCCCCCCCAGCTGTATCAAAGCCCTTAGTCCATTAATTGCCACAGGATTCTTGTTCTTTTTTGATGCAGCAAAATTAGCACAGTAACCCACTTTTCCTGATAAACCTAAAAGGGTCCCAATTAATTAATTCCTTTTTTAGTAGCCCTTCTCCTGAAAAGTGGTAGGGGTTAATTTTGTGACATCTGGAAGACAACCATATTTGTTGAGGTGGAAGGTGTTCGGTTCTCAGGAAGCATATGCTGTACTAAGAACATAAGAGCCATGCTGGATCAGGCCAAAGGCCCATCTAGTCCAACTTCCTGTATCTCACAGTGGCCCCATTAAATGCGTCTGGGAGTGCATGAGACTAGATATCTGTCTCCTGATACCACTCCCCTGCACCTGGTCCTTGAAATACCCTGGTTTTAAGCCTGGTGATTGCACATCTCCATCATGGTTTGTAACCTGTGATGGACTTTTCCTCCAGGAATCTGTCCGATCCCCCTTTGAAGGCATCCAGGCCAGATGCCATCACCACATCCTGTGGCAGGGAGTTCCACAGACTAACAACACGCTGGGTAATTTTTTTCTTTTGTCTGTTCTTACTCTCCCAGCCCTCAATTTGAGTGTATGTCCCCTAGTTCTGGTATTTTGTGAGAGGGAGAAGAGCTTCCCTCTATCCACTTTACTCATGCCCTGCATTATTTTGTATGTCTCAGTCATATCCCCCCTCAGGCGCCTTTTTTTCCAAATTAAAGAGCCCCATGGTCCTTTCCTCATAAGGGAGGTCCCCCAGGCCAGTAATCATTTTAGTCGCTCTCTTCTGCACGTTCTCCAGTTCCACTATGTCTTTTTGGAGACATGGATTATTAGGTTTTTTTGAGCTTGATTATTAGTTTTTTTATTGTCTACAGTGACTGGAAGTACTTTTAAACAAGAGTTTTACTTCACCCCACATTCTGCCCATATCTGGAAGTAAAGAAAATTGAAACTGGGATATTTCTGCATGCAAAGCATGTATTCTGCCCCTTACACACATGCACTGTTTATAAAACACCTGTAAAAACTTTTCGTCGGAAGCTACCTGATCCTGAATTGGCTTGGAAAGGAATTTGGCACTTTCAGCAGGACGGGCATGTGTTCCACTCAAGCATTTTCCTTTCCCTGGTCTGGAGAACTTTGTTTATCAGTAAATGTAGCAGACTAGGCCGTGAAAGCTTCTAAAAGAAAGGCTTGCAGTGCACAAAACTGCTTTTTCTTTCTAACAGGGAGCTGTTTATCGCTGGACACCCTAGATCACATACCGCTAAATAGGCCCCCCTCCCTTCTTTCTGCAATCATCACCCCGAATTTCTTTCCACTGAACGCTTCCTTTCAACATTGTGCTGGCCATCAGTGCAATAAAGGTGGTGGCAATTTAATGTGTTCGACATTTGTGTTTATGAGTTAGGAGGAGCGGTTTGGAAAAATACTGTTCTGGAATAAGAGTACAGTCTTGCCCTGTGAGTGAATACATTTTTGCACTCCTGTTGTTCGCACTGCCTGCCCTTTGTTGCCTGCTTTGCTGGGGTGTTTCTCTTCTTTGCTTTTCAGTAATGTTTTTCATCTAATCTGCCTGGAAATTGGCCTTTCTAAACCTAAGCGATTCATCAGTCTCGTGGTGCAGTGTTTAAATGCATGTACTGCAGGTGAAACTGTGCTCACGACCTGGGGTTCAGTCCCTGGTAGCAGGCTCAAGGTTCACTCAGCCTTCCATCCTTCTGAGGTCGGTAAAATGAGTACCCAGCTTGCTGGGGGAGGGGGGCAATGTGTAGCCTGCACACTGTAATTAAAATTGTAAACTGCCCAGAGACTACTTAAAGTGATATGGGGCGGTATATAAGCAGAACACTTTGCTTTGCTTTGCTTTAAAATAGTTTAAATCTACTAAATAGCTGATATATCCAGATAGCTATTGGTTATGACGGATAGTTTTACTTTTGCAGAAGAGAAAATAAGGGAGAAATATATTGCTGTCACTTGGCATTTTTGTGTCTCAATGGGTTTTTAATAACTAATGGTCTCTGATTTTTCAACAAGGGCTATCAGTTTTTCTGACATATCTTCTTGTCCTGCTTCTCTGTTCCCTGAGTTGTGGTTTAGAAGCACACTTATTTTAGTGTATAGCTTTAATCTTGAATTTGTCTTCTATGTCTGTTGGTAACCAACACTGGTTAATTTTGCTCATTTTCTTTGAAGCTTGGTTTGTCAGTGTTTCATGCTTTATTACCTAGACAAAATGGCATGCGATGTATATTTTTAGAAGCATATGTGATGCATGTTTTTACATTTTCAAAAATGAACCCCAGGAGAGCAGTTGTCAATTCAGGTTGACAAGATTATGCTAGAAGGCTCGAGGGTTTTAGAGCATGTGAGCCTTGGTGGCAGCCTCTGTTTCAAATAAGTTGAGAAACTTCCTTTGACGTCAGAATCCATATGTATGGACAATATCTTCATTAGGATCAATTATGGATTCACAAAACAGACAAGCTTTTAGATTCACTAGAACTCTTCTTCAACCTGGATATTGTGGCAGAAAGCAATGGGTAGAAGTCCACAAATTTGCCTGTGTGTTTTAAGCCATGGAGGTCTGCAGTTAACTCAGTCCTCCATGGCTTAAAACACGTAGCCAATAGGAATAAGAACTTGGAATATGAACTTGATGAGTCAGAGGTTGATGCAGGTATTGCATGACCTCTGGCAAAGATGACTAGGAAGAAAACAATATTTTCATTTGACTTAACAGTTGTTGTGCGGCTGTAGGAGAGTATTGAACCACTAGAGGCAAATGAATCTAGCTAGTTCATTTCTGCTTGCTTTCTCATCCTCCCCCTCCCCAAAGGTTACATTTGGTCCTGTATCAGTTTGCAAGATTTTCAAAATCTGAACCAAAATGTCTACATCTTTTAATATCTATCTTCTCTTAATGTCAGATTTTTGTAAGCTACTTGCTATAGTTCCTTTATTATTACCTACAGTATTTAGATGGGCACTAAGCTAACTTGATAGCTCAGTAGTTTAGGTATCTGGATGTGGAGCCAGAAGCTGGAAGTTTGATTCCTCATTGTTCCTCCTGTAAAAAAAGCCAGCCTGTGCAATTCCAGGCAAGCTGTACAGAAGCATCCACAGAAGAAGTAAATAGTAAATCACATCTGTGTATTTTTTCCCTAGAAATCCATGGACAGGGTTTCTATAAGTCACAATTGACTTGACATCATGCAGTTATTAAATGTGCACTGTTCACGTTATGTGTTTTTGTGAATTTTTAAATGTTTGTGAACTGCGGTTTAGAATGTACCTTAACACTCTTCTGGCTTGCATGACAGTTTGGGGAGTACAGATTTGTTCAAGTCTGCATAAACGCTCGTGCTGAACATTTCCCCAGCCATTCTTATGAACCAACCACTTGTGATTTAATTATATGATTCATCTGCGACTGACTATGAAAAGTGGTTCTGGCCATCCTCCTCCAGTCAGCACAAGCCTTTACCATGTACTCCTGTATATGATGAGTTGTGTGAAAAGATCATTTGTTTCTATCGCTGGAGGTGGGATACTTCTCAGTTCCAGATGCTGGGTAACATCAATACTGTTGGCCTCCCATTCTGCTTTTAGGCTTTCCTTAGGCATCAGCTGGTCACTGTGAAAATAGATTATTGTGGTAGATAGGTGTTTGGATGACATAGTAGAGCTCTTGTTTTCTTTATAGCGTATTGCTATAAAGACCCCATAGCATGTGTGTGTGTGTGTGTGTGTGTGTTGTGTCATTACAGTCGTGACTGACTCTTCGTGACCCCATGTCCCTGGAGTTTTCTTGGCAGGAATACTGGAGTGGTTTGCCAGTTCCTACTCCAGGCGCCTACAGCACCTGGTATTCCCTGGTGGTCTCCCATCCAAGTACTAACCAGGGCTGACCCTGCTTAGCTTCCGAAATCAGGCGAGATCGGATGTACTTAGGGCAGGTAACTATTGATCAGTGGATGGCGTGGTGCTATGATTGCCGAGAGAAGATGAGGAAGGAAGAGTTATAGGGAAGATACTATAGATACCGTAGTGGCCTTGAGTCTGTGGGTATTATTCAGAAGTAAATAAATACCATTGTGTTTTCTGGGATAGACTGCCTGGTAAACGTGTGTAGAATTGCAATCTGTTAAAGAGAATAAACCTACTAAAGAGGCTAGGATCTAACAGTCCTAGTCCCTGCATGGATCCATTGAATGACACATGTGTTCAGGAAAATCCTCATGGACTGAGAAAGAAGTCTCTAAAAGTGATTGTGCCAGTTGACTTCTAGACAACCAAACCTGAGCAGAAGTGTCTGCTAAGTTTAAAAGTCAGTGGATTGGAACTGAGGGGCTCTGAAAAGGACCTGATTCATGCTTCCTAGAAGCATAGTTTTTCTTTGACTAATAATTATGTCTTATCCCTTCCATCCAACTCCTGTTACCTTTCCTGCTATTTTTTGTTATAAAGTGTTTTGTTATAAGGTCCTTGCTCAAATGACAAGGGAGACAGAGATGTTCCCTACAACCAGGCCGTCCTTCCTTAGCCATATTATTGGAAGGTTGCTGAGGGGGGTGGGGTGGTTGCTATGATTTGGCTACAAATGGATGGAAGTCATTGCAATGACAGGGTCATTTTGGATTATCCTATAGTTTTGTCACGGTGTCTTGGTCAATCAATGTTTCTTCTGTTGTAGAATAATAAAAGCCCTTGTGGTTTGCAGGGCTTTTCCTGCAATGTTGGTTTTTCTTCTTCTTTTGACAAACGTGTATCTTTCCACAAAGGTTGAAATCCAGCCATAGAGCTGAGTATTTATGTCGGGTATGAAATTATTTCTCCTCACATCAAGCCTACCATGCATTCTCTGTGGGCTAGCTCTTTGAACACAGGTTGCAATGCTTCCTGAAGCCTATCTGGAAAAGATCTAGCCATTCCTCCGCGGAATGATTAAAGTTGAAGTGACTAGAGTACAAGACAGGTTCGTGGGAAATCCAGTGTGTGTGTGTGTGTGTGTGTGTGTGTGTGTGTGTGTGTTGTGCCATTACAGTCATGACCGACTCTTGGTGACTCCATGTCCATGGAGTTTTCTTGGCAGGAATATTGGAGTGGTTTTGCCAGTTCCTACTCCAGGTGCCTACACCACCTGGTATTCCCTGGTGGTCTCCCGTCCAAGTACTAACCCGGGCCGACCCTGCTTAGCTTCCGAAATCAGGTGAGATCGGATGTGCTTAGTTCTTGTTAAAATTTACTGGGTGTTCTTGGGCCACCTTCTGTCAGCCTATTTTACAGGTAAGGTGGGAAAGGAGGTATCCCTGTGAGACATCTTGATCTTAACTAGAAGAAAAGCAGGGGGAAAATGGAACCAAAAGATAAAACCAATAAATAAAAAATAATAATCTATTTTCTTATTGATTGATTCCTGTGTTTCATGCTGTTTTCCTCCAATAAATATTCAAGATGATTTAAAATTGAAGAACAGAAACAGTTAAAATGTAAACAGGTTCAAACATGAGAAATTAAAAATATGGTTTAAAAAACTACTTCATTCTTTTATATCTGTGCCCCTAGGATTTCCTTCTATTGGTTGTTTATCAGGAGAGAACATCACAGTTCTCATTTTGTTTGCATGATGGATGTTAAAGGCAGAGGTGGGTTTTTGTGCTGTCAAGTCCACGTCTCACTTATGGCAACACCAACAAAGTTGTCAAAATTCATTGGATGTTCCATCAGTCATTGACTCTTCTCACCCCAGTGAATTTCTATGGCTGATTAGGGATTTGAATCCAGGTTTCTTGAGTCCTGTTCTAGCATTCTCACTACACCAGTGATGGTGAACCTATGGCACGGATGTCAAAGGTGGCACTCGGAGCCCTTTCTATGGGCACCCGACATTGCCCCTTCATTGCCTCCTGTATACAGGTTAAATTACTGTATTGGCACTTTGCAAAAAAATTAGTGAGTTTTGAATTGCAGTTAGGGCACTCAGTCTCTAAAAGGTTCACCATCACTGCACTACACCATATTGGCTCTTGAAGCCAAAGGGTTCCTCCCCCCCATCAAAAAATTGAAAGAATCCCCAAATATGCCATCCATTGATATTAACTACGGTTCTGTGCAGTGTCAGGTAGAGAAGGTTGCATGTCACTGAAGAGCAGCTATAGGAAGCAGTAAGAGGGCAAGGCTCTTATTTACAAATCCTACGTTTTGTATACCTAAAACCACCTGGTTGTCTGCAGTATAAATATGGGGAGCTAAAGTAATCTTTGGCCTGACCTGGTATGACTCTTAAGGTTTACATAGCCTCACCTACTAATTTCGAGCCTAGTTTTTTGGCGAGGGCTAGATGCCCTAAGCACATCCAATCTCATCTGATTTCGGAAGCTAAGCAGGGTCAGCCCTGGTTAGTACTTGGATGGGAGACCACGAGGGAATACCAGGTGCTGTAGGCGCCTGGAGTAGGAACTGGCAAACCACTCCAGTTTTCCTGCCAAGAAAACTCCATGGACATGGAGTCACAAAGAGTCGGTCACGACTGTAACGACACAACACACACACAGAGGACTATGTACCTTGATACAGAATTTTATGTTTTGTGAGAAAATGCAGAGAACACAGGATGCTGATGAATTTTCTGTAGGTTGGTACTGCTGTTAATGCTGAGGGAGACTGTGTTAAACAAAGCCAATAATCTTTTGCCTAGATGATAGTTGAGTAATTCTGCATATGCCATGCTTATTGCAGCTATCCTCTTTTAAAGCTAATAGTGGGCTTTTCTTTCTTAATGTTGCTTAATCCTGCTAAAATTATGTATATAAATAATTGCAACATTTTCTTCTGTTTTATGCAACGATAGGTAATTTCAATGCCTTTTCTGTGGACATGAACTCTACTGGAATGCTTGGATTCACAGCAACACCTCCGCTAGCTTGTTTTCATCGGCACAGCTGTGGGAAGATGGCAAAAGCAAACATTACTAGAGACCTCATCCAAAGGCGACTTAAGGTGTGTATTTATTTTACAAAAGTCTTAGTTGGTTTTGAAGGGGAAAAAGGAAAGTTGATGATACTTCACCAGACCATGTTGGAGTAGGTCAGTATTGCATTAGAAAACCCACATTCAACTGTACCCCATACTATACAGTCAAATCAGACCTCATATCAGACCAATGTTTTGTTTGATTTTTTGCAATGCTAGATCTCTCTCTCTCTCTCTCTCATTCTCACTCACTCACACACACACACACACACACACACACACACACACACACACACACACACA
>JAHTLZ010000008.1:14844992-14857325 GCA_023846285.1 Phrynocephalus versicolor | reverse complement strand
ACACACACACACACACACACACACACACACACACACACACACACACAAGCAGAGAGACACACTCGGGACATGGTCCTGGGACAGAATGTCCTAGGAGTTCTTTCATCTGAATGGACTCATCTCCATTTACTTATCCTGGTCCTCAGGGACCGTTCTCTGTAGATGGGCAGAGGGTGAGGCCAAGGGAAATAGGAGATGCTATTCTGCCCCATCACTCTTGTCACTGTGCATATTCACAGAGGGCTGCAAACAGGAAAGGGGAGGAGCAAGTAGGAGTTGGCAGGAGACATTGGCAGATGCTCCAATGTTCCCTGCCAACGCCACCTCTGGCTAGCAAGAAAGCAGTTTCACTCAGGACGTGCCAAATATTTACAGCCTTTTACACTTCTCCAGTGCTAACAGCTCATGCTGTTGTCATCAACTTAGTTAATGGCATCAGGCTTTCCTCCAGTGGGAGATAAGACATTTTCCTGGACCACCGAAGCTCACCACCATTTCCTTCATGGCCAGACAGGCGCTGCCTCTCTTCGCCTCCCCTCCAAGGAGACTTACCCTTCTTAGGATCCCTTTTATCTGGATGAATTCAACTTGATAAGCTGTAGAACTTATCAAGTTGTCTCACCGTGGTGTAACTGGAAGGAACCCTGGCATTCTTTGTATTTCGAAAGCCAGACTCTTGCTCTCCAGGTGTGTTGATCTGCAGACAAATGGTCTTCTACTCAACTTTGCTATGAGGATCATATGAGGCATACTCAGCGAGGACAGGAAAGCCTGTGGGCAGGAAATCCACATTAGTGTGTGGCATCTGATTCTGATTTAGAGCCAGGCTAAGGTAACAATAGTTATTCCTCTCATGGCACATTAGTCTTACTTCACCAGGTACCACATATCATATTCCTTAAAAGAATTAGTACACAATTATCCAAAAGATAAATATAAATAAAATATTTTTAAAATAAATGAACAAAAAGAAGTGACATCAAGAATGAAATCGCCCCAAGCCAAGTTAAACAGGAGGCAATGAGGGTCTGGAATTTGCTGCGCATTCTCCTCCTCCTGCTGGGCATACGCTGAGTGTAAATGGAGATTGCGACACTTCAAGAGTCATTGCCTGCCTCACAGGATTGTTGTGTAGATAGAGTGGAAAGAAGGCAGGCTCTGGGCTCCTTGGAGGAAAGAGTGGAATGTGACTATAACTAAGCCGCATACAAGCCAGAGTTACAAACTCAGCCACAAACCATGGCTTTGAATTTTATTTGTGACTAACATGCTACAGTTTGTTTTTGGTAACAAATCATGGCAGAAATAAGAAGCCAGAGTTCAACAGAACATAAATTTATGGCCAAATGCCAACCCAGCCATTACTCCCAGAGCTCGTAATAGTGAGACAGTTGGGTGTGATGGACATTGAGTCTTTGTCGGAATGGAATAGGATTGAAAAAAAGAATGGTTACATTTAATGTAAAGATTGCCTTCTCTAGTGTAACAAAACCATTATGTTTTTTTCTCTATAGGAGAAAGGTGCCCTCAGTTTTGAAAGACACTATCATGTTACTGACCCATTTATCCAGCGCCTGGGCCTGGAGGCAGAGCTGCAGGTAAGTCAACAACATTGGAAGACTCAAACTTGGTACCTGTCTGGGAATAACAATTGCAGAGCACTTGAATTTTAATTCAGACCCAGGTTTTCTTGAATGCTGATTTTCAGACTGTGGCCCTCCCGCTATTTTGGACTTCAGCTTCCAGAAGTCCCAGCTAGTATGTTCTGTGATTAAGCATTCTCCTACTTGAAGTCTAAAAACACCTGAAAAGCCTAGCATTGAGAACTACTGCTCTTTTCTCTAACATAGTTTGCTCTGGAATGACTTTTGGAATTCACCTCCAAGGTACATGCTATGAAGGCTCTTATAACCATCTCACATTCTTCGGTCTATTTTATAAGGCTTCTGAAAAAAATGTTTTAAATGATTGGTATTAGTGATAGGTGGGCACTTGGATCTCAGTTTTATAAGAAGATGTTCCTGGCGCCACCCCTGTGGCCACATATCTTTGTGCTTGGCTAATCCGTGGTTTCTTCTGGAAGCAGCCTTGGTCCAGAAGGCTCGGCTGTTTTTGTTGAATATTTATTTTGGATATTTAAATTGACTTCTCATCTTTAGCCTGAAGTCATATGGTGGAGAACTGCTGTAGTCTAGTGGATAGAATATAGGACTAGGGTTCACGAGTATTGGGTTCATATATTGCTTGGCTATGGAAACTGTCTAGGAGTGGAACCGGTAAAACGACTTTTTAAATATTTCACATACTTTGGCAACTAAACAGATGCCATAAGTCTGAATTGATGGCATGTAGTTCACCTTAGGCTATTGAGACTGTTGTCTCCCGAACAGGCCTATTCAGGCCATTGTTCATCTTATGTGCCTATTTCAGACCAGGGTGACAAGAGGTCAAAGCGGACTATAAGATGGAGGACTCACAACTAGCTTTTTTCAGACTGAAGAAGCTGTTTGGATGAGCAGCGAAACGTTTCCATCTCTCAAGGAAAAGAAGTCCAGTTGCCATGACTCAGCTTCCAGATAAACTCACCTGGATGACTGAGAATCTTCACACATATAGCATATAGCATATAGTACAGCCTGGAGACAAATGTACGACCTTTGAGAGGTCTATTTTTTATTTCAAAACAGTATCCACCTATATCAGTGATGGCGAACTTATGGCACAGGTGCCAAAGGTGGCACTCGGAGCCCTTTCTGTGGGCACCTGACATCGCCCCTTCATAGCCACCTGTATACAGGTTAAATTACTGTATTGGCACTTTGCAAAAAAAAATAATGGGTTTTGAATTGCAGTTTGGGCACTTGGTCTCTAAAGGGTTCGCCATCACTGACCTATATTATACAGGTGTTGCACAGAACCTTCCTGCCCAAAATGCAGAGTATCGATACTCCCTCAGTTTATGAAGAACATGCAGATCCTATCTGTGTTTGTTGTAGAGTAAAGTCATGTTCAACAGGACACATGGCTAATATGAACACTTGCTTGAGTTCCTTATAGCAATGATGTTGATGGTCAGAATTCAACAACAAGATTTGCAAAAGGAAACATCTTACGAACCTACCTAGCAAGCCCCTTAACTGGGAAATCTGAGCGTGCCTCATCATTGAAGTGGGTTTTTAGCTGCTTGTAGTAGTGTGAAATATCTGCATCGTGCCTGATAAGGATTTGTGTTATACTTTGAACACTCTAAAATGCCTTAACAGATGTGCTAGAGAAAGACCTTCCTGTCTTAGAACATCCCCACATGCAGCAGTTCCAGTAACCTATATCACAGTCACCCTGCTGGCTCTCCCTAGTTATATTATTAGCATATTATAGGAGTGGTAAGTTCTGAGGCTGAATATCTGCTTGGGTTCATGGCAAAGGTGAGATTAAAACGAACCCAGGGACAGTTTCTTAGCCAGTTCACCAGAGTAACTTTTAAAAGAACAGTCAGTGACCTTGAATGCCCTTCAACTCATCAGACGGTCCTAAACACAGTGGTTTGCATTATTTTGCCCTCCTGTCTCCTATACGCACATATATTTATAAGTGTGTTAATGAGCTACCTTGTGATAATAAATCCGTCGATAACCTGGTACATGTTGTGCTTTATTGCCCACTATTTGGAATCCATCATGAAAGACTCTTGAAATTCATCTTAGAAAAATATCCTGGTAGATCTGACGAAGAAAAGCTCAAAATCTTACTCTGTGATAGAGATAAATTTGTTACGTTTCGAATGGCAAGATTCTGTTCTTTACTTATTAAAATGAAAGTTCTTTTAACTACTTCTAATAGTCAAATTGATATCTAGGTCTCTGTACCCTCAGCCCCCTTTTTATCTATTTGTATTGTTACTTTATATGATATTTTTACTGTACTGTTTTTACTTGATGCACTTTGCAATGCCCCAGTGAGCCACGCAATAAAATTTATATGATGATGGTTAAAGAGCTAGCTTACAGGAGTGCATTTGCAGTGTCTGAAATCGGGATTTAAAGTCAGATATATTTTCTGAACAAAGCTTTTATAAAAATGTGAGCATCATGTCTTGTAAGGAGAATAAGCAGAAGAAGATAGTCACCACAATATGATGCTCTTTTCGGGCAAGACCAAGTGAAATGTGTGACAATTGGTAAAGGATTTCCTACTAAGGCAAAGCTCTCCCATCTCTAAGCCTCTTCATCATGTTTTTGTCAGAGGCTTTTTCTTACTCAGTTCTTAGTTTACAAGCTGAAAATATAGCATGACCGTGTCATTCTGCTTCTCCTACTCTTCTCCCAAGATTGATAGACAATTTTAATTTTAGCTCAAGATTTGTTAAGCAAAAGCATTTGTTCTTGAACACATAAAGGCTTAAATTTGATCGTCTATCTCAGCTAGTGTCTTCCCACTTAATCACTTGCCAAATGGTAAGTTACCTATGTAAATCATATGTGGCAACTGCTGCATTCAGGTTGGGCCTTGATAATAGCCAGAGTAGATATACTGGCACAAAAGCACATTTCTTTCTGGGTCATATTGACCTTGCGTAACAAGGTCAGCATGGCCTTGCATGTAACATAGATCCTTGTGTAAGAAGGATGCAGGTGATTTTAAAAACATATTAGAGTAAGTAGGACAGTTGAGTTGAATCCTCGTATGTAGATGTTTTGTAACAATTTATTTATTCCTACATGCTTTGTTCGGGGTGGGAGCAATAAGACCCTTCTTATCTGTCTCTAATGTGCTTTAAATGATCCCTCAGCTTATTGAGACTCATACATGGCTCTGTTTCTGTCAGTTGTAGTTTGATGTTATTATTATTGCATGGTAAGGGTTTCTCTCCTTTTTTTTCTTTTTTTAAAATTACTTCAGTGGGAGCTTTCTGGTTGTAAATCCAGTTCCTTCATTGAGGGAAATCCCCCCACCCTAGTGGAAAGGGGGAAGATGAATGCATGTTACAGATTTAAAGAACTCTGCTTCCTCTCTACTCAACTTTTTAAAAGACATAGTTGATAAAGCAGCCAAAACAATGCCTAACTTCTTGTAGAATTTGTCACTTCTATGTGTGCCTTTTTATGTTTATATGTTGCATTAATAATAATAGTAATCATGCCATCAAGTCAGTCCTGATTTTGATAATCCTTTTCAGGTTTTCTAGGTAGAGAATATGCAGAAGTAGTTGACCATTTTCCTTCTTCGTGGGGTGCCCTGGGACTGTGCAGTTTGCCCAAGGCCACACGGGCTGGCTCTACTCCCTCTAGGCACACTGGGGAATCAAACTCCCAGCTTCTAGCACCACAGCTAGATATTGAACTATCCAGCCATCTTACATATTTATCTTCTGATTATATACTTACCTACTGCTTGATCACATTGTGAAGGTGGAAAGCTGCTTTTCACATCCTCCAAGTCACTCCAGTTGTGAAGATTGGTTGAAGTATGTCTTAGTAGTCAGACATATTGTATCTAAGAAATAGACATGATGTGAGGCCACTGAATGAACATTTTAAACTCAAGAGGGCTGAGGAGGTGAATGTATCTAAACCAGAGGCTATCTTGGTATGCAGTTTTATCCTTCTGTGGGAACAATGTAACATCTACAATTTATATAACTCTTCCTGCCTTCTTTCTTTAGGGTCACACTGGCTGTGTCAACTGTCTGGAATGGAATGAAAAGGGAAAGTAAGTACCTTTAATGTTAGGGACGACTGAATGTACACTGTAACATATATCCAGAGTGGGATAGTGAAAATCCTGTACACTGGGTTGAGCAGCTGTTTTTGAATTTCCTCTGTTGAGCTCAGCTAAATACGTTTATTTTATTTTTATTTATTTATTTTAGAGTATTTTTAGCCCACCTTTCTCCTTGGAAAAGGACCCAAGGCGGCTTACAGTAATGAGGGACAATATACAGTCCAATACAATTAAGACATATTCAAGTATTGAGAGCAGGGAATTGAGGGGCATCTTATAGCATTAACAGACAACATTACATTAATGCAATCACAAAGTCTATAAACACAAAACATGAATATGCCTAAGCTGGGGTGGGCCACCAGCTCCCACTGTGGGCAACATCAGGCCTAGAAATGGCCAAGAATGACATTTTTAAAAAAACCAAACTGGAAATGTCCTAATGACATTTTGAGTTTGGTTTTGGGGGTTGGGGTTGGGTAACCTTCCCAAGGCAAAGAGTAGGCCAGTCCTGGAGAGGGGTGATCCCCCCTCCCCATATCAAGCTTTTTTGCCTAAAAAATAGTTGCTATTTTGAACTGGGTGGCACCGGCAGGGGAGGGGGTTTCTAAAGAAAACCACTTTGCCCTGCCATAAGCCATGAATGCTATGGTCTCAACAGTAAAGGCTAAAGGTGTATAGAAATTGTAGATCTGTGCTGCATTTGTTGGGAAAATTTTTAACAGGGCTGGCCCTGCTATACACCAGAGAGCAGTAGCCACCTCAGGTGAATATTCTGAACAGCAAGGGGTGGCTGTAGAGCTGCAGAAGACAGAGCTCTGTCTTGGGGTATTGCATGACCTGTATCACTTCCTGTCTGTTATTCATCTCCCAACTGTTGGCTGGCTTCTCTGCATGGAATAGAAGGGCATGCCATCTTGTGTTTCCCCTTCAGACTGCAGAAATATTCTGCACCAGTCCTGGCTGTAAAGTTACAGTGATTATCATTTGTAATTCAAGCCTTTGCGCAGTATAAACTATCTTGGGGAAATAACAGGTAATTCCATTAAACCAGTGGTGGCCAAATTTCAGCCCTCCAGATGTTTTGGACCACATCTCCCACAGTTCCTTGTCATTGGCAATCCAGGCTTGGATTTCTGGGAGTTGTGGTTCAAAACATCTGGAGGACCAAAGTTTGGCCACCTCTGCATTAAACAGTTCTAGAAAGCACACCTGGCTAATAGGGCAGTTTCTGTCAAAAGTTGAAACTATGCAGTAATACAGTGGTGTCCAAACTTTGGCCCTCCAGATGTTTTGGACCACAACTCCCACAGTCATTAGTCACTGGCAATACAGACTTGGAATTCTGGGAGTTGTGTTCCAAAATGTCTGGAAGGCCAAAGTTTGGACACCCCTGCAGTAATACATCACTTGTCTACTGATTATGTTGCTAATTTTATCTAGTTTTTCTCAAACTGCAAATGTATGGAGTTGGCTTCTGCTTCTCCTGGTTCCTGCTTGCATTCTGCACCTTTAAAAAGTTTTCCGAGTGTCTGAATTACACATACTGTACGTTTCAGGGCTAACCGTAAATGGAGGTGGAGAAAAATTTGTGGTATAGAAGAGCCGTTTGCAGATTCAGTACAGGTCAACCGGTAACGCTGTGTCTCCTTTCCTTCTCAGCTTGCTGGCTTCCGGCTCTGATGACCAGCACACAATTGTGTGGGATCCCCTGCACCATAAGAAGCTCCTTTCCATGCATACAGGGCACACGGCAAACATATTCTCTGTCAAAGTAAGTAAGCAATGGACACGCTAATGAAAAGCCAAAGGGAAGCTAAAGGGTCTCCATTTAATATGGGGATGGGTGAACTCTAGCACTCCACAAATCAATGGAGTTCAGCTCTCTTCAACACTAGCCATCTTTGCCTATAGCAGTGGTTCCCAACATTTGGTCTCCAGATGCTGTTGGTCTGCAACTCCCAGAAATCCTGGCCAGAACAGCTAGGCTTTGGGGAGTTTTAATCCAAGAACACTTGGACACCCAATTTGGAACCACTGATTAATCTATGGTGATAAATACTGTGAATTGCAGTCTAGCAAAATCTGGAGGGCAGGAGTTGGCCCACTCCTGTCTTAATAGTATTTTTGAAGGAAAGCATAGGTTTTAAACCTATAGGATAGGGAGGCACACTAGAAATTGTTGTTGTAAACCCACTGTTCAGTTTGTCTGGGGATGGGCAGTTTGATGCCCTGCATGTTTGGCGAAAAGCAGCTCTCATAATCAATGACCCATCTTTCACGCGTGACTTGCCCCTGATGTGCTTGTGACTCTCCCCCCCTCCTCTGGTCCCCGGTCCCCTTGTGTCAGCAGGGGCTGACAGTGATTGCTGTCAGTGTGTGGGAGAAGGCGGTGTGTGCCTTAGAGCAGGCATATCCAAACTTCAGCCCTCCTGATGTTTTGGACCACAAGTCCCAGAATTCTAAGCTTAGACTGCCAATGGCAAAGGACTGTGGGAGTTGTGGTCCAAAACATCTTGAAGGCCAACGTTTGGACATGCCTGCCTTAAAGGAAACCTTACCCATAACCCTTAGTTGCTGTTCATGGCGGCTAATGCTTGTGGGAGTTGTAGTCCAAAACATTCCAGAGGCATGAGATTGCCAGTCTTTGGCCCCTGTCACACCAAGGCAAATAATTTAAAATGTAGGCCCAGTAACCAACAGTGCTTTTGCATAGCTCACATACACTTCCATGGGGTTTGTGCAGGAGGACATCCTCAGAGATTTGTGCTCAGGGGTCCGAATTGCTTTGTTCCTTCAACCACATTTCCCTCAATAACATCCAGAATCCGTTTCCTGAGATAGCTGCCTTGTCATGCCTCATTGTATGGTTGTTTCTGTTCAGACTGCACGTTGGACTGATTTGGCATATTGTGTTGGATTTGCATTGTTTCCTATGCAAACAGGCCAGTTGTGTGATGATTTGACTGTCCTAAGCCGAAACCTCTAGCGTGCATACAGGGATCTGCCTGGATTTTCTCACCAAGTTCACTCCGTGCTTCCTGGCCATTGTGTTTAGAGGAGCCAACTTGCCTGACTGGTTCGTCCAGTGTGCAGTCAGCCAGGACTAAAGAGGAAAGAATGGCACTGTCAGAGGGAAAACAAAGCTAGCAGTGATCTTCCCGGCTAACATCAGAACTGAAGGAAAGATACTATGCCAGCCAGGAAGGATAAAATGCTTCCAGATGTGACTTGGCTGAGCCGCCACAAATGATGCAAGCAAGCGCAAGATCCAAATGATGATGTATTCCTGAATACAGAGTAGATTATGGGGCAGCTGCAACTCTGTGACTGAGTCAATATTGGCTGGTGCATTTAATTCTCATTCAGACAGATACGAATAAGTGACTTCTAAGGTGTTTTCTGACCCCATGGGAATTGGGAGTTAGGTTAGCGGGTTTTGTATGCCTTGAACCCACTGAGAATGCCAGTCTCCTCTCCTCCTCTGTGGAATGAACCTACTCACAGGAAAAAGTAATTTAGGAAATAAGGGCTAGTTACATCCCGGCTGGATCACTGGACTGCACTCCGTGCAGGGCTGCCTCTGGAAAGTGTTTGGAAAGTTCAGCAGGTCCAAAACGCAGAAGCCAGATTCACTGGATCTGTTCACAAGGATGTCATGCGTCTACCACTCTATTCTGCTCTGGTCAGACCCCACCTGGAGTACTGTATCCAGTTCTGTGCACCTCAGTTTAAAAAGGATGTTGACAACCTCGAGTGGGTGCAGAGGAGGGCGACCAGGGTGGTTGAGAGTCTGGAGGAAATGTCTTATGAGGAACGGCTTCGGGAACTGTGAATGTTTAGCCTCTCTAAAAGAAGGCTGAGGGGGATATGGTAGCTATGTTTAAATATTTGAAAGAATGTCATATTGAAGAGGGAACAGGTTTGTTTTCCATGGCTCCAGAGACTAGGACTCGGGGCAATGGTTTCAAACTACAGGAAAAGAGATTCCATTTGAACATTAGAAAGAACTTCATGACAGTTAGAGCTGTTCGGCAGTGGAATATGCTGCCACAAAGGGTGGTGGAGTCTCCTTTGGAGGTTTTTAAGCAGAGGCTGGATGGCCATCTGTCGGAAATATTGTGAAGGGGTTCCTGCATGGCACGGGGTTTGGACTGGATGGCCCTTGAGGTCTCTTCCAACTCTGTGATTCTATGATTCTAAGGAATGGGGTTCATCTCCGTAGGACCCTCTGAACACAAGCTTTTATACATACTGCATGCATTTCCATAATATCTGAGTATTGTTTTCATGTGCCACCTTTTAGGCAAAGTCTGGAGTGAAATATTCATGGTGTTTCAGGAATTGGGTGGGGAAATGTCTTCAAGAAATATTATTTCTTAGAGAAGGAGATCTGTTTACCTGTTATGAGGAAGGAGTTCTCATTGTTGAGTGGATGCTGTTTTGAATACCTTGCTTGTTTCCTATAGTTCTTGCCACATGCAGAGGATCGGATACTCATTACTGGGGCTGCGGATTCCAAGGTGCATGTCCACGATTTGACTGTGAAAGAAACCATCCATATGTTTGGTGATCACAAGAACAGAGTCAAGCGTATTGCCACAGCTCCCATGTGGCCCAACACTTTTTGGAGTGCAGCTGAAGATGGGCTGATCCGGTACGAATGCTTTCATGGTCCCTGCTGACTTGGACAACGATCTCTCTTCTTGCAAAGGAACTCTCTGATTTTGTGAGGGTGGTAGGAATTTTCTGCTGGCTGTGAGCACAGGTCCCTGGGTGAAAGTTATAGGTGTTAAATTAATTTTAGGTGGTAGTAGAATTGGAAAATTGTGACGTTAAAAAGAGCCAATTAGTCTATCCCCCTGCTCAGTTGAAGGATATCTGCCAAGTGGTTGTCTAAGTTTCTCTTGATTGCCTCCAGTGGTGGAGCACTCACCTCCCCTTGAGGTCATTGTTTCTGTTGTTGTACTGCTCTATCAGTAAGGAAATACAGGCACGATGCTGCCTTATTCTGTGTTGTTCCCAGAGCTTGAAAGAGGTACCTTTGGGATGGCCACTCACACAATCCCATCTCCATCGTGACGATCAGCCATACTGACTGGGAGATTCTAGGAGGTGTTTCCCCAGAAGACGACTTTCCCAAGCTCAGGTCAAGCCACTGGTCATCCAATCTAATTACGTGCTGTGAGTTGAAAGCAGCTCCTCCAAGTTTTCTGACCAGTTCCAATGAGAACTATTTCGCTTTCCGACTTTGTATCAAAGAGAGCCCCCACAGACAAGAGCCTCCAGTAGTCAAAGCATTGCATTTTGGCTTAATTTAGTACTTTGACGTCTCATGCTTTGCTTTGTTTCTCTTTTTAGACAGTATGATCTGCGAGAGAACAGCAAACACTCAGAAGTCTTGATAGATCTGACCGAATACTGTGGGCAACTTGTGGAGGCAAAGTGTCTCACTGTGAACCCCCAGGACAATAACTACCTAGCGGTGGGAGCCAGTGGACCCTTTGTGCGGATCTATGATATACGCATGATCCACAACCACAGGTAATGGGCACCGGAGCGGATAACTTGGTGGGAGTAAGCTTTCAAGTGGGAGAGGTGAGAAAGTTAAATCCAGAAGGAGGAAAGATTCAAGAACAGATTTACATGCTCTGTATGGAAGGCTGGAAAGTTCACATTCCACGGGGGGGAGCCATGGCGGACAAAGCTAAAGCACAGTACAAAACTGCGGATATTTTTCACCTTGGGGAAACATGAAGGTGTGGGCCAAGCAACCCTGATGGGCTGGGACACATACACACATGTTTTGGAGCCTTACCTATCCTGGCTGTTGAGATCTGCCAGAGCTGGATTGGTTGTGTGGAACTCCAAGGTGACTCACACTTCCCTCAGAAGTGATTATTCTTGCTACTCATAAGAAGGCAGTAGTAATGGCCCTTAGAAAGAAACCAAATTCTTGATCCTTGTGATCAAGGGGGATTACTACCCAGTGCCCAGTTTCCAGTTGTTTAACAACATGCCATTTCCCTGTTTCTTAATATCTGCATGCAGATATAGGGAAGAGGTCATTTGGAGGATATTTTTTTTTACTGTAGTGTCAGTAATTGTGCTGATGGCGGCAGATCTGCTCCTGTTTTCTACTTGAAAATCACAGCAAGGGATTATGTACAACAGGGTGGGATCTTAGTTGTGTTTGCGTGTTGCAAGTCAGAATTCTGGAGCACGCTCTTTGAATGCTCTCAGTTAATTAATCCTGTAAGTGGAGGGGGCAGATTCATCTCTGTTTATCATTGTATAAAACACGAACTTGGCATTGCATCCCTGCAGTGCTTATTCCAAAAAACAAGTACAGTGGACCCTTGTATAACAAACGGTTTGTGTAACAAAATCTGTGCAACATAAAAAATTCCGAAGATAGGGGAAATTTGCGTAACAGAATCGTCTGTGGGGTGAATCCATACAACATGAAAATGGTCGCGATTAGGGATTACTCCGTTTTCAATGCATTACTATGGGAAATTTGTATAAAGGAAAATTTGCTTAACTTAATTTCATTTGGAACGAATTAATCCCTTTATACATCTGCCTAGATGCTCTAAGCACATCTGATCT
>JAHTLZ010000008.1:14822927-14844982 GCA_023846285.1 Phrynocephalus versicolor | reverse complement strand
ACACACACACACACACACACACACACACACACACAGTACTTTATTACTATGAATGAGTTCAAATGCCCAGGGCCCAGAGTACTGAAAAAACTAGCTTAAGAACTCTCAGAAGCACCATCTAGTAATTTCTTGAAATCATGTGTCTTAGACACCATAGTCTTTCGAGACTGAAGGATGCCAATGATGATGTGTCTTAGAAATAGCTTAGAACTGCAGAGATAGGAAGAACTTGTAGCCTTGAGAAAAGAACACGGAGGGGAAGAGTCAATACACACCCCATTGTCCGCTTACCCTTGTTTTGGTTTGTCCCGCCCTCAGAAGTGCAGAATGGGAAAACATCAACCAACGGAGTGTCAAATGGCATCCATCTCCACAGCAATGGTTTTAGGCTATCTGAGGGGCGAGTGCACACAAGGTAAGGTGAAGCTTGTGTCTTGCTAATATGGCCTGTTGCAAAGTCTGGGACAAGGTACAGGTGTTTTAGATAATGTTTTCTGTGGTTTTGAAGATGCTGTTGACACAATCCTTTTGAACCAGCCCCCCCCCCGGGGGGGCTTGTTTGGACAGTTTCAGGCTTGGATATTTTTGCAGAAGTGTTACTAATGCTTCTGTCCTGCCTTGTCTAAAGTGAGCTCAAGGTGACACACATGGCTTGTTTTCTCCCTTCTTGACCTGGGATCATTGGTTGGATCTGGCTTACTTCTGAGTTGGCTTACCATGAGCCAGTCCGGAAGCCCCATCTGCCATTTCCCCACCCCCTGCCCTTTGCCCCCCTGAGGGAGAGAGCCTGGACTATGGGACCAACTATCAGGGATCACAGGAGACTCCCTCCCGTCCCACTGTTACGCCAACCCTACTCAACTTGGTGACTTCCGTCTGTTAGATTACAGCTCCCATAAACCCCACCAATGTGGCCATGCGTTGTGGCTCAAAGCATTTGGAAAAAGTTGGGAAAGCGTTGCTGTAAATTACCCCTTCCCTCTTTGATAAGGATTTAAATTTGAGAAACCAAGCCAAATAGCAGAGTAAAAGCATAATAAAAGTGTAAAGGAAAAAGCAAAGAGGATTCTAGGGCTTGAACATTTCTTTCTTTCTTTCTTTCTTTCTTTCTTTCTTTCTTTCTGTAGTCCACAGGTGGAGCTGCCTCCCTACCTGGAGAAAATTAAGTTGCAGGCCAATGAGGCTTTTGCCTGCCAGCAGTGGACTCAGGCCATCCAGCTTTACAGCAAAGCCGTGCAGAAAGCCCCCAATAATGCCATGCTCTATGGAAACCGAGCGGCAGCCTACATGAAGCGCAAGTGGTGAGTAGACAGGGGTTTCTCCATGGGACGAGCCTTCCTTGCTGACTAGCACAACATCCTTCCCAAAAAATGCAGGGTATTGCTTCCGTGTGCGGCTGTCAGTGCAGCTGATAATGGGTTTGGCCTTTGTATTTTTTCTTGGGCTGCCCCTACTCTCCGCAGAGTAGCTATATCAGCTTCCATCTAATGCAGTGGTTCCCAACCTGGGGCTCGGGACCCCTTGGGGGGTCGAACGACCATTTCACTGGGGTCGCCATGAGCCAGTGAAGAAAAAGGCACGAACGGCTTGGGTCTGGAGGAGGGAGGGTGAGGAAGGGGGAAAGAGTGAGTTACAGCTTGATAGGTTGGAGGGGATGCCAGTCAATGGCACCGGAGGCTGCGACTGGCTGAGGGTGCCTGTAGAGGGAAGTTCTCTATGGCACCTGCAGCAGTGGCCCACCAAAGGGGGCTTATGGCCTCTTCCAAGCAGGGCAAGGGGTCACCATAGCATGAGGAACTGTATTAAAGGGTTGCGGCATTAGGAAGGTTGGGAACCACTGATCTAACGAGTACAGGAAGGAAAGTTGTCTCTCTCACCCTCTTGGCAGAATATGTGCGTGCAATAGCACCATTTGTATGCCTTGGCTCTCACTGTTGTGGAAAGAAATAAATTTTCTGTGTTGAAGGAAATATGGTTAGATGCCTGTACTGCAGCTAAAACTGTGCTTACGACCTGGGGTTCAATCCCAGGTAGCCGGCTCATGGTTAACTAAGCCTTCCATCCTTCCAAGGTCGGTAAATGAGTACCCAGCTTGCTGGGGGTGGGTGGGTGGGAATTTGCAGCCTGCATACTGTAATTAAAAAACAACCTGTAAACTGCCCAGAGCCTACTTGAAGTGGTATGGAGCTTCTACATATAATCAGAACACTTTGCTTTGCTTTTTGTAGTTCTATAGCTGAACACACATTTCTCCATGCAGAAGATCCTGCATTTGGTTGCTGGCATTGCGGGGAAGACAGGGAAAGATTCCTTGCCCCAAACCCTGGAAAGTTGAAGCCTATCAGTGTAGACAGGATCGAGGTAGTAAGACCAGTCTGATTTTATAAAGCTGGTAGGATGGAAATAGAAATGTGATTTTCAGGTTAGAGGTGAAGGAAGAAATTAATACCCCTGTTCTTTGTACTGCATGGACTGAATCTTTTCCCTTTGCAGGGACGGGGATCACTACGATGCTTTGAGAGACTGCTTAAGGGCCATTTCCCTGAATCCCTGCCACCTTAAGGCTCACTTCCGCTTGGCCCGCTGTCTCTTTGAGCTGAAGTACGTGGCAGAAGCACTGGAGTGTCTGGATGACTTCAAAGGGAAGTTCCCGGAACAAGCTCATAGCAGTGCTTGCGATGCTCTGGACCGAGACATCAACGCAGCCCTCTTTTCAAAAAGTGATAATGGTGAGGACTTGCAGAAGATACCGTTTCTTTTTGCTTTTTATTTCTGTCTTTTTCCTCATGCGGTTGCGGGAAATGACATAGCTTGGGGGGAAAGTTACTTTCTGCATACTCTTGTCTCAGGATGCTGAGAGCTGTGGTTCAGAAGAGTGTTGTTGTTGTTCAGTCGTTCAGTCATTCAGTCGTGTCCGACTGTTCGTGAACCCATGGAGCAGAGCTCGCCAGGCCCTCTTATTTTCCACTGCCTCCCGGAGTTTGGTCGAATCCATATTCGTTGCATCGATGACACCGTCCAACCATCTCATTCTCTGCCGTCCTCTTTTCCTTTTGCCTTCAATCTTTCCCAACATCAGGGACTTTTCCAAGGAGTCCTCTCTCCTCATGAGGTGGCCAAAGTACTGGAGCCTCAGCTTCAAAATCTGTCCTCCCAGTGAACATCCAGGGTTGATTTCTTTCAGGATGGATAGGTTTGATCTCCTTGCAGTCCAGGGGACTCTCAAGACTCTCCTCCAGCATCTTTTTCCAATTTCCAGGCAAATAGCAATTGGGTAAGAGAATGAGTAGAATGGGGAAGGTAATATTTAGGTCAGCAAAGAAGCACAGGGCGAAATCCAGCTCCACTTCAATCCTGCTTGAAATTCTGTGTGACCGCCATGAAATGAAGTCCAGACCCTCGGCATCGTGTCCAGTTCAGCTCGACACGGAGAATGAGAACGATTTGGAACTGAGCACCCTGAGTTTGGAGCTCAGCTAAGATGGCCATGTTAATGTTCAGTTTTACCATCTCTGATCCCGTATGTAGAAACCGTGGGAGGAATTGTGATTGTGAAGAAGGTGCCCTTGTGAAGTAGGGCGGGGCGTGAGACCGTAGGGCCTTCTGTTGTTCTGAAGCCATTACAAAAAATAGTAACTGTCTCTTGCTCTCTCTTTTTCCCCCAGCTGAAGACAAAAAAGGCAGCGGCCCCATCTGGCTGCGAGCAACTGGGCGGAAAGATTCCATCTCAGAGGATGAGATGGTGCTGAGGGAGCGCAGCTACGACTACAAATTCAGATACTGTGGCCACTGCAACACCACCACAGACATCAAAGAAGCTAACTTTTTTGGCAGGTACGAGGAGCGGGGCCTCTCTCAAGCTCTGTCCTGGGGAGTCCTGTCCCCCTTGGTTGCTCATCTGCGCTGCCTGCTCAGTGTCCCATACTGTGCATGTTGGTCTTGAGTGGTTTTGTGAAAGGTATGTTGGGAACTGCTGTGCCTCATTCCCACGTGCAGAATGTTGAGAAGCCACGTGTGGCTAATGGACAGTGTGGGTGGCAGTGGTGGCAAAAATGTTGGGTGCGTGGCCAGGGTGCCACAAGGTCCATCAGAGCATCCAGGAATGTTGCATTTGGTGCTAGAACAGATAGAATCATAGAATCATAGAGTTGGAAGAGACCTCAAGGGCCATCTAGTCCAACCCCCTGCCATGCAGGAACCCCATCACAATATTTCCGACAGATTTCCATCCAGCCTCTGATTAAAAACCTCCAAAGAAGGAGACTCCACCACCTTCTGTGGCAGCATATTCCACTGCTGAACATGAAGTTCTTCCTAATGTTCAAATGGAATCTCTTTTCCTGTAGTTTGAAACCATTACCCTGAGTCCTAGTCTCTGAAGCAATGGAAAACAAACCTGTTCCCTCTTTGATATGACATCCTTTCAAATATTTAAACATAGCTATCATATCCCCTCTCAGACTTCTTTTTGAAAGGCTAAACATTTCCAGTTCCCTAAGCCGTTCCTCATAAGACATTTCCTCCAGACCCTCAACCATCCTGGTCGCCCTCCTCTGCACCCGCTCGAGGTTGTCAACATCCTTTTTAAATTGAGGCGCACAGAACTGGACACAGTACTCCAGGTCACAGTACTCCAGGTGGGGTCTTACCGGAGCAGAATAGAGTGGTACTATCACTTCCCGTGAACTAGACACTGTGGTTCTGTTGATGCAACCAAGAATCACATTGGCTTTCCTGATCGCGACATCACACTGCTGATTCATGTTCAGTTATGGTCCACCCAGACTCCCAGATCCCTTTCACATGTACTATTCTCCAGCCAAGTGTCCCCCATCCTATATCTGTGGAATTCATTTTTTTTACCTAGATGTAGCACCCTACATTTCCCTCTGTTGAAATCCATTCCGTTAGCTTTGGCCTAGCATTCTAATCTGTCAAGGTCTTTTTGGATTTTCATCCTATCCTCTAGGGAATTAGCAACCCCTCCCAATTTGGTATCATCTGCAAATTTAATTAGCATACTCTCTATTCCTTCCTCCAAGTCATTAATAAAGATATTGAACAGCACTGGACCCAGAACAGAACACTGGGGCACCCCACTGGTCATGTCTCTCCAAGCTGAAGAGAGGCCATTTATGGTCACCCTTTGGGTGTGATCAGTCAACCAATTACAAATCCACCTGACAGTAGCACATGGGAGATCCAGGACAGTCCTTGACACCTATCATTACCACACAGTTGGCAACTGCAATCTGCCAACAACCCTAACCCTAACCCCTACCACAGAGCTGTACCAGGTCAAGAGCTGCCATGAGAGGGGCTTAAAAGAGAACTAGTTTTGATTTTTCTTTAATTCCCCTCAACATCCTTTATAGGAACATGACCATTCCTGGAGGCCTTCAGGAGTGGAAATAGGCAGCTTTTGTTTTAGCTGGTGGCTGTGGGGGTTGGATGTATTCTGTCAGCCATCTTTTTCTCCCTCTGCTGGTATGTCCAGTAGCATAACTGAGAAAGGCCTATGCCTTAGAGATTAACTGCCAATTAGAGTAGATAGTGGTGTTAAATGGGCCAAAAAATAATTACAGTATTTTTACTCTCTAAGAAACACTCCCCCCCCCCAAAAAAATGAGAAATGTCTGTGTGTCTTATAGAGCGAATACAGTACTCCCCCATAGATTTTCATTTAGAGAGAAGTCACCTGCATGAGCCTCCCTGCTGCAGTTCCAATAACCTTGTTTGCAGAGAGGCTTCCTCCAGGGAGTCTCTCCCCTCCCCTCCCCTTCTGCAGCCAGGATTCTCCAGTCAAAAATCAGCTCATTTGTAAAGAGGTCTCCTCCATGGAGTCTCTGTCCTCCCCTTCTGCAGCCAGGATTCCACTGCCATGAAACCTTAGGCCAAACACTTTTTGTATGTTTTCCTGCTCTAAACACTAGGTGCGTCTTATGGTCAGGTGCATCTTACAGAGCGAAAAATATGGTATTTGTGGTACTGTCAATATTCATACCAGGCTCGCACTACTCTCCCACAGTCTAATCTTGTACTACTGACTGCTCCTTTGTAGGCCAAAGACTAAAGTTTTCTAAAGCCATATTCATTCATTAATTCTAAAGCCATACGCAGCACTGATGTGAATGGCAGTTATGCCTCAGCATGTGTACAAAAGAAACAAACAGCCAAGATAAGGGTATTGATGTAAGGGTATTACTCCTAGTAATTTTTTTATTATCTTAACATTTAATTTGCTTTTAATTTTACCTATATTTCATATACAGTATGCCCAATTCTTTTAAATAGCACTGTGCTGAATAAAGAAGTCTTCTAGGGTATGGACTGTGTGATGTACAGCCTCAGTCACTACACGGAGAACCTTCTAGATGCTGCTGTCCTCCAGCAACCACAATTAGTGGTCAGAGCTGATGGGAGCTGCAATCTGAAACCTGGGTTCTGCATAGCCTCTGGTGCTGTTTACGTTATCTCTGTTCTGTGTTTTCCAACCTGTTACTCTATTCCCATGCCTCTGTTCTCCATAGCAACGCGCAATACATTGTCAGTGGTTCTGACGATGGTTCCTTCTTCATCTGGGAGAAAGAAACAACCAACCTGGTGCGGGTGCTGCAGGGCGATGAGTCCATTGTCAACTGTCTCCAGCCTCATCCAAGTTACTGCTTCCTGGCCACCAGTGGCATCGACCCAGTGGTACGGCTGTGGAACCCCAGGCCGGAGGTAAGATCATAGGCAGCGTGGGACTCGGATGGGAGTGTCTGGGGCAAGAGCAGAGTTGATAGAAGCAATTCTTTTGCATCACAACTCACAGAATACCCATCACTGCTATTTGTGCCAACTGGCCATTTCTGGGTGCTACAGAATCCACATAACCCTAACACTGGGAGAGGCCCATCCTCTTCCTCCATAAGAACAACTGATGGCTTTGTTTGCTGGGCCCTGGTCTTCTGTGGTGCCAAACATGACCTTTTGTCAGAGAATTCCTGTAGCATCCCTGGAGACTGTATCAGGACAAAGGGATGGTCTTACATAAGTAGATTGAAGTAGATTACCGTCTTCAGAAGCAGTCCTGGGGGCCAGAATCATCATGCCAATTTGCACATGTGTAAAGGGGAATAGTTAAAAGGGTCATAGTGAATGGTGGCTGCTCATTTATGAGGTGTTTTGCAAAATTTTGAAGACAAATACAGTGGACCCTCGTATAACAAACGGTTTGTATAACAAAAAAGTTCCGGAGATAGGGGAAATTTGCTTCACAGAATTGCCTGTGGGGCGAATCAATACAACATAAAAATGGTCGCGATTAGGGATTACTCAGTTTTCAATGCATTCCTGTTGGGAAATTTGTATAAAGGAAAATTTGCTTAACAGAATTTCGTTTGGAACGAATTAATTCCTTGATACAAGGTAACACTGTAGTGTCCTGCTTCTGAGGAGTTTGCTGTCAAGTTGAATGCAGTTCATGCCAAACCCCTCTCTTAACTCCCCTTTCCCCCGACCAAAACTGGAGGTAGAATTCTGGAAGCACAATTGTGGCATTTCTTTTTAAACCTTTTCACATTTGGGAGACTGTAGTGGAGCTTCTGAAAGGTTGTGGGTTGAAATGTGGCCCTGGGGCCATTCCTGCTGCAGCCGTCGGTATTGGAAGAGCTGCAGCGGGAGCAGTAACAAGCAAGCCCCCGACCCCTTGGGGTTTGATCCCAGCAAAAGCGCTCCTGCCATCCACACTTCCCTTTTGCCTCCCTTTGTTTTGCAGAGTGAAGCACTGAATGGGCGGGTGGTGGAAGACATGGAAGGCGCTTCCCAGGCCAACCAAAGGCGCATGAATGCTGACCCGCTGGAGGTCATGCTCTTGAACATGGGCTACCGAATCACCGGACTGACCGGCGGTGGAGCTGGAGGCTCCGACGACGAAGACAGCTCTGAGGGGCAGGTCCACTGCCGGACCAGCTAAAGCTGAATGGCCTCTCCTTCCCTTACGTTTGTTTTCTTCTCTCTCTCTCTCTCTCTCTCTTTTTGTTTTGTTTGAAGGGAAAATCTAGTTTGCTCTGTTTGGACTCTGACGAACGACTGCACTGTTTTCACACTATGCACAGAGTAGGACATGCCAGCAGGGGCAGGCGTGGCTTGGTTTAACTGCTGCTACTGTTTTCTTCCCCTTTGCCCCGTTCCACTATTGAGCAGCATGGTAATGCAGCCTGTTGAGTTTTGCCTCCTAGCCGCGTAGAGCCGGTGCAAAGATTTCTTTTTCTACATGGTTGGCAAGCAGCGTAAATTTCGAAACATACCCGGTAACGACCTTCTTTCCTCCTGCTGCCCAGCCTGGACGGCGGGAGACCTCGCCTACGCAAATGAGTGTTGCCGAAAGGATGTTTAAAACTCAATAAAAATGTAAACTAGGGCAGGGATGGTGGAATGGCGTTTCATGCAGTCATCTCTGTCTCTGAATTTTGGTTTGCCTGCTCTGCTGCTAGTTATAAGTTTGCAGTCCAGCCATTTGGTCCCTCTGTTAGCCCGTAGGACAGCCGATAAGTATTTTCTTGTCTTTGCATCTGAATCCTGAAACCGTGACAAAGGAGCCAAGTCAGCATGAGCCCCTTAGTTTATATAAGTCGGGAAGTGGCAGAAGACATGGCATCCTCAGAGAAATAGTTTTCTGGCTCTGGTTGATGCTCTTTCTTCCATGTGTAGAGAAGGAGAGAAATGACTGTTAAGAAGGAGGAAGACCAACCTAGGGCTTGGTAACTTATGTGACTCAAGCGAGTACAAGGATACAGTTTTGCTGCTCTTTTGGAAACTTCTGGGTTTGCCCCCCCCCCCACATTTCTCCCAAAATGTTTTATTTCCTATGTCTCTGTGACCAGATGCTTGTGTTTGAGAATGTTATTGCTTATAGGCCTGGTTCCAGTTTGAACATCTAGAAAGCTGTGTCATGAGAATGTACGGTGTGTGGGCTCTTGCTAAAAACCATGGCCTCTCCCTCTCCCCGTCGATAGCATGATCCCCTTCATCATGTGCAGGGAAAACTCCATGGATTAGCAATCTTCATAAGCACCCCCTGCCTTTTCCCAGCTGTGGCTTCAGAAAAACAGGATTCTTTGAAACAGCCTGGAGAAATTACTCTCCTTCCTCAAGATTTCCCAACTAACAGGTAGTCTGGTTTGTTAAGGTTTCAGATTTAAAAGGGCATGCAATGTTGGCTCACTCACCTCCACATCTATTGAAAGGCCCTATTTTGCCCATCTTTACACTAAATTTCAGCCATCCAGTGGATGCTACGCAACTGTTTTTCTGTCTCGGTCGTCGTCTTTTTCTTTGTCATCTACAAGTGTCCTTGGATATCATGGGAACATTTATTTATTGGTTTGGATTAAACTGCCAGCTTTGTTCCTTGAGTGCTTGTGAATGGGCACTTCGGGAACATCAGAACACTTTCCTGTGGAGGATCACATTTTAGGATCTCAGCATGTAGCCTCAGCTCAGTAGTTCAAGTCTCAAACTCCTCTCCCACCTCTTCTGAGTCAACACTGGCCAGACTTCACACAGTTTAAGGGGTGGTGGTGATTTATATAAGATTGTCTTGAACCACCCATTCGACAGAAATTAGTCAGAAGCCTGAGTGTGATTTTGATAAGACTCTTTAGCTATGCTTCCCCCTCTGGCCTGTTCCTGAAGGATGACCCACCACACATGCTTCCCATGGTTATTCCAGAGTAGGACATACTATAAACACATGTCAAAACAGTGTCCTTCACATGTTACAAACTCCAGTTCCCATTATCGCTGACCATTAACTATGTGTGCTTCACTTGAAGGGCTTGTAAGTCAAAATGTTGGGATGGCCCCCGTTTGCTTCCCTGCTCTATAGACCTAGATCAGTGGTGGTGAACCTTCAGCACTCCAGATGTTTTGGACCACAACTCCCAGAATTCCGAGCCTTGATTGCCAATGACAAAGGACTGTGGGAGTTATGGTCCAAAACATCTGGAGTGCCAAAGGTTCGCCACCACTGACCTAGATCATCTGAAAGCCCTGTAACAACTGCATGTTACACAGAGGCAAGGGCCTTGGTTCTACTTCACTGCTTGCCACTAAGCAACATGCTTTTAAGTGAAGAGGTACTGGAAACTTCTGGAGGCCATTGTATTAGGGAACTTGGGTTTATTCCCCACCTGCTTCCATTTGCTGAAACAGTATTCTCTTCTTCTTGGACAGTCACCATAAGTACAGTCTCTTCTAAGAAAATTATTGCATACCTTTATTTTTATAGGAGGGTGATGGCGTTTTTTAGATTCTTAATCCTTTAAACCAAAATACACTATCTGAGGTACAAGTTCGTCACTCTGAGGATCATGAAAGGGGGGGGAGGGACTTTCTTATCCTGAGGACTCCTTGCTCACTAAAAATGAAAACAAAAACACTCAGCTGATTGTGGAAACTGTATGCCTGGTATTCTTTGTCTTTTTTTCCCCACTGACTCGTGCAGCCATTTATTTCTTTTCATTAGCAATGTACACCCCCTGAAAAAAGGGGGAAATAAGGTTCTTGCATGAGCTTGCCCCCATGCCCTGGGAAAGCAGACTGTGGTGCGTGTTGGATGGAATGGGCTGCCGTCGCTCTGGGAAACAATCTTAGTCTTACTGATTCTTCCACACTCCACATCCTGGATTCACTTAGCTGCAGCATCATGACTCCTCTGCTTCCAGCCTCTTGTACCTGGAGCAATGGGAGTAGGAATTACTCATAAGTATTCTGTGGAGTAAGTTGGGGTGGACATCTTGTGGCCCTCTAGATGTTAAATTAGAGCCTCTGTCTTTCCGAATCATTGGCTGTACACGCAAGAGCCGATGTGACTTTCCAACAGTATCCAAAAGACTGCAGGTTGCCCTTCCTGGAAAGAAAAAAAATGCTCTTTGAGAGTAATTGAGTTACAGTATTACTGAAGTGAGCAATTGATCTGTCTGTTTTTGGGAGATGGAACGTCTTCAGTGGAGGAGAGGATATTGGTGGCAGTGGTATAGAAACCACAAGATAATTTAATAGTGGGAACTAAAGACGTGGGTGGAAAGGCCATGAGGTGGCTGTAACATTTTGCCCAGAATCTTCCCTTTTGGGACTAGTGAAAAGGCATGGCTTTTTTGGACTTTGTTGAACCTTCATGCCCCAAATGTGCAAAAAGGTCCTATTGATATTATGTAGAAAATAAGATCAAAACACATTCTAGCCATCGTTTCTATCTTGGCAGCTACTTTTTTCATACTGTAATTACATTTTCTTCCATCGCGCTGTGCATGGTGTGATGGGGTAGAGAATATAATTTCCCTTGCCATAGATACTTTTAGTCTGATTATTACTTGGCTTAAAGAGGAAAAAGTGATAATACTAGTTGGCTAGAAGTAGCCTTATCTAGAGCACCTTAGTCTGAAGATAAATGCTATGCTTGGGAAGAGTAATGCTGTATGAAATAACACAAGAAAAATGATGAAGGAACAGATGCTGTTTAATTCTCATTGCCTTCCCCTTCAGATTCAATGTGGGAGCTTAGTGGCTTGATTTTCTTCCTTTTTTTGTTTTAACTCCTCTTTTTAAGCCCAGAAATACTATTTTTATAATCTAACAGAGGAATCTCTTCCAGTATATAAATGCACAGAAAAGGACTTCATTTTGTCTTCTGGAAAAAAATGGTTGCTTCCATAATGTTTCAGGAACCTGGAACAAGAGTTTTCTCTCCTCAGCACTGTCCTGTACAGAGGTAATATGCCAGGATAGAGCTTTTGTGGTTGGAGTGGGATAATTCTGTATCTTGTCCCTGGAAGAGAAAGGGTGAAGCAATTAAACAGTTCTTATGTTTCTGGTTTGCTCCTGGTGTCCTTTGGTTCTTGAATCAATTTGGCTTTGTGCTTTTTATACCCAGACAATGCATGCTAAAATCTGGTCTTCCTGTTCTGAGAGCAGTATTGATACCTGTCTTCTCTCTGTTTCCTCCTTTAAAAGGTGTTTCTTTGTTAATGGAATTCCAGTGGTAAATTAGATTTATTCTGCAGGAAAAGATAGTAGGCACTTCCAAACCAATTGATTGACCAGTCATCATCTAATCTGGACACAGAGTAGCCACACAACTCACTTCCTGGTTAAATCTGATCTTAATAGTCTTTCTTTAACAAGTCATTTTTAGAAGCAATTACAATATCTTAATGCTGCCCTTTTCAAATGGCAGCACTCGCGAGTTTAGAGTTTCGGTAGTATATACAATTCATACTATAATTGAACCCTAAGAATTCAGTACTTTTTGTTTTGTTTCAATAATTTCATTTCCTTTATTAATTTATTTAAAACATTTTATCCTCACCTTTATCCTTTAAAGGACCTTGTCCCTTTTTTCCATGGTACACAAGTCATCTATAAAGTATGTTAGAAACCAAACAAGATATTACAGGAAAGTGAAGGAATAATCTATATGGAGTTGCCAATCTTGCTTATTTTTCCCCTTTTATTTCACATGCTATCTTAGAAACATTTTCCATGCTCAATATAATGCCACATCCATAGAACATGACTCTTTCCAAAGAAGCTAATTCTGTTGTCTGCGAGAAAGGATGTATGTATAGTAGTAAAATTAGTTAATCATGTGGAGGTTGAGCACAACTTCGTTCTGTGCATAATGCATGCATCCGTTTTTTAAAACATCAGGAAAGAAAGAAAAATGAAGCAGCCTTGGTAGTAAGGATTATTTCATTTCCTACAGCATCAGCCAATGTTGTCTTGATATATGGGAAGCCTTAACTAGAGGTAAGAAAAAGTGACAGACAATTGGAACATCAATCATTAACCTCCCCCACCCCCCATAAAAGACATGGAGTTATGCAAGCATGTGAATGTCTTGGACTTTTGCAGTGTGTTTTTAAAGGTCTGGAGACTTGTAAGGCTGGAAGACTTGCCCAGCTCAAAATGTTCCACTTTTTGCTTTCTCCCTGCAGAGAGAAGTTAGTTGTAGTATACATGTTCTCTACTAAGGCAGTGCTATAGATAAATGGTGAAAATGATGGTTTTCAGGCAGCAAATTCCTAAGTTGCTTCTTGGACAGACTTGGGTCCTTTCAGGGTGAAGGTAGGATAGAAATATTTTGAATAACATACTGGTACATAATAAATTATCTGCATATACAGCCACTAAATGGAAACCTACAGCCAATGATGTAAAAATCCATCTCTACCCGAGACCTTGAATGTTGGGATGAAGAGTCTGGCCTGATTTAATGCAGCTTCTTCTCTGTGAACCATGTGTTCTCATGAACCATGTGTTCATGCATGGGCAAGACAGTGGGATTTTAAGTGAAAGCAACCTCTGGAACAGTGTGGCCTTTTTTAATATTGTTGAACTGCAAATCTCAGCATTCCTAATTAATAACCGTGCTGGCTACAGCTGAAGGGAGTCACAGCATTCTAATAGCATCTGAAGAGCTGCACCTTGCCCACTCTGTTCTATGGCCTAGAGAAACTGCCTGGTCTCGCACTTATGTCCACCACAATGAAATGTTTTCATAATTAACTATTAGCATGGTCTGAGGGGAATCACTGACACTGCGTACAAGAACCCATCCCTGTGATGCTACTTATGAAGAATGAGAAATTAATTTTCCTGTTGAAAAGGGGAAAAAAAGATGCCTCATAGAACATCAGTGATTCTAACAACATCACAAGAGCAGTTAGGAAGGAGCTAGCTGCTAATTATGCTAAGGAAGCAGATGGCAGCCCCGCCAGTTGGCTACAAGGATTAAGTTGGCAAAGATTAAGGCTTTCTTCCAGTAGAAAAGGCACCCTTCCAACTTCTTACCTCCACCACCACCAAGAACAAACTAAAAACTGTGCATACTTACTCGGGAAAATTGGCTTAGCCTCATTAAGGACAAGTTGTTCCTCAAGAGAAGTCTGTGTAAGATAACACATTCTATCTTTATGACTGTCTTTCCTTTTCATATTTGATGGCACTGTACTGTGGCCTGGAGACTTCTGCAGGGGAGGCAAAGGGCAAGGCCCCTAAAACATATTTGGTTTCTCGGTATAGTTATCTGTTAGGGGGTTTTCCTAGCATCTCTCAAGGTAGACAAAGGAAAAATACAAAACAAAACAAAAGGAGAAGAAAGCAATGCTTGTCTTTTTGCCAGAGAACAACACAGTGTACACATGCAGCAATTGCCAAGTGGTTGCACGGTTGGAAGAAACTGAAAGAACTGGAACGAGTAGTCACTCTTATGGGTATAAGAAAACAGGAAAAATACACAGGCAGATATCTCAATCAGCTGCCACCAAGGGAGTCATTGGAGGTGGAAGAACGGTGAGTCAAAGCAGAGGAGGAGAGTGCTGAAGAAAGAAAAAACCTGGTGGAGAATGCCCCATGGAGAAGAGTCACAGGAGCAAAAGAAGACACAGTGGAACTGCAAAACTGCTTTCAGACTTTGCTTTCAGTCTGACAGCAAGAGGAAGGCTACATACAGGAGACCCCTTGCAAGGACATAATAGAGGGTGACATTCTGCCAAGCAGCTACTGAACCCATGCCCTACAAAAAAAGAACAGTTGTAGAAGGAGACTCCCTACTGTGGAGGATTGAAACTGAAATATTGCTGGAACATCTGTGTGGATATGGATGCTGTCAGAGCATAGATGAGGGATATGATGGAATTAGTGCCATCACCCATAAAATCAATGGATACATAATAACAAAGCCAAGTGGAAGTACAAAGAAATCACATCAGACTTTTAAGCTCTGAAAAGGAAACTCAAGGAATTGGGCCCTCAGATAGTCTTCTCATCTGTCCTACTACTTCTCGTAAGGAATTTTAAAAGAATGAAATATACTCTGGGTAAACAACCGGCTACAAAGAAGATATCAATGTGAGGGAGTTGGGTTTGGGAATCATGGGCTTCGTTTTCTGAAAAATGGACTGCTGGCAAGTGATGGGTTGTGTACATCACAAGCACTGGGAAGAATATATTTGGCTTCTGCATATAAAGATTCATAGGAGGGTTTTAAAGTGAATTGGAATTGGAGAGGTTCCCAAGCTCAGAGGTAAAGGCTGATGAAGTCTTATGTGCAATAACAGAAGCAGAGCAAGCAGGTCTAATTGGGAAAAATAATAATCTTCATAAACAAGGACAGCTGAAAGCAGTAATGACACAATCTCCACTTCTTTGCATGAATGCTAAGAGTAGGGGATATAAACAAAAATAACTGGAAATCTTAGCTCAGGAGGATAAATACAGTATGAATAAAGTATACTTTGTAGAATAATTCCTATGACAGGCATATATATCAATAAAGGACAGAAAATGAGGTTTGGGTTATGTCAAAAACACATTTTCAATGTATTTCAGGAGGATAAGCTGGGTTCCACTGAGAACATCGGGATCAATAAAATAAAATGTGGCAATTGAAGTCAATACCATCCCTCTGGGTGAAAACAGCCTTCCCTCTCTCCCAGTGGTTCTCAACCTTCCTTATGCTGCGACCCTTTAATACAGTTCCTCATGTTGTGGGGGCCCATTGCCCAGCTTGGAAAAGGCCACAAGCCCCCTTTGGCAGGCCACTGGCCACAGAGAACGTCCCTCTACAGGCACCCTCAGCCAATCGCAGGCTCCAGTGCCATTGACTGACATCCTCTCCAACCTATCAAGCTTTAACTCACTCTTTCCCCCCCTCCCCTCTTCCAGACCGGAGCCGTTTGCGCCCTTTCCTTCACTGACTCACAGGCAACCCCCTGTGAAATGGTTATTGCCCCACAAAGGGGGTCTCGACCCCCAGGTTGAGAACCAGTGCTCTATCCACTCGGTCCACTCCCACCGCTTCATTTCATCTGCCAACAGCCCCGTGAGGAAAGCCAGGGACCCCCGGGGCCCCCCGAAATTCGCTGGGGGGGAGGAAGGGAGGGAGACAAGAAGGGCGGCGGAACTTGGCGGGAGGAGACGATGCTTCGAGGCCCAGCTACCCCCCAAACCCCGCGTCCCTCTCGGCCTCCCCTCCGTTGTCCCGGAAGCGAGGCGAGCGTATCCAGGAAGTGACGTCACCCAACCACCTTTGCGTCCGCCCCCTCGCTCTCCGCCTCCCTCCCTCCCTCCGAGTAATGGAGGAAGAGGAGGTCGCGGCGGGGAAGATGAAGCAGTTCCACGGCGTCGTGGCGGTCGGGGTGGGCGGCGGCGGCGGCGGAGGGGGAGCAGGGGTGGACCCCGAGCGCTGCCGCTTCCCTTACTGCGTCGTGTGGACGCCCATCCCCGTGCTCACGTGAGTGCCCCGCCCCCCCTCGATCGCCCCCGCCCCTCCCCCGCCCCCCGCCCCCCACCTCCAGAGAGGGGCTTCCGAGGGGAGGGAGGGAGAGAGGGGACAGACCCGAAGAGGGGGAGGGGGAGGGGGAGAGGGCACCCTGGGCGGGATGGCCACCCCCCAGCCCCAGCCCCAGCTGATCCTGTCCTCGGGGGTTTATGTATTTTTATTAATTAATTAATTAATTAATTAATTAATTTTAGGGTATTTTTACCCCGCCTTCCTCCTTGGAAAAGGACCCAAGGCGGCTTACAGTAAAGAGGGATAATAATACAGTCCAGTACAATTAAGACATGTTCAAGAACAGGGGATTGAGGGACGTCTTATAACTTTATGCAGAGAACCCCATAGCAGGGGATAAGTTAGGGGAAAGCCCCGCTTCCTCGCAGGCCAGAGGGCGCTGGGAGTGGGCTCGAGGGTCCCAGGAAGAGGGCGAGGGTTAATACGGAATTACAAGAGGGAGCCTTTTCGTCTGTGCAAGAATTCCAGGCAAAAACAAAATCAAAACAAAACATAAATAAGAAACAAAACTATGCGGCATCTTAAAGGCTGTCTGTTATATTTTTGAAGAGGTGTGGACGTGTCCACGAAAGCTTACATTACCATATAATAGTTAGTCTTTTAAGGTGCTGCATATTTGTGTCTTCTGTTTTGATTTGTTTTGATTTTTTTTGCCTCTAATAATTACAAACGGCACAACGGTACAGTAAAAACACACGGGGGAAACGTAAGGTTTGTAGGAACAATCTATGTGATGGCAGGTGTGTGTATGTGTGCATGCATGTATGTATGTAAAGGACTTTATTTGAAATCTTTTATCCCACCTTCTTTTTAAAAAAAGACTGGAGGTGGCTGGCAACAGGTAGAAACGGGAGGTAAGCAAAGTATGCCCGCACCTGGTGCTAGCTCCCAGGCCAGACTTCCTTGCAAAGAGCTGGAGGGAAGTCTGTTACCACTTCACCTTTCTTTTCTTTCTTTGCTTGCTTTGTTTTATTTTATATTGGGTCTTTCTTCCAGTGAGGAGATGCAAGAGATGCAAGCAGCTTACCAATATGTATGTTGAAAAGCAATATAAATTAAGGTGTCACTGCTGGAATATTAAACGTGCTGTTAGAATAGTAAACCTAGACAGAGTTAAATCATCACCAATTGAAAACCTAATAAAAATATGCTGTATTTGCTACTTAAGTACAGTTCTACAAGTTAGTTTGGAGGTCAAAGGCAAACTTGAAAAGAAGCGTTTTCACCTGTTAGTGGAAGGACTGTAAGCAGGTACAGGTAATTTCATAAACTGGGAGCAGTCTGCAGAAAAATAAAGAATTTCTCTCTCTGGTCTTCACTAAATGTGCCAGGGATGGCAATGGTAGCTGATGATCTCAAAGATGTGAGGAAGTGGATTATAGAGGGAGATGAAACATCCTCAAAACAGCCCAGACACAAGTTGTGTAGTTATAACATGCCCACTGAATTGAGCCCAGACACGTCTGCAGAATTTTGAAATTTGTCCATGAATATTTATGCCATCCATGCATCTGCTATCCGGCCTCTAATTATTGTGTTGACTCATAAAGTCTATGTTAATGATTACTAGTTATAGTGCATCATTCTTTCTGTTCCTCCCTAGTTATATCGCATCATTGTTTCAGTTCCTCCCTCTTTGTCTTCTCAACACCCTGTGAGAGAGACTGACTCAAAATCACTGAGTTGAGTAGGGACAAGTGAAACGGGGGGGGCTAGAAAAGAGAAAGTGTGAAAGAAGTCAATCTCCAGCACTCTCCTAACTTACAAACATTTCTCTCTACCACAGTGGTTGCACAGAGATCATTTTGCTGTGATAGAAATATAGAACGTGTCAAGACCCTTCACACACTTCTTCTTTTCTATAGGTGGCTCTTCCCCATCATTGGTCACATGGGGATTTGTACCTCAGCTGGAGTCATCCGGGACTTTGCAGGGCCATATTATGTCTCTGTAAGTAGAAACCTGTTCCGCTAGTAGAGAGGTTGGCTAAGGAAGCTCCAGCCTGTGGTTTTTAGATAGCCGGCAAGGCCTCCCATGATTAGCCTGTGATTTCTCAAGGTAGTTTGATTTTATTGCCGACTTTATCACATCGGTTTATGGGGAGTGTTACATCTGGAGAGAGAAGTTTCCCTTCCCTTCTCTGTGCCTTGTAGCCAATGTTTCCTCTAAGCTGTGCTCCCGTGTAGCGCTGCATCAGTCTTGCGCAGCTGAACCGGTGTTGCCCCCCATTCGCTATAGGTCCTGTGGGGCAGGTCTTGTGTCCAGCACTAGCAGAAATTAGAAAGAACATTGTCTGAAGCACGGCAGATGTACAGTAATTCTCCTACACCAGCTTTCTCCAAACAGGTTCCTCTAGATCAGTGCTTCTTAACCTGTGGATCCCCAGATGTTCCTGAACTGCAACTCCCAGAAATCCCTTCCAGCACAGGGAGTCCGGTAGAGGCTTCTGGGAGTTGCAGTTCAGGAACATCTGGGGACCCACAGGTTGAGAACCACTGCTCTAGATCTTTTGAACTGCCTGTCCTGTTGGGTACATTGGCTTGGGTAACAGCCTTTGTGTTCCTAATACATGTAGACGGTGCCGTGTTGCTGGGTGGCTATCTCCCTTCTGCAGATGGTGGGGGAGGAAGAGATCTAAATGGTTATACAGTGGTACCTTGTATAAAGGAATTAATTCGTTCCAAATGAAATTATGTTAAGCAAATTTTCCGTTATACAAATTTCCCATAGGAATGCATTGAAAATGGAGTAATCCCATTTTTATGTTGTACGGATTTGCCCCATAGGCGATTCTGTTAAGCAAATTTCCTCTATCTCCGGAATTTTGTGTTATACAAACTGTTTGTTATACAAGGGTCCACTGTACTGTGAGATTATCTGCAGGTCTGAGAGAAGAAAGCATGAGTTGGTGGTGAGGTGGACTTTTGTCTCCATGAATTATGCAAACACATAATGATGCAGTCAGTAGCATGATGATATTTGATGGTGTTTGCTGACTGAATTGTATTTCCTATTTTCTCTTTCTGCAGGAAGACAACATGGCTTTTGGGAAGCCTGTGAAGTAAGTTCTGCTTACCTCATCCACCTCCTTCCAGTCGTAATGCATTCACTTTCAAAGAGATTTTCATGGGATAAGGTTTAACAAAGGCTAGTAACAGCTAAAGATTCCAGTTGCAGCAAAGAGCAAATTGCATCTCTTTATAAGTGTAAAATTCAGTCATCTGAATTTCCAGTTAAGAATAGGACTTTCTGTCCTATACTTCACCCAGCAGTCACAAACTCAGAAGAGAGCAGCTGCCTCTACCTTTTTTACCATGCCCACGTTGCTTCTTCAGACACGAAAAACATCAACATGGAAATGGCCGCCTGCATTATGAGTATCTCAAGGATCGCTGCAACAACAAAGGTCCACAAGAAAGGTAGTTTAGTTGGACATAAGGACATGCCCTTCTGTGGACCTTGAGAAGTTGCAGAGCTCATTGAAACACTTAGAGTGAAGGGTTCACTTTATTAAGGTTCAAAGAAGCAGCAGAGTTGGAATGGCATGGAAGTAAAGAGCTTCTCTAATTCCTTAAAATCTGGGGCTTTCATACCCATCATTCTCTTGTTGTCAGTGGTTCTAGATGAATTATGAGACAGAAAGCCCTTAAGTTTTAAAAGTCCTGTCTCTAGCTTGCAATATAACAATACAGTATTTGTTGCAAAGTTTTGATATTCTGTGGTTAACTTTCCTCAGCTGCACAGAAGTGCAGTGAGATTCACAGAGTAAAATAGTTAATAGTTCCCAGATAAGTGACCCTTCTATCATTAATTGGCTCTTACAGTCTGATTGCCTCGCTCTGAGGCATTAATATAAACATTAAAAATGATTCATTTACTTATAAGTGTGCATTAATTAGCTAGAAATTAGTTATCAACATGACTGCTTTTAACAACTGAGCATCAATATACAGTACTTGAACGGACAGTTCCTGCCAGCGAGGGAGACCGTTATTCCTATTACACATTCTTCAGTTGCTTTTAGTTGTGTTTTAGTGATTGGGCCAAAAGCTTCATTAGGGAATTGGTTTTTAGGAGAGTTCATGGACGTTGGAGAGAAGTGTGGCACCTTATCACTCTTTGTACTTGAAATGAATTCCAGACCACTATGTAATGCCATCTGTTCCATATGCCCCTATCTTTTTGAGTCTCCCCTCTCTTTCTTTCCTTCTTTCCTTCCTTCCGTCCTTCCTTCTTTCCTTCCTTCCTTCCTTCCTTCCTTCCATCCATCCATCCATCCATCCATCCATCCATCCATTGGAAAAGCTGGAAATAGGTTTTTGTGTTTTAATTCTCAGCATGTTGAATTCAGCAACCAGTAGTAATTTTGTATGTTTTCAATACAGCAGCAATTGTATGACTATGAAAGCACAGCCCTATTATCATAGTTCCGTTGAAAATCCTTATAGTAAAAAAGTTTTACACTGCATCTCTGGTAGGAAAGCCACAAAAGACTAAAGAACAATACGCAAAAAATGCTGTTCAATCTCCTCTGGCAGGTCTGGTTTTGCCTGGAAATATTGGTCTGGAAATATTGACCTTGCAAGATAAGGAGAATAATGGATTCATAACGAATACAAGCACATGTGAACTGACATCTTTGGTTGTATGCGTCCCTTTTATTCTTTGCCCTTCAGATACTGGAAACTGGACCCCAGCAAAGTATATTCCTGTGGCCCTAATGCTTGGGATACTGCAGTGCATGATGCGTCTGAGGAGTACAAGCACCGTATGGTGAGTTAACTTTGGTGACTGATCAAAATGCTTATGCAGGGGCAAAATCAGAACACTCTGACTTATTTTCTGATCCTTGATAAACAGGTCAGACATGTTTCAAATTCATACTTTTTTTTTTTGCTAGTTGCTGAAAAATTAGATATAGGGCTATCCTTCCTTTAAAAACGACAAGCACAATGTCCCTGGCATGGAGTTAGAGTGCTGCTCTAATATGCATCATATCCAAAAACCTGTTTTTACATGCTGAATTATGCCACCCACTGTTCGCCAAAGGGTTTTCTGTTTTGACTTGACTATTTTTTAAATGTGTATTTTTAAAATATTTTCTGGAAGCTGCCTGGATTAGCATCTGGGCCACTAATTGGACAGAGTATAAATTGAAACAAAGTGTGTTCTACCCAAATAGCCGGAAATCACAAAGTAGAATAAAAATAATTTAAAATACAACATATTATTTCATTAAGTTATTTCCTTTTAGTGAGTTCCTTTTATAGGCTTGTTCAAACCATTTCTATCTGTTTGTTTTTGGGAGTGGTGGGAGCCTTATATGGGACCTGCCTGACATTTTTGGGCTTGATGAGTGTGTAGGAAGTAAAGTCCTAGAATATGTAGACTCTAATCTACTTCTGTGAATTCTTGGGGGGTGGAGGGGATGTGATGAAGGGCAACGATTGTCCTGTCTTGTATCTGGCAATGAATTCAATTTATTTAAAATGTACGCTCAGTGCATGTTTTAGCAGTGAATGCCAGAGATTGCTTTTGAGTAACAGGCTAGTCTATTACAAGATTCTTCATGCTAATTTTGCTGGTTGAAGACAGGAGTTTGTGACTGAACCTTTGCACTGAAATGGCACAAGCTCAGGTCTATCGACATCTTACTGATAGGAACCTTTATTGATTGATTGATTGATTGATTGATTGATTGATTGATTGATTGATT
>JAHTLZ010000008.1:14757970-14813943 GCA_023846285.1 Phrynocephalus versicolor | reverse complement strand
TATTATTATTATTATTATTATTATTATTATTATTATTATTATTATTATTATTATTATTATTAAAAAACAAGAAATGGAAAGTAGGAATAAATGGACAAATCTGAGGATGAAGGGATGTAAGTAACTGGGTTCCTTCTGGAAGGGACCCTATGGATCACCAAGTCCAGCTTTTGTCAGGGAGACCCAGTGGGGGAATTGAACTCCCAACTGCTCACTCTCCAGCCAGAGAACTAAACCACTGAGCTATTCCATAGTCAGGGGGGAATCAAGTCCCAGTCCCAGTCCTTGATGTACACCTTCCTAGGGTCGTACTTTCTCCTCCAGTCCTGGGCATCTGAATGATGCAAAGGAGCAGAAAGACCAAAGATGGGTTCTGGATCCGCTGTTGGTCACCGTTCTGGGTTACAAACGGCCAAGCAGCCGTGAGTACAATTCCTGCATTTCGTTGTGCTCAGCATCCATTCGCTGGGGTGTCAGAGACAATTCTCACTGGGGTGTGGCTTAGACCAGCTGAGAAGCTGCTCTAATTAAAAGCAAGTTGCTGCTTAGCTGGTGGGGTCTCTCCCTGAGACCCTGCCCTTTCCTTTTATTAAATTCCTCAAAAGCCTTGCCTCCAGGGCCCCCAGCTGCTCAAATATCTGTTGCTGCTCTTTCCCTTGCCATTGTTGAAGAGTTGATTGATAACCAAGCCTGGATCCATGCTGACCATTGGACGACTAGAAAACTGGAGTGTCCTTTCGACTTGGGACTGGATGACAGGTTAAGAGCCGGTTTCTTCCTCTTACACTGTACTGGAAGCTGCCAAATCTTTCAGTGCTAGATACCTGAGTCATCAGACATGCAAACACACCTGCTCTATTTCCCAGCTGGCTTTTTTAAAAACAAGCACTAAGTTATCTAATGCAGATTGAGGCAAGCTCCTGTTAGAATACACCACCTTTTGTGTGCCTTGCTTCTATAATCATACAGGGCAACAAATGATCTGGTTAGGATGAACTAAAGGAAAGGTCAAAACAAGAGGCTGAAGAACTATAGAAAAGAAATACAAGGACAACAATTTTCTCTGAAGAGAAAGCTAGACCTGCAGTTTTAGAAAGTGGAGTGAAATCTTCTCTTAAAGGACTTGGAAGAGAAAGGGCAATAAGGGTATCAAATATTGACAGAACTGATTCAAGCTACCAAGAGTGAATCTTTCAAAATCCAAGGCTATTCACTGTGCAGAATGTAACTTTAATGTTGACAACAATGAAACAGAAATTCTCAAATAAGTTGTATGCTTTGCTCATCAAACCAAATAGAGACTGCAGCTTGAAGAAGTTTGGGACTTTGGAGAGCAGAAAAGACTGAGTGAGTGACACTGGAGACCAAAGCCAAGATCATCAACACAGTTGTAGTTCCACTACCTATCCATGGTTAAGAAGGCAAACAGGAAATAAATTATGGTGCTGGGAGGGAGCTTTGGGGAAATCTTGGAGTTCCAGAAGAACAAGCAAATGGGTCCGAGCTAAAACCAAGCCTCCATTCTCTGGAGGCAGAAAATGATACAACTGAAACTGTCGTACTTTAGGCACATCACAAGAAGACAAGACTTGCTTTAAAAAGGTGATAAAGTTACAAAATGTGGAAGGCAACAGGAAAATAAGATGACCCAATAGAAGGTGGATTGACTTCCAGAGGAGGCCACAGCCTGGAGTTTACAATGGCTGAGCTGGTTTTGGAGGCCACACATTCATAGGATTGCCCTACATCAGAGGTGACAAAATGACAAGGAACAATACATTTTGTTCCCAAGATGGGGAGAGACAGCTGTGAAATTATCTACTACAATTATTAGAATAGCTTCCCTGATCTCATTATTGCATGTCTTGAACTGGAGATATATCATAATTGTGGTGCTGCAGACACATCCCATGGGCAGCAAAGATGGCCAACAAGCAAGTCCTGGACAGAGTCAAACGAAACTTGAAGTTGAGTCATGGCAACTGGACTTCTTCTGTTAAGATAGTTTTTGGTGCTCATCGAAACAGCTTCGACAGTCAGACGAGTGAAGCTGTTTGGATGAGCAGTGAAACGTTTCTCTCTCTCGAGAAAATAAGTCCAGTTGCTGTGACTCAACTTCCAGATAAACTCACCTGGATGACTGAGAATCTTCACAGACAGTCAAACCAAACATATCATTGGAAGCCATGATCACCAAAACTGCCATAGTTGGGTCATGTTTTGTGGGCTGACTCACTTGAAAAGACAATGGCACTGGGATCAGTCATTCAGTGGCAAAAGAAGAAGGGGCCACCCAAGGACTCACTGGCTTGACACCATCAGAAGGGACCCTGGAAGGACTTGGATGGAACTGAGAGAAGCTGTAATGGATTGAAAGGCATGGAGAACATTGATCCACAAAGTGACTGAGAGTTGGACACAACTAAACAGATAGACAAAGTCTCTAGTCTCTCTCTCTCTCTCTCTCTCTGTCTGTCTGTCTCTCTCTCTCTCTCTCTCTCTCTCTGTGTGTGTGTGTGTGTGTGTGTGTGTGTGTGTGTGCGTGCGTGCATGTGCCGTGCGCTCTTTCTCTTTTTTCTTCCTCCTGTATCAGCTCACATTCCTGGACAGTAGGGGGGAGGGCAGGAGACAACCCTGTCATCTACCAGGACAGAATTAACATTCCTGGTTTTAAGGAGGGGCATTCTCCTTTTGAAGAGGAAAGAAACCTTCCCAGCAGGACAGCTTGTGAAAGTGAGGGAGGGCTGCCAGGGGAAAGGCAAGCCCATTCCCCCAAGGGTTAGTTACTAGGCATGTTTTGAAGTCCAGTGCAAGGGGGAGGGCTGGTCACAGCTGGATGGAAGGGGGGGTTGCTTTCCTCCTCCTGGAAACAGGCAGAGCATCAAAGGCCGGCGTGGGGAACTGATCTCAAATGGCACTTCAGCCCGTGTGTCTTGGGGCTTTTGAAATGATGGTGGCTGGGTTTGCATTTCAAGACAGGAGCCTGATATGCACCAGCAGCTTTTGCCCTGCAGCCTGGGTCATAGGACCACAGGAGAGCTGTACCTGGGCTTATAGGCCATCTAGTCTCCACACAAACACATGCAATTAACTGCAGTTCATTTTTGACCAGAGCAAGAGAATTAATCAGCAGTGGATGAGCTGGCTAGGAGACTCTTGATACCTTCATAGGCTGCTAGTAGAAAAATAAAAAAAAAAGTTGCTCAGCTTTCGAGAGCAAGCTCTCTTTTTCAAAGCAGGTATAGAAGTCCAGATATGGCAAGGGATGTAATTTGCCAGGAGAGACTTCTTAAAAGTTCATGTGGCAAGATGGACGCCAGGCTTCTTCTTGGAAGGCTCAGAGCAGCTTCGTCCGATGGGGCTGGACCAGGGGCCTCCCAGGAGACTCTGTGAGCTATACTCCAAATAAACACCAACAAACAAAACAAACCCCACTAGATGGGCCCAAAGTTTGGGTCTCTAGTTAGATAAATATAGACAGATCTACTTCATGTTTTAAAAATGATAAAATATTTCTTTAAAAAAACCCACAAATATGTATAGAGCACACATAAACACATGAAGCCAATGAATATTTGGTATAAAACTTATGATGCAATGTATATTATATTGAACAACACATTCTTTTACCATTTGTCCAAAGAAATGAGAAAGCTTACATTAAAATATAATAGTCTTTAAGGTGCCAGATGTTTTTGTCTTTTCTTTTCTTTTGCTTTGTTTCTTTGATTCTTTTGCCTGGAATTCACACAAACACATTTGGAGGTAATTTGGACACGGCTTCAGAACATTATTACAGATATGTTAAAAAGTTTATGACTGTAACTGAACAATGTATTTCATGTATTGATTTATTGATTTATTTATATACCACCCCCACCCCTCAGAAATGTGACCCCAAGACAACCTACAATTTTTTTTAAAAAAAATAGACAAAACATAGAACTGCAAATATTAAAATAGGGGCAAATGGTTGAGTGTCTGGAGGAAATGTGTTATGAGGAACGGCTTAGGGAACTGGGAATGTTTAGCCTTTCAAAAAGAAGACTGAGGGGGGATATGATAGCTATGTTTAAATATTTGAAAGGATGTCATATTGAAGAGGGAACAGGTTTGTTTTCCATGGCTTCAGAGACTAGGACTCAGGGCAATGGTTTCAAACTACAGGAAAAGAGATTCCATTTAAACATTAGGAAGAACTTCATGTGACAGAGCAGTTCGGCAGTGGAATATGCTGCCACAAAGGGTGGTGGAGTCTCCTTCCTTGGAGGTTTTTAAGCAGAGGCTGGATGGCCACTTGTCAAGAGTACCTGGATGGGGGTTCCTGCATGGCACGGGGTTGGACTGGATGGCCCTTGAGGTCTCTTCCAACTCTATGATTCTATGAAATTCACTGTAAAGTAAATAAAATTAAAATGCTTTTTAAATGTTTGATTAAAATCAATAATACTAGTTTGCCCTTCAAAAGGTAACCAACATTGGGTAAAATCTTACAATTAGAGACAGAGAGAGAGACCATTATCTTGACACAATTTGATAAGAGCAATTTCTGGCCATGGCCCAAGATTTGAGCTTCCTTCTAGAGCAGGGGTCCTCAACCTAAGGCCCCGGGGCCGGATGTGGCCCCCTAAGGTCCTGAATCCGGCCCCTGGGACCAATTGCAAACCCCCCCCCCACCTACCCCGTTTTGTGAACAAGCCAGCCTCCACAGCTGCTTTTGGACTGTGATCCGGCCCCCAGTGGTGTCTGGGTGGTGGTGGACTGGCCCGCTGTTTGAAAACTTTGAGGACCCCTGTTCTAGAGAGTGCTAGGTCCAGGAATACCTTCAAATGATATATTGCTCTCCTCTAATTGTTTGTATCACTTCTTGCTGCTACAGATTATGCAAACTTTCCACATACACAAAAAGGATTGTGGTCACTGGTGAGTCTTTAACATGATGCCAGCCTCAGCTTCCCACTGATTGCCTATAGATATACCAAGTCAGGTGAAAAATTCCAAAAATCTTAAAGCTCTCCAAACAGCATAACTTGCATCTAGCTTGATATTCTGTGACGGACCTCCATATGTAAACTACAGTGAATAGATGGGAAAGAGAACAGACTGAGAATGAATTTGTCTGTGTTCATATTCCATCCGGGCCGTGAGACTTGTCTTGTTTGCTTCATTAATCTCTCTCTGGAAGTCAGTGTATCATGCACATTCTTGAGTTGAATGTAGCATCATGCATATTCTTGAGTTTTTGTTTGGAAAGTATTTTTCCAACTTTTTAAGTTAGTCATCTCACCATCCTCCCAATTTGGCAACTATGCATTGACTCCATTCTTGGTTGTGAGAGATAAGCTGTTCTTAAAAAACAGCTTAAAACCTGCCTGTATAGATGTGCTTTCCCTGCCCATTGTTGGTCATCTCGCTGACTTGGTTTTATATTTTAATCCATCTCTGTTTTTGTATGCATTTGATTTACTATTTTTGCTTTGTGATAAGATTTAATTATGTTTGATTGGTTAGTTGTATTTCCTTTTATGCATTGTATATTGTTTAATTGTATTATTCATTCTATTGTCCATGTCTTAACTTTTGTAAACTGCCCAGAGTGACCATTGGTCAGATGGTGCGGTATTAAAAAATCAATCAAACAAACAAATAAATAATCTGAACAGGAAGTGCTTTTTTCAAAAAGGCTCTTTAGAAACAAAACAAATATTCTGCACTTGGAAAAAATGTGTGATCTGCCTTGATTCATCTCATCCCTTCCCTTCCTCCTCCTCCTCCTCCTCCTCCTCCTCCTCCAAGACAGCAGGTCAGAAAAAGCAAAAGCCAGGCAGCCCCACTGTGGACACAGATTCTGTTTGTAACATCAAAGACTACTTTGAGCCATCCCATGACAGTGTGTGGTGGCATTTCTCTTTGAGGGCTCTTATAAACAGATCCATAACTAAGAGGACTAGAGAACGCACAGGGAGCAGCAGTCTCACTGAAAATGGGAGCCTAAATCTCTCTCTGCCATGAAAGAGGAACTGGGAATTTGTTGCATGCCTCTTATAAACGCAAGATATATGTACAAGGGCATATTGACACCACCATGTATATAAATCAAGGATATAAATTCAAGGAATGAGGAAGACCCTCAAGGAAGCAGCCTCTAGCATATTTATGAATTGCTTGTAACAAACAGAACCAGTCAGGCTGAAAACCGAGAAAAGACCTCCAGCAACAGACCATAAATCCAGAAGGGGGTACAAAAGAATGCACTTGATCATGAAAAATGTGCAATGATGATGCTAGGGAAGCATCTCCATGGAGGGCATATGATCCCAAAGGCTAGAAAAGCTACCTTTTAGTTACAACTCCCAGAAGTGTGGCTGCTGGCTGAGAGATCTTGGGAAGAGTGCTGTGAAGAGTACTGTAAATGTTTCCATCCCCTGCTATCTCATTCCTTCTGTTGCTGAGACTTCAAGGCTATGTGCCATAGCATGTAAACCCAAATTGGCACATAAACGCAAGGTAGATAAATAGGTACCGCCATAAAAAATGGGAAGGTAAACAGTGTTTCCTTGCAGCCATGACGGCCACATGGCCACGGACTTGCACAGCACTGGCTCTTTGGCTTGAAAACCGAGATGAGCACCGCCCCTAGAGTTGGATATGGCATGCATGTGTGTGGGGAACCTTGACCTTGACCTTAACCTTTAGAAGGCATTGGGAGGCTCATTGCAACCTACGTTTTTCAATGGCATCATAAACTATTGGTGGTGGTGGGTTTCATTCTGTGTTAAGTGGACATTCTAAAACAGCCCATTGAGAGCAATGTGTATTGTTATTTACAGAAGACTGATTGTTTTGGGGAAGGGAAATGAACTATCTCAAATAGCACTGTTCCATCTACTGCAACATTTTCTTCTGGACCTGACTTGTAACTGTTGTTGGCTTTATACCAGTACCATTATTAGCATATCTCCACCAAAGAATTCTTATAGCATGGTCATTTTCTATCAGTGATTCCTTATAGAGCATCCCAAAGTGCTTAAAGCACTCTCTGGGTGGTTTTCAAGTAATTATGGCTACATATTGCACCCCACCCCCAGTGAGCTAGGTACTCATCTTGCCGATCTTGGAAGGATGGAAGGCTAAGTGAACCTGGAGCCGTCTACCTGGGATTGAACCCCAGGTCATGAGCACAGTTATAGCTGCAGAACAGCAGTTTAACCACTGTGCCAAGAAGCTCATAACTCATTCTGGTTGGACTTAACGAACTGAATTACTCTCTTGAGGCACAAGAGTAACACAAGCAGAGACTGTATATTCCAAAGAGATGAATCTCAAATTCACAGTATCTTTGGGTTGCAGAAGCAATGTCTTCCAAAATTTATCTAAGCTAACTTGCAATTCAGTGGCCAAAATCAAGATAAAATTCAACTATTTTGAACCAGTATCTGTATGTGAAGTGGAGCGGCTTCCTGTCCTATTGCTGAACCCACAGGTGGCACCACTAGCCTCTTATAAGGGGATGAGGGGTATAGTTGCTTTCCTACACCAGCTCCCCATAGCCCCCAGCCAGTAAGGCAAATGGACAAGGATGATGAGAGCATCAGCCTGTTATCTGATGGGCCATGGGTGCCCCTGCTTGGTGTCTTATATGATTCTTGTGTTGCTTATAATGTTGCTTCTCAATTATTTCTCTCATGGCTATGGACTGCTCTGTCAGAGATCCTGTGTTCCACCCTGGTAGACTTTAAAACACTCTCTATTTCTGAGAAAGAAATTACAAGGCCCTTTTGTCATAGTTGTAATGTAATAAGTTTTATTACATGCCTAAAGATTCTATTAATTCCCAGTGTAGTGTAGTTGACAGAGTAACTGACTTGGTGAATGAACCTTCAGCCCTCCAGATGTTTTGGACCACAACACCCACAGTCCTTCGTCATTGGCAATCTAGGCTTGGAATCCTGGGAATTGTAGTCCAAAACATCTAGTGTGCCGAAGGTTCACCACCATTGGACTAGAATCCTGGAGAATAAGGTTTGAATTCCCATTTGGCCATGGAAACCCACGAGGGGAGCGGAACTGGAAAAGCCACACCTTACTTGTCTGAGCACCTCTCCTTAAAAATGTCTACCTGTCCTCTTCAACTGGGATGCACCTCTTCTACTGGGAGGTTGGAGGTGGTGATCCTGAACGAGTCCTGGACATCTACCACCTGAAGTGGGCCTTCTCTGTGGCGGCTGCATCACTATGGAACTCCCTCCCATGAGTTACCTGATTCCTCCATTTCAGGACACACAACCCGGTTGCTCTCACAAGCCTTCATGGCCTTACCTTGGATTAAGTTTTCTTTAAGTAACTGTGTTTTTGAGCCGGTGAAGCTGTCTTTGTATGGTGCCTATTATGGTACAAGCAGACCTTGATTTTCAAATATCTCTGATAATGAAATGTTCAGTTCACAAAAGGAAATCTATTGGAAATAATACCTCAGTTTACAAACTTTTCCTGCAAAACCTCAGTTTGTGAATTCCCCCACCCCCACCCCGTAAGGCATTTTGAAAAATTACCCAGGATGCATTGCGCCCCATGCATTTCCAGATTACAAAATACGAAAGGTCCTGGAGGAATAATTAATTTCGCAAGCTGAGGTATGCCCCTAGCCCAGTGGTTCTCAGCCTGTGGGTCCCCAGATGTTCCTGGACTGCAACTCCCAGAAATCCTGGCCAACTCAGCTAGTGATGAAGACTTCTGGGAGTTGCATTCCAGGTACATCTGGGGACCCACAGGTCCCACTGCCCTTAGCCTATCTTATCTGTCTCTGACTTTTATGAGTGATGTTTGATTTAATTATATTTTTACTTGTATTGTTTTTATGTTTTTATTATGATTTCTATTGTTGCATATTGTAATAGTCTGTTTTATCTTCTAAATCGCTCACAGTGGCTTCCTGTCAGATAGGTAGTGTATAAATCAAATAAATAAATAAATAAATAAATAAATAAATAAATAAATAAATAAATAACCATGTCTGTATTTTGTATCATTTTTAGTAGTTACTGATTGCCTCTCTTGGTATTTGCTATTTTAGTTTTAGAGATGATGTACTTTGTACAGTATTTCATTTGAATTTTATTACTGCTTGATTATACATTTTAGACCCTCTTATTTTGATTTGTTCCCCACCCAGACTAGTAGCCTTGGCACTCCCTGAGCAGGATAAAAATACAGTGCAATAAAATAAATAAAAATTAAGTTAAATAATCTCACTTGCAAGACAATATTTTTGTTAGTCTTACAGGAAGAACTTGGGAGCTGTGTTTACCATATGTAAGGAACCTTCCCCACCCCCACCCCCACCCCGCCTAGACTGCCTCTTGGTCCCACCCCTGGGAGGCGTGCTGCTGCTGCTGCTGCCACGGGAGGAGGGAGAGCCTCAGATGTGGTCCACGAAGGATGCTCCGGCGAGGCCCTCGAAATCGGCGATGGGGTTTTCGGCTGTTCCCACCGGAGGCGACGAGGCCACAGATTGTGGCTCCTTCTGCCGGGCTGCTAGAACGACTCGCCCCTTCTCCTCCGAAGAAAGAGGGGCTCAAGGGGGAGGCAGTGGTGGAGGGGTCCCCGGGGCGGGGTGGGGAAGGGGGTGGGGTCCGGCTATGCCTGTATCTTTAAGGAGGAGAAGGGAGGGGGGCTGAGAAAGGGAGGGAGGCCCACCTCTCCCCCCCATGGCCCCGCCCCCGATGTTGGCTTCGGATTTATTGCATCCCATTGTGTGGGGGGCCGCCAGATCCCAGCCGTCGGGGAGCGAGCGGAGGCGAGCGAAGCGCTCCCGGCACATCCTAGCCTGAATCCGGCATCGCCGTCGAATCCCTTGCAGGGGCGGGATCGAATCCGAGAAGGTGCAACTTGAGGAGCGATTTTCCCCTGCTCGGGAGAGGAGCAACGTTGGCGTCGGGACCACCAGCACGGGAGGGAGGCGAGGAGGGGCGCCCCCCCCCCGTTTCTGGCTCGCCCGTTTGGTCCAGGATCTTGCCGGGTGGGTGGGATGGGAGGAGATCCGGGGAAAGCGGGAGGAGGGTGGGCCAGCCCCGTAAGAAACCGGGAGTGCTCCTGGCTTTTGATTTTCAAAGTGATGCGTTTTGCAAAGAGCACACCGGCCTTTTCCCGAATTTAGCCCCTTTTTTGGGTAGGTCTTAACTGTGGCTGCAGTTTGCCTCTTGCCTTTACTGAGATACTTCCACGTTTCTCTCCTGAATGTAGCCTTTGATTATTATCATTGTTTTAACCGTTAAATGTCTTCGGGGTGGTTATTAGCGGCAGTTGAGAGGAAGAATTTAATGTACGCAGGTTCCTGACCATGTGTGAGGATGGACTGTGGACCAAGAGGTCCGGAACTGTTTAGAGATCGTGAGGGATTTAGGCGCTCCAGTCCGGAGGCAAGATGATCCTGTGAAAAACAAATAAGCGTTTCCCCCCCCTAGTAAATTAAAAGCAATTCAGGGGCAATAAGAGAAGAATTTTCAACCTGGCCCACTTCCTGCTCAGTTACCTTTCTGCTTGCAGGGAAGCATTTCAGAGTGTTGCCTGTAGGAAGCATAGTCCATTTCCAATCAAGTAGAGGTGGCCAGGTATTGTGACAGTGTTTGTGCACTGGGACCATTCTGGTGGGAGCATCCAAGGATGCTAAGGCAGTGATTGAATTCTGAACAATCAATCCGCTGTCCTTTTGCCAGAGCGTTTTACTCACATCCAGGTGATAATGACTGATACCTCTTAGGTCATTTCCCCCCTGCTTCCTTGGCCTTAGGGATCAAACAGCTGGCTGCAAGGGGGGAGGGGGAATCACGCGCTAATCCCCTCCTGTGCCATCAACTCAGCAGGTGACCTGAGACAGGATGTAAGAGACTCTGTAGTTGAGCTCAGCCATCCTTCGCCTGCACCTGCAGGATCTGATGCGTTACAGGGATGCCTTTGGGGTGACCGAACTCACAGGCTGACACTTCCTGAGGGTTCTGGTGCTGGTGCTGTGTTGTTTGCTCTCACTGGTAGCAGACCTCTGGCAGAACAGAATTTTCTTCTTTCCTCTGGTATATTTAAGTGGAGATTTTTTGGGGGGAGGGGGGCAGCAGAATGGAAGCCAAGACCTGCTGGAAATAAAAAAGGCCCAGCCCCTGAGATACAGGCTTTCTCCCATCTTCTAAACCTTGCAATATGCGAGAATAATAGTTCTATCGTATCTCCTTGTTTGTAAGGATGAATGGCTTTAGAATGTATTATGAATGCTCTTGTAGCTCCAGGGTACATACTGAAGGTGTGTGGTGTTAGCAGCCTTGCTGACGCTAAACAGTAGTCTTGATCTGAGGATGGCCTTTCTCGGTTGTTGGTCCCATGTGTCGCTTTGAGCTTCAGTGAAGAAACGTGGGACATACATACTCAACAGCAACAGTACTCCACATCTATGACTGTATGTGTGGTTCTAGCGTTGGGCTGTTTTGGTCCCACTTAAGTACATTTTTGTCTCTTATCCAAAAATGTTTGGGTGTCAAAGAACTAAATTCAGCAATAATTCCAACTAGAGTAGCTTCTTCGAATCAATGGGATTCACGCAGATACTGACTTGTTACTGAGCAGTGATTCAGTGGTTCCATGCTTGTTGGGACAAGCAGCTGTGTGTGTGTTGCGTCGTTACATTTGTGACGGGCTCTTCGTGACCCCATGTCCATGGTGTTTTCTTGGCAGGAATACTGGAGTGGCTTGCCTACAGCATCTGGTATTCCATGGTGGTCGCCCATCCAAGTACTAACCAGGGGCGATCCTGCTTAGCTTCTGAAATCAGGCAAGATCGGATGTGCTTAGGGCATCTAGGATGCTGGGGTGAGTAGCTAGCTTTAGGTTATAGCAGTGATGCTGAACCTTTGGCACTCCAGATGTTATTTTTGGACCACAACTCCCGGAATTCCAAGCCTGTGTTGCAGGGACCGGAAGTTGTGGTCCAAAACATCTGGAGTGCCAAAGGTTCATCGCCACTGGGTTACAGCATCCATATGTATCTCTGTGATTTTCTCTGCCTTGTAGTGGTAGGTTTCCACTAGCTCTGTAGGGTAGGCTAACTGAAAGACAGTGATCTTTCATAACCTGGTACTCTCCAGATGTGTTGGGTTAGAACTCTGGAGGAAGATGATGTGAGATCCAGTTCAACACATCTGGAGATGATGGAAGGTCTAGCCTAGTACATCTGAGCAGCCCCAGGTTGGGGTTTGGTGCTGCTCTAACCACTACACAATATCCATTGTCACAGTCTTCTGTTCTGCCTATGCTGTCTTAGAGGAAAGTTCTTAGATGGGGTTTTCCCTTTCTCAGCTGAATACATTTTAATGTGGCCTTTTCCTTCATCAACCAGGATCCTTCAACATTGGAGACATTTTGGAAATGACCCCTTGGGATCGTCCAGGTGTATTTCTGGGCTGCTGGGCACTCCTTTTCTTGGCCCGTGCTCCTCTTAGCTGCCATTTATGTCCTGTCCCCTGCGAATGCTCAGAACCCGCTCGCACGGTCAAGTGCGTTCAGAAGGCGCTGACTTCAATTCCAACTGGGATCCCCACCTACACCCGCAACCTCTTCATAACTGGCAACCAGATTGCCTGCGTTGGGAGCCACGACCTCCAGGGACTGTCCAATCTTGTGACACTCTCCTTGGCCAACAACAGGTAATGTTCAAGCAGACTAGTTCCCTTCACATCTCTTTCAAAAGATGATGGGATGGGTGCATATCTTCCACCTCTACTACTAATATTCCCTATAGCAGGGGATTTTTTGACATGCAATAAAGGCTTTGGGTTTAATTATGGGAGAAACTTGCACTGTCCTTTCTCTTTGCAGTCTAAAATGCTATGGTCTGTGCCACCTCCTAAAATTATGTGCTTAGCCCAAACCTCAGGACTGCCAACTGAGGTTCTGAACAATGGCTTGGATCTTTAGTCAATCTCCAGTAATCGTCCTTGAGTCTGGACAGTGTTTACCACTGAGTCACTGAGTGCATATTTGGCCTACATAGATCTTTCTGCCTCTTCTCCTGGCCACAAAGAGATCCACAAGAACACTGAACTGCCTTCTGTGTTTTCCTCCCCTGCTCCTGCACTGGCGATCTTATGAACTGTTTACTGTAGGCTCTTGGTAGATTGCTGAATAAATCTTCAGGGTTGCAGATGTCTAAGTGTTCTTTGTGGCGGTAAGGACTAGGCAGTTCACCGTAACAAGCAGGAGAATAGGCAGGATTCTCAGGGCATTGAATTGTAAGCCAAGTATGTCATTGCTGGAATCTCTTGGGAACCTGCAGTGTGTTTGTTCGCTGACGATGGTTGACCCATTTGTTGCTAAACAAAAGCTTTTCCCAATGCTCAGCCCTGGCAACTTGCAATCCAATAACAATGACTTGATATGTTCCAAACCATCCAGAGAGTGATGGCACTACTGGGGCAATACAGATGTTGAAATATGAAGAGCAATATTAATAATACCTCAAATGAATGAATAACTTTATTTGCGCTATAAAACCATAAAATAAATGCAATAGTAAATATTAAAGTTAAAAATAATGCAATTATTGTACTGTATAGGATAGATCCATAGCAATGAACAACCACCAAACTGGTGGTACTATACATATGTTTTCCACTGCCCCCCCAAAACCTCTATAGGGAGAAATTTATTTTGCTTTCTTAGGGCGTTTATACACGACCCCTAAACTCTGGGGCAAATGGCTCCCAGCTCCGGAGCTTAAAAATGTTTCCCCACCAGCTCCGGAGTTTACAGGAAATTAAGTGCGCCCACGCCCACTTTAGCGCATCCCAGCGCACCTTTCAAGTACCTGCTCTCTGGAGGTGGAAATTCCTTGATGCGGTGTAACGATAGTGAGTGCAGGGCTCTCCTCACTTCTGTTTGTTGTTTTTCTGGCTCCCGCTCCTTTAAGAGCTACTTAAGAGACTGGAATGTTGCTGCGGCAAGAGCGAGGTCCTTATATTTATTTTTTATTTATATTTTATTGGCAGTTATTTGTATTATTAGTTGTCCTTGTTAGAGCTCTGCCCAGTGGTTTTTGTATTATCTAGTTGTTCTTGTTAGAGCTCTGCTCAGCGGTTTCTGTATTGTATTGTATTCTTATTAACTGTATTGTTGAGTTGTTTTTTTTGAGTTTTTTTTGCCGTCATGTTTGCAGGGACTCACATACTAACTGTGACGGGCCGTGGGCGGTACGCTTGTAGCTGGGGGGTTCGTCAGACCAGAAGAACCCGGGTCAGGCATCTTGTGCCTGTCCCGCGTTCTGACCCCTCGGCTCGCTGCCACGTGTCCAGGAGCCACTTTTCCAGCGCCTCCAACCTTTCCTGCCTACTGTTGAATGCCAGGTCAGTCCATAATAAAATCCCTGTCATATATGATTCCATCTTAGATGGGAGGGCTGACCTGGCCCTTATCACCGAGACCTGGGTGGGTACAGAGGGGGGGGGCTTCGCTCTCCCTACTGTGCCCGCCCAGGTATCTGGTTCAGGGTGTTGGAAGGTTGGAGGGTCAGAAGGGAGGGGGGGTCGCTATCGTCCACCAGGATTCTTTTCATGTTTGCAGGGCCTCGACATTGGTTAGCCAGGGGTTAGAATGCCTTCACGTGTTAGTGGGACAGCGGGATAGATTTGGCATTGTGCTGGGTTACCGTGCTCCCCGCAACCCAGCACAATCCCTTCCGGAGCTCTCCGAGTTCATCGCGGCTGCTCTATTGAAGTCCCCGCACCTTTTGGTTGCGGGTGACTTCAATGTGCATGCCGGCGGTGAACTTTCCAGCGCTGCTCTGGAGTTCTTGGAATCCATGGCTTCCATGGGTCTATCCCAGCATGTTGTATGCCCCACTCACAGATCAGGCCACACCCCAGATCTGGTATTTTCCTCCATGTCGGGGACTTCGAGTCTGGAGGTAGGGGGCATTGTCTCCCTACCTGTGTCATGGTCAGACCATCACCTGCTCTCTTTCCCTCTGGCGATTCCGACCCCCCCCCCCGCGGGGACCATCGGCCTCCAGTGTTGGCCCGTCCCCGAAGACTTATGGACCCTTCTCGGTTCCAGGAAGTCTTCGGGGTGTTTCCTAGAGAACTGACTGGCGCGCCGGCCGAGGTTGTGGCCAACCTTTGGTTTGAAACAGCTGCCCATACCATCGACCGGATCGCCCCTAAGCGCCTTCTCCAGTGCCGAGCTCGGCCCTCGCCGTGGTTTACGTCTGAGCTCCGAGCAATGAAGCAGCTGAGGAGAAGGCTAGAGCGCAGCTGGAGAAGAACCCGGACAGTTACTAATAAGGCTGCCGTTGTTTTCCAGACTAGGCGCTACTCCAACGCAATCAGGGAGGCCCAAAGATCTTTTTTCTCCCTGAGAATTGGTGAGGCCCCTAACCGCCAGGTGGAGCTCTTCAGGGTGGTTCGGGACCTCACCAATCCTAGTCTGGCTAGGCCTCCTCCTACTGATTTCAGTAGTGAGAATTTCGCAGCCTTTTTTCGATTTAAAATTGAGGCCATCCGTGCTGGCTTCGACTCTGGTTGCAGTGGCACTGCCCCGGCGTCCCCAGTTGCTGGTCCACCTTCGTCGCCTCGGTTGGATGTGCTTGGGCCTGTTTCTGCTGTCGAGGCCTCTAGGGCTATGGCTCATTGCTGGCCGGCGTCCACTCCTTTCAATCCCTGCCCTGCCCGGCGAATCAAAGCTGCCAGCGGGACTATGGCCGAATGGGCTTTGGTCATCGCCACCGCCTCCTTCAGCGAGGGTTTTTTTCCCTCCCGTCTGAAGGAGACGGTGGTAAAGCCCATTCTTAAAAAACCGGGCCTCTCCCCGGACGATTTGGCAAACTATCATCCAATTGCCAACGTCCCGTTTATGGGCAAGGTGATCGAGAGGGTGGCAGCGGTCCGGCTGCAGTCGTACCTGGAGGATCGGCAGTGCCTCGATCCATGCCAGTCCCTGTTGGTTCTCCTGGATTTGTCAGCAGCCTTTGATACCGTCGACCACGGTATCCTGTTGGATCGGCTCTCTGAGGTGGGAATCGGAGGCACTGCTTGTCGTTGGCTCCGTTCCTTCTTGGAGGGCCGTCCACAGTACGTCCAGCATGGGGGGGGGGGGGGAGTTGTCAGCCCCTTGGATACTCCCTTGTGGGGTTCCACAGGGGTCGTCTCTGTCCCCCATGCTGTTTAACATCTACGTAAGGCCGCTGGCTGGGGTCATTAGGAGATTTGGAGTCTGCTGTCATCAGTACGCTGATGACACACAGCTCTATCTCTCCTTTTCCACCTCTGCAGTGGAAGCTGTGAGGATCCTTGATGAGTGCCTGGACGCCGTACTGGCTTGGACCGGGGCGAACAGGCTTAAGCTTAACCCCAAGAAGACGGAGGTCATGTTCTTTGGGAGCTCACCATCTGCGTACGGTGGCCCCCTCCCCTGTCTGGGGGGGGGGGTTTCCCTCCAGCCAGTGGAGAGGGCGCGGAATCTGGGCGTGGTACTGGATCCGGCACTGTCCATGGAGTTCCAGGTGGAGTCGGTGACCAGGGCCGCCTATTACCATCTTCGCCAGATCGCCCAGATCCGCCCGTACCTGGATGCTGACTCTCTGAGAACAGTGGGCCAAGCACTGGTGATCTCGAGGCTGGACTACTGCAACGCCCTCTACATGGGGTTGCCCTTGAATCTTCTCCGGCGTCTGCAGCGGGTTCAGAATGCAGCGGCCAGGCTGGTGGTTGGTGGGCGTCGTTACGACCACATCACCCCAGTCCTGGCCCACCTGCACTGGTTGCCCGTTGCAGCCCGAATTAGATTCAAGGTCTTGGTTTTAGTTTATAAAACCCTCCATGCCTTGGGACCGGACTACCTGACAGAGCGTATCGTCCAGCGATCCACCTCGGCCCGTCCTGTTCGGCAGTTGCGAGCGCACTCGCTACGGGTTGCCACTCCACGAGAGGCCCGGAAGACGGTCACCCGGAACTGGGCTTTCTCTGTGGCAGCCCCTTCCTTATGGAACTCGATCCCCAGTGAAGCGCGCTCTGCAGAGTCCCTGCAGGCCTTTCGAAAAGCCTTAAAAACTTTTTTATTCCGAGAGGCCTTTGGCGAGCTTTAATTTTTTTTTTGTTCTTTACCCCGCCATCGTTACTGATTTTTAATCATTGACCATTGGTGTCATTGTTTAGAACTCTTGCCTCGCCGGCGATCAGGGATGCCTTAGAATTTTTAGAATTTTACGTGTTATTTGTGTCTTTTATATTGCTGTTGTCATATTTGTATTATATTATTTTGGTTGCTTGTTAGCCGCTTAGAGTTCTGTAAGGAAAATAAGCGGGATATAAATATAACAATAAATAAATAAATAAATAAATAAATAAATAAATAAATAAATAAATAAATAAATAAATAAACGGAGGTGAGCCACGTTCTTTCTTCCTTATTTTTCTCCCTCCCCTCACGCAGACAGGAACAAGGAAGTGCGGAGGGGTGGAGACACAGGAAGAGCAACAAGCCCCTAAGATCTCTGGTCCGAATTTAAGTGGCCAGCGGATCTTAGGGGTCGTGTAATAGCGCCCTTAGACAGATTAACAGTGGACATAAATAAGATGGGCTTGGAAAGACCTTTAAATGATGAAAATGCTCTTCTTACTGAAACCAACAGCCAGATTTTGTTTTTATATAGCTAAATATCATACCAAGAAGAGGGGATCACTAATTACCAAGGATGTTTTGTTGGTTTTTCCTTGTTAGCATTCTATCCTAGGGTATAATTGTATTATCTTTTAACTGTAATATTTACAATTGCATTAATTTATTACATGGTTTTGTGGTGCAAACAAAATCATCCATTCATTCAACTAATAATACCATTGGGGATAAAGCTATAGAATTTTATACAATATTATATTCAGCTGAAGAGCAATGAAATAAGAGCATTAGAGCTGAAAAACTCAGTGATATTAAGAACTTTTGCATATGATACAAGTATTTAACAGCTACTTAGGTTTTTGGTTAAAATTTGCATCTCTTATATAATACCAGTCAGAGACCATGTCTTGTATTTAGTAGTAGTAGTAGTAGTAGTAGTAGTAGTAGTAGTAGTAGTAATAAAAGTATTACAAAATCCAGCGTAGTTAGCTGTGTGGTTAATAATAATAATAATAATAATAATAATAATAATAATAATAATAATAATAATAATAATAGAAATTATTGCATGTCAAATAATAGAAGAAATTGGAGTTGACAAAGTCACCATCAGTCAGCTGCAGAAAGCCATCTTACTGGGATCTGCTTGCATAATTTGCCAATACATCATGTAGTCCTAAATGCTTGGGAAGCATTTGACTAGTGATTTGAAATACAAAATCCAGCGTAGTTATCTTGTCTGCCGTGTGATGATGATGATGATGATGATGATGATGATGATGATGATGATGATAATAATAATAATAATAATAATAATAATAATAATAATAATAATAATAATAATAATAATAATAATAATAATAATAATTAATAATAATAATAAATGTTCTGAACTGTTCAGCCACAGCCCAGATTTCCCAGTCTGCATTTGTATAACCAGCCACTTTTGGACTGAAAATAGAGGGATTGTCATGGTAACACCAGTGTGTCGCAGGCTGCATTCAGAGCTTTAGGCTGATGCTCTGATGCCCTCTCTTGGTACTGATCGTGGTGCACAGGTACAAGGGGCATCCCTCTGTCACACCTGTTCTTACAGTGTTATCCTAGGATCCCAGATATGCTTCCAACTGTTCAGAGGGCTGTTGGGGAGAAGTGTAGCATCCAGAGAAGGGCTGATCCACAGGTCTTCCTCAAGTCTCTTGTTATTTGTCTTCAGAGTCACTTGAATGAATGAGAAGTGACGTTTTTGAATGTGGCCTTGCTGATTACAGCACATGGAATTGTTTGATATTTTATCTGCACCCAATATTTAGTACTGCTAGACATTTATAATAATGTGTTTTTATTGTGTAATACCGTCTATTTTCTGTAATTATAGATGACAGGCTGACCTCCGTGTCTCATTCTCCTCACTGAGGGCAGAGGGACTCTGGGGACAAGTTTTCCTATTAGGGTTATTATGACTGACTCTTCCATACCATCCCCTCCCTCGGCCTCCTCCTACAGCAGGCTGTGTTCCTGAAATGAGTTAGAAAGCAGCTGTCAGGGAAGATGGGTCGGCTGAATCTGCTACTAGTCTGGAATTCTCAACTTTTTAAAGTCTTATCTAGCTTTGCCTCTTAAAAACAACACCAATGTCTTAGAGAAAGATTAAGATCAATTAAGTTAAAAGAAAATGGCCTGAAGAGAATTAAAGCTGGTTTATAATGGCCACTTGGCCAGATTAAATTTCTTCTGACTAAGAGTGATTTCTACTTTTTAAAACTTAAAATCCTCTGTAGCTATAATGATACTGTATAGTGTCTGCTAGAGCCGAATTAAATTTCAATATACTGTAATTTGATTCCAGTTCTGTATCAAGGGTATGGAAAACAAAGGTGGTGATATTCTTTAAATGAAAATGGTTATCTAACCACATGAAAACATTTTGTGCTTTAAATAGTGTTTTTATCCTAACCCTGAACATGGTTACGTTGTCGACTGTATGGCTAAAAACTGCTTAGGACAATTTTTTTTAATGTTGATGTTCTGCATCAAGAAGACTTTGTTTGTTTTTCAAAAAAAATATTAAAGGTGACTTAACATGGAGAAACATTTTGTTTATATCCTTCCCCATTATTATATTATATTATATTATAATACCTGTGGGGTAGCTTCCAAAGGTACCTGCAGTCCAAAGGAGAACAACCCTGAATTTTTTCATCTCTCATAATTGCCTTAGCACTGCATTTTATGATGGCATTTTGGCTCCAGAGGAACAAAATTAATGACAACACATTAAAATTAACATGTCATTTCCAAGTTTTGATCCTTAGTATGTAAGAGTTGATGAAACATCACCCTGTGGTGTTTTGGGATGATCAGGGTCTAATGTGCTTTCTCTCTTCAGGATCAACACTGTGGAGTCGCAGGCTTTCTTTACTCTCCAGACCTTGCGTTACTTGGATCTGAGTCATAATCAGCTGACCTCCATCCACCCCGATGCTTTTAATGTCAGAAACAACGCCATCCAGGAACTAAACCTGAGCCAGTCCTTCTACAACTCCTCGGCCATTTTCCCTCTGGCAGCCATTTTCTCTCTAGGTGGCTTCCAGAACCTGTCTAAGCTAGAGCTCAGCAGCAATGAGATTGTCTACTTACCTCTGGGCATGTTATCTGGCCTTGTCAAGCTAGAGCATTTAGACCTAAGGAACAACTCCCTGGTGGACATTAAAAATTCCACCTTTTCTGGTCTTGATCTCAAGTACCTCGATTTGACCATGAACGCCTTCAAGACCCTGAGGAGTGAAGTACTGACGATTCTCGGCAGGCAGCTCCATCTCCACCTCTTCCTGAAGGGCAATCCTTTTGTCTGTGATTGTGACATTGAAGACCTGGTGAGCTGGTTGAACCAAAGCCAGCAGGTAGGAGATGTGGAAAAACTCGCCTGTGCCTTTCCTCAAGATCTGCAGAACACCTCCCTGGTGGAGCTGGCAGGGCCAGACCTGGACTGTCACTTCAGTCAACATGGAGAAAATGCACTTCAGACTTCCTATGTGGCCTTAGGGACAGTCCTCGGAGTCATTGGGATCCTCTTCCTCCTGGTGCTCTACCTGAATCGAAAGGGCATCAAAACATGGATGAACACCGTGAGGGATGCCTGCCACCGCTTGATGGATGAATACCACTATCACTACGAAATAGACTCCGATCACCACATCACACATGTCTCGGCATTGGATATATGATGTTGCCTTTCTGTTTTGGAGATTTCAAAGGGTTCTGTGTTGGGATTGTTCCTATTACGGACCCAGGGCATCCATCCTTGGGACAACACCCTTTCCTGGAATAGGATTTCTCTCCATCAGAAATGGAAGCCTTTTGAGGAGGGATAGCCCTGTGGGTTAACCTCTGGGTGTCAACTCAGAGACCTTGCCCTGTTATTCCTCATGCCTCTTCTGTACTAGCTTTAACTGCATGAAAATTAAGGTGGGGAAAATGCTTCACAGTTGATGTCAACATTTTGAAGTTCAGGCTCTTTGAAGCCTGGATATCTAGTATTTTTCCCAGCCCCCTTTTAAGAAAACAAGCATCTTATTTTCTCCGGTATCAACAGGGCTTATTAACTGCCTTGCTCATCAAGGATCCCGTTCCTGTGACATTGTGGTAGACACAGTCAAATTACAGTATTTTTCCATTCAAATTACAGTATTTTTCCATTCCATCTAAAACTGTTAGACTAAAAATTGAGGATCATCTTATACATGGAAGTAAGCCGTGGAGAGAACCACATGGTTATGAAACTGTAATTTGGGGTTGGAAAAGTGGAGGTTATCTTATACATGGGGGCATCTTATAGATGGGAAAATGTGCCTTTGTTTTTACAGAAGGGAACAAAATTGCAGGACAGATTAGGACAGAGCTATAGGAATTTTGGAAGCTCTTGTCTCCTTTTGTCCCTTCTTCATGATGCCGCGTGCAGTCTATGTAGTGTAATTGTTATGCTGTTGGACAAGGAAGACTTGAAAGATTTAGCTTCTAATCCTCACTGTGCCTAGAAACGCGCCTTGGGCTGGTCGCTTTCTGCCTTGATCTTCTTAGGATCCCTGTGAGATTAAAATGGCGAGGAGAGGAGTCCTGTACCAGGCTGAGCCCCACCAAGCAAGTGGGGGAGGGGAGTATAAATATAATAAATAATAAATAAATCTCAACAACTCTTGAAATGTCACAATTCCTGCTTATTTAAAAAGGCCATACTTCAACTGTGCAATTCTTTGTTCTACTACAATTCTGGCTCCTTCTCCCAGTTTGTCCTCTTACCCAGCCTTCCTCAGCCAGATGCCCCAAATTCAGCTGCCATCATTCCTCGTCATCGGTAATACTGGCAAAATCTGACACACATTGTGGTGATAAACAACTTTGCAGGACACAGGTTACATTCATTCATTCATTCATTCATTCATTCATTCATTCATTCATATACTGCACCGTCTTCCATGAAGGAATTCTGGGCAGTTTACATTAGATACCCCAAAATAAGTTAAGAACAAGTTAAGAACACCAGGCAAGCCAAAACTAAAACAATAAAACAAACCACAAAAAAGAGAAAAGAACAAAGGAACTGAGGAACTATTTACTTATTTATTTATTTTTATATTTGTATACCTCCTGGTTTTCCCAAGGGAACTCAGGGTGGTGAATAATATAAAAGCAATTCAAAGAAAAGGTAGATCACATCCATAATGGGCATATAAAGTAACAGATAAAAATACAAAAACAAGACTACTAAGGCAAGATGGCAAGATACTGGCAGACAAACAATATCAAACAAATCAACATCCTTGATCGCCAAAAGTGGCCTTAAATAGTCAGGTTTTCAGCAGCTTCTTAAAAGCCGAGAGGGGCTCTGCAGTCCTAACTTCACTCAGAAGATGATTCTAGCGTGTGGGACCTGCCACAGAAAATGCACAGTTCCAGGTTGAGGTCTTAGGTGCGTCCTGGAGAGTGGTGACCCGAAGAGAAAGGGACTGTGATGTCGACATTGACCTTAGGATGATACACTCTATCAGATATTCTGGTCCCAAACCACGGAGGGTTTTATAAATCAAAACCAGTACCTTGGACCTTATTCGGGAGGCAATGGGTAACCAATGCAAGTGAGCCAGAATGGGGGTGATGCAGTCATATCTACCTGCACCAACCACCAACCAGGCTGCCGCATTCTGCACCTGCTGCAGTCGCCAGCCGTCAAGGGAAGCCCCATGTTAAGAGCATTACAATAGTCTATCCTTGAGATGACCAGTGCTTGCACGGGCGTCCTTAGGGAGTTACCGTCGAGGTTAGGGTAAACCTGGGCGATTAGCCTCAGTTGTCTGTGAAGATTCTCAGTCATCCAGGTGAGTTTATCTGGAAGTTAAGTCATGGCTACTGGACTTCTTTTTGAGAGAAAGAAACGTTTCGCTGCACATCCAAACAGCTTCATCGGTCTGAATACAGCTAGTGCGAATCCTCCATTTTATAGTCAGTCAGCTTTGACCTTTTGTCACCCTGGTCTGAATTAGGCTCATAAGAAGAACTATTTATTTATTTATTTGTTTGTTTGTTGGGCTTGTATCCCGCCCATCTTCCCAAAGGGAACTCTGGGTGGCTAACACTGATAAAACCAGAAACCAATAAAACCAAGAAAAATAAAACATAAAACAGCAGAAAGAGCAAAAAGCAGGATGGCGGCCTGAATAGGCTCGTTAGGGAGACAATAGTATCCATAGCCTTAAGGTGAACAATGGCCTAAGGTGCTGAAACCGATAAAGAATGGGTCTTTAGCTATAGCCTTGGTGGTGAAGGCTTTTTGATTTGTCTGGGTACTTCCAAGGTAGCATTTTCAGAAGTGCTGCCTGTTCCTCGTGCAGTACCCGCCAGGCAGGCAGAGCTCAGAAGCCTCAATGTGTGGATGAGGCAATGGTGTCGAGACGAGGGCTTCAGATTCGTCAGGAACTGGAGAACATTTTGGGACAAGCCAAACCTGTTCAGGAGGGAAGGGTTGCACTTGAACCATGATGGGACCAGATTTCTGGCACTCAACATCAAAAAGGCCAGAGGCATTTTATACCTGCCTCCTGTTGTCAGGGCAAAATATATACACTGTAAAAAGTCCTACTTCAAGCATGCAGTCCAATGTAGCTAAATTCTGTGCGGCAGCAATTATAATTCATGCTCAGGTTTCAACAATTGCTCAAGCATGCACAATTCAGAATGGTTCAATTTATATGGTATTTCCCCCTCCTTGTTTTGAAGTAACTGGTACTATTTTATATATATATATGTATTTTAGATTTCGTCATTGACTGCAATAAAGTATTCATTCATTCATTTGATCTGGTGGATAGCGCACGCACGCACGCACGCACGCACGCACGCACGCACACACACACACACACATCACTCAGGAACTGGGCAGCATCCAGTTCAGGAAAGTGTGCACTTGAGTACATACTGCGGAGGGTCTGACTCCACCATAGAATCGCTGTGGGTTAAACTACCAGGTCCAAAGATTTTCCAAACCCCTGCCACTCATTATAACTGTGATGTGACCTGGTTCCTTTTCTGCTGCCACCATTTCCCAAAACAATTTTGATTTAGCTAATAAATAAACAGAGACTGACACCTGCTTTAACAACTCAAAATACTGTAACATTGTACAGTTTATTTAAGTTACAAAATAAAAGAATCATCACAGCATACAATTCACTGGAGGCTTTTACTTTTTTTAAACTTTAAACACAAAACAGTTATATGCTCATTTTCTTATTCAGTTGTTTCCTAAAACAATTCCTGCCCAGACCCTATCTAGTCCCTATCTAACTGCCCCTCCTATACACACTTGTTTATATACTCTCTTAGCCCCGCCTGCAGGGTTTGATTGGTTAAACAGATATCATTTCATAAATATTGATAACTCAACTTTATGTTCTGTTACAAGAATACAGTGGTACCTTGTATAAAGGAATTAATTCGTTCCAAATGAAATTATGTTAAGCAATTTTTCCTTTATACAAATTTCCCATAGGAATGCATTGAAAACGGAGTAATCCCATTTTTATGTTGTACGGATTCGCCCCATAGACGATGATGTTAAGCAAATTCCCCCTATCTCTGGAATTTTTTATGTTATACAGATTTTATGTTATACAAAGTGTTTGTTATACAAGGGTCCACTGTACACACTTCTCTTGATACACATCTAGAAGTAGTGCTAGCAGAAGTGGTGGAGGACATCTTTTTCATACCACATGGCCTTCCTCACTTAGATATTCTGTCTTTGTTGAGTTTTGGCCTAATGGCCCTAAACCATCACAGAAGACAAACATCAGCTTAATTTGCAAGGCTGATTCCTGAGACCAAGGCAATGCTCCTAGAATGCTCTACCCAAAACCAAATATTCATGTTGGTCGTTCTGGATCCAGAGTCCACCAGCCTCTTCCGTCTGGTCTCATTGCCTTATGTTTTTGTTGGAATATTTAGCAAGATTTACATTTCAGCCATTACAGGGTTAATGTGAATGTAGAGTATTATGGGCTGGATTTAATGTGAAGAGCAAAGCCGATTGGTTGTTGAGATCACACCACCTGGGATGTTCTGGTAGAAGTCTTGTTAGTGTGTGTGTGTGTGTTGTGTTCTTTGAGAGGAGCAGAGAAGCATGTTCCTGGCTTAGCAAGATGGCTGTTAGAATAGTTACAGTTAGAAAGCTCCAGTGTACCCTTCCCTTCTAGTTAAATAGGGTTTTTTTATATAGTAACACAAGGGGTGTCTCTCATTAAAGCAACTAAAAATCATCTGCAACAACCAATCCAACAAAGATCCCCAACGGTTTGCAATGTGGCTTTCCCCCCTTAGCCCACTGGAGCCACAGAAGAATGTGATGTCTGAAGTGAAAAGAAGCTGCAAACTCTCAGTAAGCTATGAAGGGCTGTGCCCTGGAAGAAAGGGTCAGATGGGCAGTGGGTGGTAAGAGCAGCCCAAATGTCCACCTAAGGACCGATGCACAATGGTCGAATGGAGTAAAGATCTTCCCCCCAGCCCAACCCAGATGAGCTGTACTCCTGCGTGAAACCGTAGGCTGGGGCAGGCTTGGCTTTCCTATGAATGACAACCCACTTCCTTTGGATGCTTAGGAGTCCCTCGATAACCAAAACATGCCGGATGGTGACAGCAGCATCCAAGACGAAGAGGACTTCCCTACTCCCCCAACCCATCAGGAAAGCCTTGTCTCTGCCTTTGGAGAGTTGTATGTGTGGAAATTCAGAGAGCAACAGCTGCTTACATCTTGGTCCTTCTCTGCTCTGTCTTCTAGCTGGAGGTATTTTACATCTCCAGGTATTCCACCTCCCCTTTATAAGAAAAAGGAGAATCCAGGTTCTATCCTTGGCCTCCTCCTCCTCTCTGCTGAGGGCAAACCAAGGAGATGCTGGGTGGCAAAGGACACAAGAGGAGGGGGCAGCTATCCGCTGCTCAGATACAAGAAAGCAGGGCACCCTTCAACCCAGAGCTTGTGTTGTGTGACTTCTCTGCTCAGCCGCCCCTCTTCACACGTCCCTCCCCTTCCAAACCCTGCAACTGATCAGCGTCCATCCCTGCACTCAACATGCCATCCGCATCTGCCAAACAACAGAGCACCTGACCACTCTGTGCTCAAGAATTCTGCACCCAGCCCTTTCAAGGGTACCAAAAAGGTAGGATATGCCCACCACAGAAGAATCTTCCTCCCTTTGGTTAAGGAGAGAGGCGCCAGAAACCTTGAGTGGGTAGCCCTGCTCCCAGACTTCAGCCTTGCTTATAATACTTCACCTTCTTTGATAGGATTCCTTGGAGAACAGAAGCTTTAGGCAGCCCCCCCGCCCCCCCCCCCAACACAAGCATGCACACATGACAGATGGGAATCCCAGAGGAAACCTTGATGCTGTCTGACTTGCCAGCTGTCCTGCATCCCCCCCCCCAAACCCCCTCGGAGGTTCTGTCCCTTTGATATACCTGATGGAGAAGGGAAAGAAAACACCCCTTGGACTCGCCCCAATTTTTTAAGAACCTCACATCTGGGAAATGATGGGGCTTCACTAGCAAGGGATGGGCCAGTGTGAATGAAAATAAGGAAATAGGGATAGGCTGTGTGTGTGTGTGTGTGTCAGCTACGAAGGTAAGCACTTCTCAGCTTAGACTGCAATTCCCTGGGACCTCAATCAGTACAGCCAGGGCCTGTGCTAGGTTTTTTTGCGCCCTAGGTGAGGGGCAGGCGGTGGACAGGTGGGCGGGGCAGGGGGTGGTGGGGGCAGGGTGGCGGCGGGGTGGCAGATGGTGGGGGATGGCGATGGGCGTGGGGGCGGATGGCGACGGGCACGGGGTGGGGGGCAGCAGCAGGACGGCAGGCTGGCCAGCACCCTCTCTCCATTTTGGCACCCTAGGCAACTGCCTAGTTCGCCTTGATGGAACCGTCGGCCCTGAGTACAGCTAGTATCATCCCGAGGCAAATGGGTACCTGGAATCAAAAGCGCCCTTTCTAGTTGTCAGCATGTGTTGCTACAAAGCACAGGAGCAAGGCCAGAAAGGTATTATTATTATTATTATTAGTGAGCAGCCCGTGAAAACTTGGCTTCACTGAAAACTTTTGCACTTATGTAGATTCACAATTCGGCCTCTGATGTTCTGGATTATAGGACATTGATGTTCATATGGTTACACCAACAACAGGGGCCTGATCTAGTCCTCTCAACCCAGCAACAGAAGCTCCTCCCAGGTTTTCTGGCTGGTGGCCTTGCTGACACCCTGGTCCGCCCTGTTGTCTTTGTTTGTGGCCAAGCTCTCCTGCCTTTCTTTGCCACCGCTCCTTTTCTGTGAGGGATCACACATGACGTAACTGAAGCAATAAAATAGCTTGATAGTCCCATTCCTTGATTAGCAAACGATAGCCGTTTTCTGTAATATTAGCCTCCTCAATATCCGGCTAAATGCGGGCAAGACAGAGATCCTGCATGTGGGCCCCCGTGGGGTTTGCGGGTTGGGGAACTCCCTCACATTTGGGGGGTGACTTAGCAAAGGATGGGATCCACAGTTTGGTTGTTCTGCTGGACCCAGCACTTACTGGTGGTCATTTCCATGCATTATCAACTGCAGAGAATTGCTGTGGGGCTTCGCCCATCCCTGAAGGGCAGGCAAACAGGAGGGGAAGCAGAAGCAGCCTCTCGGCCCATCTTGGCCCTTTCTGAAGCACCCGCTGCCATCCTGCAGGAGACAATCGGGGCCAAAGTTTTGGCTTCTTTATATTTTAATGTCTCCTGCTCCTACAGCCTCCAACAACGGCCCCCCAAATCCATCCCTCAGTCCACCCTTCCTTCTGACCTGTAGTCTTTTACTCTCCTTTGCAGAAGGCCAAGTGGTGGCGGCCCCTTTGCTGCTGCTGCAGCTGCTGTAAGAATAAGGACATCCCCAGAGCTCCTCCTCCCAGGTAGGACAATAAAATCCATGCTGCTGGCCTGAAAGGGTTTTCTTCAGCAGTTGGTAACAATGAAGTGGTGCAACGGGTCCAAGGGAGGAGGAGGAGAAAGGGGAAGGACGGGAAAGGGTGGGTATGGGGCACAATCTTGTTCTTGGAGACACACACACAGCCTTCCCTTCCAAATCCAGTGTCTGTACGAGAAGCCTGTAGCCACAGAGGCTTCACTATAGGAAATATACCTTTCCTTTCACTTTCCACTTTCATGCCCAAATGTTGCACCAGGGAAGCAGGGAGTGAATAAAAAAAAATTCTACAGTGAGCCTTTGAAGTGAAAATCTTCTTTTTTGGACTAAACTCCAAGAATGCCCCAGACACTCGGATGTCTTCTTGTACTTCTTGCCTGGTTGCGGTCATGGAGTGGACCAGGACTAACAGGCTCAAACTCAACCCCAGGAAAACCGAGGTTCTGTTCTTTGGGGGATCCCTGGATGGGTACATTGGCCCTCCCCCCAGTTTGGGGGGGGGAGGATTGATCCTCCAGCTGGCGGATAGAGTGAGGAGTCTGGGCATTAACCTGGACCCCTGGATGCTCAGGTGGCAGCTGTTTCCAGGGCAGCCTTCTATCAGCTTAGGCCAGGCCTGCCCAAAGTCCAGCCCGGGGGCCAAATCCGGCTCGTCAGGCCATTCTGAGTGGCCCGCGGCTGGCTGGCCCGCCCCTCCCTCCCCCTCCTTCACCCCATGTTTTTTTAAAGAAAGTGGGTGGGGCTTCCCTTAGGACAGTAGTGCAGGCACTGGGGATCTCAAAGATAGATTACTGTAACACTTCTTACACGGGGTTACCCTTGACCCTTGTTCAGCTATTGCAGCGGCAGCCAGGCTGGTGGTTAGTGTGGGCAGATTTGACCACATCACCCCCATCCTGGTTCACCTGCGTTGACTACCTGCTGTCTCCCAAGTTCAACGTATTGGTTTTGGTTTACAAAACCTTCCATGGCATGGGACCTGACTATCTGGTGGAGCGGATCTCCCAGAGGTCAGCTCCGTCCTGACTGACCAGAGCTTTGATTGCCTTCTCATTTTGGGTGGCCAAACTGAGGGAGACTCATAGGGTTTCTACCCACAATCAGGTCTTCTTGGTTGCTGCCCTGACACTCTGGAACAAACTGCCCATGGAGGCTAGGCTGGTGGAGTCCCTGCCGGCCTTTAGGAGAGTGCTGAAGACCTGGCTCTTTATGGAAAGCTTTGGTGATAGCTGAGTGTACAACTGTTTGTTGTTACTTGGTTGTATTGTTTTGTCCTGGCCTTTTTCTTGCCAGATTCTTTGTTTGTTTTGTATTACTGTTGTTATTGTTTTTATATTTTTATATTAGCTTTGTTTGCTGGGGGGGGTCATGTTTTGGGGCAATTTGTTTTTGCAATTTGTTGTTCACTGCCCTGAGTTCCTGAGGGAAAATTGGGTGGTCAAGAAGTACAAAAGAAAATAAATAAATACTCTCCTAAAGAAACCTTGACCAATTCTAGCTAGATAGCAGGTGGTTCTTGGCACTGATTCTTCACTGAAGAAAATATGGCAGAAAATCACAGTTGCTTCTGGTGGTATATAAAAAGAAACAAGGAACAAAGAAAAAAACCCAATTCTATTAAAAAGGGAAGGTTGACAACAAAATCATATATGTGACACCACAAGGAGCAAAGAGGGAGGTGGGCTTCAGTATAAACTGTTCTCCCCACCACCCAGGAATCCACAATGGTGAATGCTGCACCTTTTGGACAAGGAGAGCAGGCAGGAGAGCCCTTCCCCGAGTCCAGCATGGTACCTTTTTCTTCGTGTGAGAAGGAGGATTGGGCAGGGGGAGGGCTTTCCTGGTTCAGGGAATGGAGCCCAGTTTTGAACGGAAGCCTGTCTTTCTAGCTCCAAAGCCTGTCCTTTTTCCTAATCTTGTGGGATTTTCTTTCTGATTTCATTGCTTCTTACGCTATGTCCATTATTTCTGATGAGACTGGCCACGGCCGGGCCCCTCTCATCCTAGGCCTGTTGTGCGGGTTTTACCACTACCAGCCAACTCTGGAGAGAAGTTGGCATCTTGATCTTTGTGTTTAGATGTGTTTTGATGGGAAAGGGATGTTGGATAAATCAATCCATCATGCTTGATTTCACTGCAGATGGGAGGGTGATGCATGTCACAACCTAACTGATCTGTTTGCATGTTGACCAATTAGAGAGTTTTATTTTTCCCGGGTTTTCTACTAACCACACCCTTCTATTTCCTGCTTCTTCCCACATGGAAAGAGTTGGCTAAAGGCCGGCCACCATTTTGCGTTTTTTGAACTCACAGAGAGAGGATGTGACTCTCTGTTGTGTTCCTTTCTACCTCAGCACGTGGGCAGAAAGGACACAGCCCAAACCATTTTTCGGGAATGATACTTTTATACTTTATTCTTCCAACCTGCATATTAATCTGAGCTGTATTTTGTGCCTGCTAGAGAAACTATGTAAGTAAACTTTTTTTCCTTTATATTCTTCAACAAAACAAGCTTCTCATGTGTGTTTATTGCTAAAAGGGCTAGTGCTTGCTGGAGGGTAGAGAGGTGGGATCTTCTGGTTGATCAATTTGTAAGCTAAACCACACTTCTGCTGCATATTTGAAAGGAATTAGAATTTATGGGGTCCTTTGCCGGCGTGCTAGAGCTCTGTAGACTGAAAAAATCAAGTCTGAGTCCTTGAAGACGAGAAAGAAATTTATTGATTGTCAATCAGGGAGACCCTGCTCGATACAGATTCAGGCGGGGTGTCCACCCAAGAATTGGAAGGTGATATATTTTATAGGGTTTTCCACCACTCTCTTGCCCCCGCCAAACCGAAATCACGTCACACACATCTGTTACATACATCAAACACTAATTGACACTTTTGGTTATTTATTTCGTACTTCTGACACCACCTAAATGTTTTAATTGGTACGGGTGTTTGATCTGCCTTGCACTGGCGAGGAGTGTATGGGAGTACCCACGTCCTTGGCTATTTGATAGTGACGGATGCCAGATGCCCAGGGTAGCCCATGGACAGAGATAAGACTTTCTTGGACAGCTTAGACACATACTAACTGCTTGTGTGTAATCATCAAAGCTAGAAGGGTAATTGGATCCTTGAATCATATTTGCTTGTTCAGCGGAAGTCCCTTCTCTCCTGCTAGCCGGAAGGCTTGACCAAAGAATCAGAGTTCATTTTGTAACATAAGAATATAAATGTGGATACATGTGAAGTGCTTGAGTGGATATCACTACTTCTAAGCATACTAGTTGTGTCACTTGTGTGGCTACATATTGCTTGGAATACATTACTATTGAATACATGAGGGTGTGTCTATACCTGTGGTTACTAAAGTATATATATATATATATGTTTGGCCATACCTCTTACCCTACATATTAAGAGGAGATTCAAACGAATTTCCCAAGCTCTGCCAACAAGGGAATAGTGGGGATAGCCAGGGAGCAGCTACTAGCGTCCAGAAAGAAGAGAAAAAAACAATCTCTACATCAGAGGAAAAATCCAACTCTTTGGTAAGAAAGGAAGGCCTGAGCACTAGATTATACTGGAGCAAAGAGAGTGATGCCTTCTGGAGCAAAGAGGGTGGGGGACTTCAGTGTTTAGTCCTTGTTTTGTTTCCATTGCAGGAGTCAACTGTTGAGGAAGCACCAGTGCCGGAGCAACAGAGGAAGGAAGAGACTCCAAGTCCTTCCAAGTCCGTCAGGGTACGTTTTTCTTTGAGTGGGAAGGGAGGACTGTGCAGGGGAGGGCTTGTCCCATTGGGTGGCAAGGAAGGTTCTGCCAATTCTCCTCGACAGTCCTCCTCTGTAATCCCAATCCCTCCAAGTAAAGGTAACATTTGGGTTTTGATATCTGAGATATACACCCACAAACATGCCCCCTTCTGGACCAACTTTGGCAACTGACTTGGGCCAAGTTCCTTGGCGATGCTGGGGATTCATTTCAAGGGCTGGATCAGTCTTTGAAAACAAAGAAAAAAGACTGGCAGGTGTGCAATCAGTCCTGTAGATGGTTATCATCCATAGGCAACTTGGGATCTGCAACCAAAAGCTCGCTTCTTAGTTGTTAGAATGTCACAGCTGCTAGGCACAGGGGCAAGACAAGGAACATCATTGGCCACCTTCATGACAAGGCTGCCTCCTGTGAGAGTTTGGCTGCCTCTACTACAGATTGAAAAACTGGCCACTGGCTGCTCCAGGTTCCAGAGTCCTGGGTGTTTACATGGTTGCCAAGACAACAGACCCCATAGGCTGGCCAACTCACTGGACCATCAACAGGATCTGAGGCTTTCTGGCTGGTGGTGTTTGGTAGCAGCCCATTTCTCCAGTCGTCCTGGGCTGCAACCAAGTTCTGTTGTGGTTCCTTTTCTGAGACGGATCAGAGCAAGTGTGAAGGCAGTTGGAGCCCGATGCCTAGTTTTCTGTTCCAGGAAAGATGGGTGGCCACCATCCCTCCTTGTAGCCAAGCCGATGGCTCACCACTTCTTGAAGGATGCGTTTGGATCCACAGCCCTAAACTCTCAATGAGAGGTACATAAAGCAAAGCTCATCAAAAGCAAAATGTACTGCTTATATACCACCCCACAGCCACTTAAAGCACTCTCTGGGAAGTTTCCAATTTAACAAGGGCAATGTAGCTTCTAAGTTTTGAACCCACTGCGCACAGCTCTTTTTTGTGCACAAGTGTGACGTCACCCCTTTCCCAGACTGAGTTTTCAAGGCACAACTGGGTTTATTTCAACATCCCACTGCTGTGCCACCAAATTGTGACAACACCTCCCTTTTACACGTGTAATTGTGTTGGAAATGGTAATGCTGCCACCTTTTAAAATCGTCGCCTCATGAATTGGGACAGACTCAGATGTATAATATAAAAATAATAAAAAAGTTTATTGAGAAAATAATAAATATAACAATATCTGAGGATGGTATGCGTTGCCTTTAACATATACTGTAATAGATTTAATCAGCTCTACAAGCCTCCCTGTCTTCAATAACTAGTAAACAGTATAGCCCTCACTGCCTGACAGAACTCTCACAGAGCAGTGCTCTCTCCCAGCACTCGCTCTCAAAAACTCAACTTAACTGAACTCCACTGAACTGCTTCAACTGACTAGGCTCCACCCTTTTTATATCATACCATTCCCCACCCTCCTGCTGGGATTGGCTGATGATTTGTATATTCATTACTCCTGTTTCCAGGGTTTTGTCACAACAAGTTACAACCATAACAAAAAAGGGCCACGATTGGTATATGGCGCTTTCCTTCTCCTGCACGGAGGGTGGAGGTGAGCCTTATTAGTGGGAACCTTGAGGCTGTGTCCCCAAGGACAAGGGACGTGGACTGACACAAATCCAGTCCTTAGAAAGGTTTCTTTAAGAAATATGGGAGACTGAAGCCTTAGCCTGATAGAGGAGCCCCTCAGAGGATCCAGTGAGGCCGGCAGGTTTGCCCACCTGCCCAGCACTCCCAAATCCTGCTGGTTGTTCCTGTGCATTTAACATCCATCAACAGTTAGGACAGGTAAGTGGGGCATTCCCACTGCTGTGTGGAGGTGAGCTTTAGAGGAAATCTTGATGATGGGAAACAGAAAGGGCACACTCCCAAGACTAATCCAAACCAGATGAGAACTCGGGTCAGGCATCTTGTGCCTGTCCCTCGTTCTGACCCCCCGGCTCCCTGCCACGTGTCCAGGAGTCACTCCACCAGTGCCTCCAACCTTTCCTGCCTTTTGATGAATGCCAGGTCTGTCCATAATAAGACTCCCATTATTTATGATACCATCTGTGAGGGTTCGTGATTTGGCATAGGAGATTCGAACACAGGTAGCAGACTCGGATTCTCTTTATCTTTAACTTCAAAAGGATTTTTATTTCTTACAGTTTCAAACATACTGTAGGCACGGTTTTCTTCAGTAATGTTTAACATAGAACAAGCTTTTGGAACATTGAACAATAAACCTTCTTCAAATAAGCTGGATTCAAACTGTTTTATTCCCGATCCGACTTCTCTCACTGGAGAGGAGGGAGGTTCCCCCCTCGGCCCATACACCGGGTTCCACAACAAGGGTGTTTCGCCCATTGAGCGAGAGGATTGGGAGTCCGCTCGCTCCTCCATAACTTCTGAAACCTCTCGGAGGTTTCAGGCCAACGGAGAGGTCTTACAGTGACAGCCCAGGTTATCTCTTTTGAACCTATCTTTTTGACTGCCTTTTCCCCTGGCCTCAATCCATCCTCCTCTGTCTGAGTCCCAACGGAGATTAACTGACATTTCCAACTGTCAAGATTCTTATCCCTCTCACGCGCGTCCCGCGGGATAGGCTCCTCCCCCTTGTCCTCTACCTCCTCCACTGCCCATAGGAATTCCTGCTCTTTATCCCCTTCTACAGCTGTTAGATCTTTCACCCCTATGACTTGTTTCTTTCGTGTGTCTATGTCTTGTCTTGTAGGTGATTCCTCTGCCTGTTCCTCTTTCTTGGTGTCCTCTCTCTTGTCAGACGGACCACTCTCACTCTTGTTCTCCTGTGGGGTCCCAGTCTCACACCATCTCAGATGGGAGGGCTGACCTGGCGTTTATCACCGAGACCTGGGTGGGTGCGGAAGGGGGGGGCTTCGCTCTCCCAGCTGTGCCCGCCCGGTTATCTGGTTCAGGGTGTGGGAAGGTTGGAGGGCCAAAAGGGAGGGGGGCTGCCATCGTTCACAGGGACTCTCTTCATGTTAGCAGGGCCTCGACATTGGTTAGCCAGGGGTTAGAAGTCCTGCACCTGCTAGTGGGACAGCGGGACAGATTTGGCATTGTGCTGGGTTACCGAGCTCCCCGCAACCCAGCCCAATCCCTCCCAGAGCTCTCGGAGTTCATTGCCCAAGGCTTCCATGGGTCTGTCCCAGCATGTTGTATGCCCCACTCACAGGTCTGGTCACACCCTGGATCTGTTTTTTTCCTCCATATCGGGGACATCATGTCTGGAGGTAGGGGACATTGTTTCCCTGCCTGTGTCATGGTCAGACCACCACCTGCTTTCTTTCTCCCTGGCGATCGCGGCCCCTCCCCGCGGGGACCCCCGGCCTTCGGTGCTGGCTCGCCCCCGAAGACTCATGGACCCCCATCGGTTCCAGGAGGCCTTCAGGGAGCTTCCTGGTGGACTGACTGGCGCTCCGGCCCAGGATGTGGCTAACCTCTGGTTTGAAACAGCTGCCCACACCATAGACCGGATCTCCCCCAAGCGCCTTCTCCGTTGCCGAGCCTGGTCTTCCCTGTGGTTTACGGTGGAGCTTAGGGCAATGAAGCAGGAGAGGAGAAGGCTAGAGCGCAGCTGGAGAAGAACCTGGACGGTTACTAATAAGGCTGCCGTTGACGCCCAGTCTAGTCGCTATTCCAACGCGATCAGGGAGGCTCAGACATCCTATTACTCCCTGAGAATTGATGAGGCCTCGAACCGCCAGGCGGAGCTCTTCCGGGTGGTTCGGGACCTCACCAATCCTAGTCTGGCCAGGCCTCCTCCCACTGATTTCAGTGGTGAGCAGTTTGCAGCCTTTTTTCGATCTAAAATAGAGGCCATCCGTGCCGGCTTCAACTCCGGTTGCAGCGGCACTGCCCCACCATCGCCAGTTGCTGGTCCGCCTTTGTCACCTCGGTTGGATGTGCTTGGGCCTGTTTCTGCTGTCGAGGCCTCTAAGGCTATGGTGCATTGCCGGCCTGCTTCTACTCCCTTCGATCCTTGCCCTGCCTGGCTAATTAAAGCTGCCAGAGGGACTATGGCCGGATGGGCGTCTGCCATCGCCACCGCCTCCTTCAGCGAGGGGTTTTTTCCCTCCCGTCTGAAGGAGATGGTGGTAAAGCCCATCCTGAAAAAACCTGGCCTTGCGTCGGATGACTTAGCAAATTATCGTCCGATCGCTAATGTCCCGTTTATGGGCAAGGTCATCGAGAGGGTGGCGGCGGTCCGGCTGCAGTCGTACCTGGAGGATCGGCAATGCCTCGATCCATGCCAGTCCGGGTTCAGGCCCCGTCGGGGGACCGAAACAGCTTTGGTCGCCCTGCAAGATGACCTTATCCGGGCGGCTGACAGAAGTTGCTCTACCCTGTTGGTCCTCCTGGATCTGTCGGCGGCCTTCGATACCGTCGACCACGGTATCCTGCTGGATCGGCTCTCTGAGGTGGGAATCGGAGGCAGTGCTCGCAGTTGGCTCCGTTCCTTCCTGAAGGGCCGTCCCCAGTATGTTCAGCATGGGGGGGAGTTATCGGCCCCTTGGATACTCCCTTGCGGGGTTCCACAGGGGTCGTCTCTGTCCCCCATGCTGTTCAACATCTACGTAAGGCCGTTGGTGGGGGTCATCAGGAGTTTTGGAGTCTGCTGTCATCAGTACGCTGATGACACACAGCTCTATCTCTCCTTTTCCACCTCTGCAGTGGAAGCTGTGAGGATCCTTGATGGGTGCCTGGACGCCGTGCTGACTTGGACCGGGGCGAACAGGCTTAAGCTCAACCCTGAGAAGACGGAGGTTATGTTCTTTGGGTGCTCGCCATCTGCGTACGGTGGCCCCCTCCCCTGTCTGGGCGGAGTTTCCCTCCAGCTCGCAGAGAGGGCGCGGAATCTGGGTGTGGTCCTGGACCCGGCGCTCACCATGGAGGCCCAGGTGGCGTGGGTGACCAGGACCGCTTATTACCATCTCCGCCAGATCGCCCAGATCCGCCCGTACCTGGATGCGAACTCTCTGAGAACAGTGGTCCAAGCGCTGGTGATCTCGAGGCTGGACCACTGCAATGCGCTCTACATGGGGCTGCCCTTGACTCTTCTCCGGCGTCTGCAGCGGGTACAGAATGCAGCGGCCAGGCTGGTGGCGGGTGTGCGTCGTTATGATCACATCTCCCCAGTCCTGGCTTGACTGCATTGGCTGCCCGTTGCAGCCCGGATTAGATTCAAGGTCCTGGTTTTAGTTTATAAAACCCTCCATGGTTTGGGACCGGACTACCTGGCGGAGCAAATCGCCCAGCGATCCACCTCGGCTCGACCTGTTCGGCAGGCACGAGCGCACTCGCTTCGGGTTTCCACGCCTCGAGAGGCCCGGAAGACGGTTACCCGGAACCGGGCCTTCTCAGTGGCTGCCCCCACTTTGTGGAATTCCATCCCCAGCGAAGTGCGCTCTGCAGAGTCCCTGCTGGCCTTTCGAAAAGCTTTAAAAACATATCTATTCCGAGAGGCCTTCGGCGAGCCCTATTTTTTCTTCTTCTTTTCCCTCCCTCCTCTTCCCCTTTTTAATCCGCCATCATATGTGTTGACCAGGGCTTTTTGATAATCAGGGTTAGCTATTAAGTTTTGTGGTGTTGAGGTGCAATAGGATTTTATATGTTTTATGTTTAGCTATGTCTTGTTTTTATCAATTATTGTATTTGATTGTTGGCGCTTGTCCGCCTTTGTAAGCCGCTTAGAGTTCGCCACAGAAGATAAGCGGGGTATAAATAAATAAATAAATAAATAAATAAATAAATAAATAAATAAATAAATAAATAAACAAACAAACAAACAAACCTCAGGGCAGGGAGAGGCTGGCGGGGGAGGAGGGCGGTGCCACTATCAAGGGAAGGACCAAGACAGGTGAAAATAAGGAATGTTTTGCTACTAACCACAGGAACATGTCCAGGAAAGCAGTTGGCAACATCCATGACCAGCTCCAGTGATAATTCTTGTTTGGGTTCAATTCTTGTTTGGGTTCAAAAATGGACCATTGTAGCTCTGGATTCCAAGCCCCTGTGGGTTTACATGGTTGCCGTAACAACAGGGTTCTGAGGTCCCCTACTGCTGCTCCATGTCCTGCTGGACATGGCTGCCAACTGAAGCACCATTGGGGCTTTCTGGCTGGTGATCTTGGTGGCCTCCCAGTGATTCATCACGTCTTGGGCTGCAGTCAAGCTCTCGTACCTTTGTGAGACATGGCTCGTTTTGTGCGAAGGCTCAGGGTAAGTGCTCAGTGCTCTTAAATTATGGGCAAAGGCATCATGGTGTGTACTGGGAGGGAGGGGATGGATGTGGAGGCAGGAGAGGATGATGAAGTGGGGTCAAAGCCAAGGGCCTATTTTTGTTACTCAAGCCAAACAAGATCCAAGATTGAGGAAAGCATTCTAGTCAACAAGAGCAACCACCACCACAACTCCAAGAAAAGAGAGGGAGGTGCTGTCCATCTTGTCTCCCCTGATGGGAAACATGTGGTCTCCCCCATCCTTTACAGGCCCCCATTGGTGCACCAGTCCTTCAACATGGAGACTGGCAACAGCCGAGCCCCTCTCATCCTAGGCATGTTGTGCAGGTTTTCCCGCTCCCAGCCAACTCTGGGGAGAAGTTGGCACCTTGATCTTTGTGTGTAGATGTGTTTTGATGGGAAAGGGAATGGTGGGAAGAGTCAGGGAGCAGCTACTGAACTGCAGCCTGGGGGTTGGGGACCCCTGATGTAGATCTATTTCCATCTGCCTTCATTCACAACTGGTTGTGGGCTGAAGACTGCATTGGTCGCCTTCACAGATGACCAATGACAGGAACTGGACAGAGAGAGTGTGTTCTTTTCCATTTTTCCGGACCCCTTAGCGGCTTTCAGTACCATCACCCTTCTGGGCCACCACTCAGGGATGGGACTTGGAGGCCTTGTTTTACAGTAGCTCTAGTCCTTCCTGGAGGGGAGCGAGCTGGGGGACTCTTGTTCAATCACCTGACCTTCAAGGTTCTGTCTTGTCCTCTGTGCTATTTAGCATGTGCATGAAACTGCTAGGAAAGATTGTCCAGAGATTTGGGGTTTGGTGTAACCAGTATGCTGATGATCACCCAACACTATCCCTCCTTGGAATCTAAATCCAAGGATATTGTTTTGGTTCTATGTCAGTGTCTGGTGTAAGTAATGGATTGGATGAATAAGCTGAAACTTAAGCCAGACAAGACAGAGGTGCTCCTGGTCAGTCAAAAACTAGATCAGCAAATAGGGTTGCAGCCTCTGCAGGCAGGGAGCTTGGGACGTGTTCTTGGATTCGTCTCTGAGCATGGAAGCCCAGTTTTCAGATGTGGCCAGGAGGGACTTATATGTATATGGTTGTCTTGCAAAAATAGAAGAATGGAGTTTGATTTTTAATGTAATAACGACAATGAAATGCAGACACAGTCATCTCCATTGATTACTTACTGAACGTTGTGAATGAGAAGTGGCAACAGAGATGAAAAAAAGGAGCTAATTATTATAGTGGTAACTGAGGCAAGACTACTATTAGCTAAGAAGTGGAAAAGTGATAATCAGAGAGATGTATAGAGACATGTTGAACATGGGAATTAATGGTAAACTGACTTATATGGGAGCAGAGATATGCCCAAAAAATCCTCATTGTATTTCTGGAGAGACACAGGGTGGCACGAACTGTATTGGTTAAAGTACTGAAACCTATTGGAATATAAAGTGCGAGATGATGTAAGAGAAGCATATTTAATAGGCACTGTAGTGTATGTCTTTTAATATCAAAATATTTTTAAAAATTAAATTAAAAGAAGAAGAAGCCCAAACAGCTTGGTTCCAAGCTATCTAAAAGACCATGTCTCTCTCTCAGCCTACCAGGGCATTCAGATCATCAGGGGAGACCTTTCTGTCCATCCCACCACACTCACAGGTGCACTTGGAACTGTGGGACTCCCTCCCCAGGAAGCTATGCTGATCCCATCTATGTTGTCTTTCTGCAAGTAGGCAGATAAATAGCTTTCTCTTCAGACTGGCTTTGACTTACTGACTGTTGGTCCATAAGGGGTTTTAAATGGATTGTTGTCCTCTGCTGTTTTAAATGGCATTCAATAATGGTTTTATTTGTCATTCCAATATAATACTTGTTTCATTCTTTTTTAATATTTGTATACTGGCTGCTTTATGCTTTGGAATACTGTTTTTTTTTAAATGTATAAGACACCTTGGGTTCCCTAAAGCAGAAAGGAAGGATTACGAAAGAATTAAATATATAAATAATAAATAAGAGGGGATGAAGGACAGGAAAACCCACCAATGCCACATTTCAGACAAAAATCTATCTGCTGTCCACGTGGGCTTCATTGTCCAAACCACGAGGAAGTATTCTGCATCACTGGGACACTTAACACACCACCATCACCACTACGTTGGTTGGTCCCAATGAAACTTTTAACTCATAGAAATCAAGAGGCATATTTTTTTAAAAAAGGACACAGTTCCTCCATCAAGAGGATACTCATATTTACAAAGGACACAATTTGACACATAAATCTTCTGTCAATAAAAATGGGAGACAGAAACTTTAGCCCCTATCCCCACCCCTACACACACAAACCCAAACACAATCTCTGGCTCTGCAGTCAGAACACTGAGCTATTCAACCAGCTAAATAAACAGTACCAGTCACGTATTTACACTCCATAATGGAAGTGGACTCGGATCCACACAAGCCCAGACTGAAATAGATGGGTTAGTTTTTTAAATGCTACAATATTTTTAAAATTTTTGAGATATACTTTATAGTATATAGTGTAAGGTTTTTGTTTTGTTTTTGGGGTTTTTTGATCACCATCTTATATTTTTTCTGACCACTTAAGCATTTTTATTGTTTGGTTTTATGTTCTATATATACTTTTGTATAATTGATTTATTGATTGGTTTTTATGTTGTGAACCACCCAGAGTTCCACTAGAAAGTTGGGCGATCTATAAATATACATATAAATATAAATAAATAGTCATACAAAAGGAAAACTACTGAAATAAAATGCTATAAAATAAAATTATGTGTTCCATATATATCAAGGGCAAATAACAGTGGCCTTATTATTTTGATATCTATATACTTTTTTTTTACTTTTTACTTATTTGTTTATATACCGCTCCATCTAGCTACATGGCTACTCTGGGCGGTTTACAAGCTGAACAGAAATCAAACCATAGGCAGTAAAATACAATATAAATATAACAACAGCATAGAACAGGAGCAAGATGGGCTACAGATAAAAGCGAATAAATATATATTACAATCATTAGAACAGATTAATATCTGGGGAAAGACTTTTTAAATAGCCGCGTCTTTAGATTCTTCTTAAAGACTGCAAGGGAAGGTGCCGGACAGATCTCAGGGGGAAGTTGGTTCCAGAGCTGAGGGGCCACCACTGAAAAAAGCCCAATTTCTCTTCAAAGATATACGGGCCTCCTTCAGCGACGGCACCCTCAAATGTCCTGCCTGAGATGATTGGCTGTTATGGGCAGTACTAGGCCATCTGAAACATGGTCCTCAAATAACAAAGGGGTATCCGGGCAGGACAGTTCTGAAAGCAGACAAAGAACGCAATCCCATTCTGATTCTTCAAACCAAACAACACAATTATGACATTATTATTGTTATTTTTGAATGCAACCTTAGCTATAGCACAATGACAATGGACACCTGTAGAAAAACAAGACCAAAGTGAAATTCAAAATTAAAATTGTCCATGGACATATCTTAGAAAGGAATTCAAATATAAAGTTAGTTTCATGTGTGCAAACAAGACTCATATTTCCTGAATGAGTGTCAGGAGATGGAGCAGCCGGGAGCCGTAATGAAGAGTGTGTCGTCTGAACCTGATAGGGATAAACAGGAAGAAGACAGAGAACTCGAGAGGTGCATTAAAAGACTGCATGTTATTGAGTTGAAGGAGGATGGGAAGGAGGATTGGGGAGTTGCTATAGGCTGGGCAGCCCGAGATGCTTATTGGGTATTAGAGGAAAACTCTAGCCAGTCAGTAAGACGCGCGCGAGAGGAAAAAAGACGTTGGGAGAGGGAGTTGGAAAAAACTGACAGTTGGGACCGAGGTCTGAGGGAAGTCGGTACTCAGACTGAGGGAAGCGTGACGTGTGATTGCGCCGGGTGGACCAAAGTACAGAAAGGGGAGGAATGGATCTGGGCGGTCCATGTGAGACCACTAAAATGGCCAGAAAATTCCAGTAAGTTCCGGGCATGGAGAGGGACAAGAAGCGCTGTACCTGTGGCTCAATGGGCCAAACATCCGTGCTGCGGGACACAATGTCTGGGCCAGAGTTCGCCCATCCTCCCACTCCCCTGAGGGGTCCCGATGCTAATCTGATGCCTGTTGGCGAAGGTTCAATGTTAACTAAGTTGGAAAGAAACGTTGAAGCATCTATGCCGGTGTTAACACCTGAAGTGAACATGTTCTCACATAAAGACTTTGAACTGTGTTACAATAAAAATCCTTTTGACGTTTTGCTAAAAGAAGGCTCGTCTCCGGTTTGTGGGTCGGAACCGCCAAGAGAGGGATACGAACCCTCACAATGAGCCATCTCTCACTGTTGGCAGAAGCAATGCTGTAAAACACTGTAGCCCCCAGAGGGGGGCAGAGACCAAGACTCAATGTGTGTGTGTTGCCAACATTGGCAGGAAGCCGATTTCCTGTACCAGCCTCTGCTTCCCTGCAGATAAGAATAGCCTTGAGGGGAAAAAAAGACCCTCGTATAACATAAAACATCAAGGGGGCAAATCCATATTACTGTTTCCAATGCATTCCCACGAGAAATCTGCACAAAATTTGCTTAAATGAACCAATTCCCCCACACAAGGCACCAAACCATTTTCTCTATCTCTTAAAAGCCAATCTGGATAAACAAAGAAGCTTGCAGTTTAGGCAGAGGTATGCATTTATATCCAAAAGTGAATTATTCAAATGCATGGAGGCAGTTAAATTATGAATAGGAGAAATTCAGATCTGAAACAGTCTGGCAAGCAGACTGTGACCTTTGGTTCTAAATGTTGAAATCAAGACTCATGTTCCTTGAGTTAGCTATTTCTCATAGCTACTAAACCACCTTTGGAGAGCAACTCGGCAGCTTGGACCCGTCTTCAGTGGTCAAACGGAGTACGTTTGTCCTTTGTCAAAGAAAAGGTCCCGGGTTTCGGCACCAAAACTGTAAACTGACACCTCTTAAAACTCCAAATGGAGCTGCTAAACAGATCTGAAGACGTTTCTTGTGAATTAACATATGTTTACTTAGATTGCATGAGCTCATGGTGTCACCGAAGGGTGAGACGAAGGAAATTGAAACTAGCTACTGCCTTTATAGTGGCAATGGCTAACGTCACAAAGGTGAGCAGTGAGAAAAGGAAACTTAACTAAGAAATCGCAACTCAAATGTATAATGAAACTTATTCCTAAACATTTCATTGGTCGCTCACAGAAATGGGTCAGGGCAGAAGAAATGAAACCTACTGCAGACTTCACTGACAAGCTATTCCTTAGAGGCCAGTGTAATAAGAAGGTGGGGGGGTTGAAGGGGGTTGAATTGAGCATAGCTGCATCAGTACTTTTCCAGTCACACATGTAAGAATCCCCCCAAAGAGGTCAAGGGCAGGGAGGGGCCGTGGCTAGCTAGGGGTCCTTTGTGAGGCTTAACATGTCCTCTCTGTCTCCCCAGCCTCTGCAGGGTCTTCCTCCCTGACGCAGCGATCGCTCAGACCCACAAGGAACACCTCCTATCCCACCTGCGTGACCAACATGAAGAGGAGTTCCTTGTCACCATCCATGGACTCCTCCCTTGGATCAGTCATGGCATCCAGTGAGCCGGGCCACGTCATTAACGTCAGCAGCATCGAGGACGAGGAGTGGATCCCTTTGGAAATTCCAGACTGGTACCTTTTTCTCCTCCTGGTTTGGGTCTTTTCAGATTCAGGCAGAAGCACTTTGCAGAGTAGAGATGTAAAATTTCTGTCTTTTGGGGGGAGGGGGAATGGGGGGAGACTTTTTTCTGTTGGGTTTTATTTTATTTTATTTGTTTCTCATAGATTTTTTTTCCATGGTACCAACATTTCCAGAAATGTTGCAGCTCTCGGCAGGAGCAGCCATGAGCCCTGCCTTCTTGTCTATGGGCAGCATGCTCAATGGCTCCTGCCTACAGATTTATTCTCTGGTTCTTGGGTTATTGAAGTAGAATGGAGCCACCAACTGCAAGGCATGTCTCCCCAGTGGTAAGGAAAGAAAGGCCTTGATCCCTTCCCTCCCAGGGCATCCTCAGTTCCCTAGCAGGAGTGGAACTCTCTTGTCCCTTCTGGTGGCAAAAGTGGGCTAGAGGTGCTCCCTGACAAGGTTTTGGCCTTGGGTGGAAACCTTTCCTCTCCTTCACAGGTATCTTCAGAAGAGGAGGTCCACCGCCTGGAAAAAGAGGAGAAGGAGCCGCTGCCTGACACAACAAGGTACTGGATGCTGAGCTAAACAGCAACAGCAGCCACCTGGGAGTTGCAGCACCCTCCCTACAAGGAATGGCTGAGGAGCAGCGAGGGGGGGCACTAGCCCACTGGCCACCTCCAGCCTCACCCATGGTTGTGGTCGCCTACCATCGGGAGGACGGCTGCTCTTGGAAGGCTCTAGGATTAGCAAGTGTCTTCTGCAGCAAGCTTCCAAGGCCTTGGCTTGTGGATGTTCTGGTGGAGATGGATTTTCTCCACCGCTTCCACTTGGCTAGGAGAAACCATATTCCCTTTAAAAACGCATTTCTGGGAGGTGCGGGGCCAACAGATGGCCCTTCAGGGAGATTCTTTTGGGCACCTTGGTGTTGGTCCACCTCCAGCCCTTCCTTTCTCTTCTTGCAGGCCTTGAACATCTGCCTGGCAGCCAGGACCCTGAAGACAGGTGAGCTGCACTACACATCTGGCAAGAACCCTTCTCCCCTTCCTCCGGTGCTGGACTCGGAAACATCAAAGAGAGAATGATCTCCACCTGCTGGACTGGTGAGTAAAGCGAGGCAGGGATGTCACTTACAGGAGTCCCGGTAGTGGAGAGGAAGGTTAGAGGTCCATTTCTGATCACATTTAGAACAAGGGGGGGATCTCCATTAAAAGAAATACTTTCCTCCAGTTGGAACACTAATAAGTCTAATCTCTCTATTTCTTTTTCAGGAAGAAGCTGCCACGGATCCGGGCAACATCTGCCACGTCTAACAAGGGAATGTACTCGTAGGCTGAAAGACACGAGTGGGCTGCTCCACGTCCCAGCTCAGGCAGGCCCCACCCTCCTCTCCAGAGGCCCCACCCCCTGCCCACTTTGGCAGTGCTTTGGTGGGGTCACTGGGTGACCTGGAGCTCAGCACTTTCTGAGCTGACCCTGAGGAGAGGGCCTGGCCCCCAAGGTGAGAGAAACGACCTCCTGCCCTTGCAGGAAGATCTGCTGGGAGGTGGGGCAACTCAAGTGAGGAGGAGCAGGTGCTGCCAGACTGACACTTCTTTGTGCTTGCCACAGGTTCGCCTCTGTGGAGCATCTCCAGAAGATGCCAGGTGCGAGGAAGAAAGAACCCTTACCCTTCTGTTTTTCTATTGCTGACTTTGCTATGGACGCCTGTTAGCCACTAACTGATGGCTCTGGGAAGGAATTTTAGCCATATTTCCTGGTTGACCTTCAAGGATGTGGGGTTTTTGCCTCCCCCATAGCAACGTTCCCCCTAATTGGTGGATTGAAGGTTGTTGCTCCCCCCTCCATGAATGAATGTACGAATCTATCTTTACTGTAAATGTAAAATAAATAAAATGTTTTGATTATTGCACAAGATTTGTGTGGCATGTATTCTCTCCCAGGAGCCAAAAGAACATGGCTGATGCTCATAGAACTAGGTATGCCGTGCTTCCATCTACTGCCCTGTTTCATTCTCCTTAAGGATACTTCACAATCTGTGCTCCCTCCACCATGCTGTGGGCCTTGCCACTGGCACAGTTTTTGCCACAGGGTATTATTTGAACCATTCTGTGTACCAGTCCTGCCCGTGGCATTTGCTCACTTCACGGTGCAACCTCTGATTCTGCAGCAACTAGTATTTCCTAGAAGAAGGATTCAGGCTCAAGGGTAGAAGGTAGCTGAAGATCAGTGTTGGAGGATCTGTTCTTATCCAAAGGACTTTTCACTCCAAAATCTGGTTTTACAGAAAGATCAGTTGCAATAAAGCATAAGAACCACTCTTCTTTCGAGATGTGGATATGTACATGGAAATTAATAGTCACACTTTATTTCTGAGGATGCACAGCCTTTACAAAGCAAAAGTAGCTATCCTCAGGTTTCAGAAAACAGCTTTATTTTATCTTAAGTGCACAGTTGACATATGCAGGAACTTCATGGTGCTGTGATTAACCTATAGCAGGGCACCCAAAACTTTGCTCCCAACATGGGTTCAGTCCGAGGAAGCCAGTTTGAGGTTCACTCTGTCTTCCAGCCTTCTGAAGTTGGTAAATTGACTGCTCACTTTGCTGGGGGGTGGGGGGTTAGGGTTAGGGTCTTGATGATGTGCTTGGGATAAGGCAGAGAGACCTATATTTTCCCAGCTTGCTAAGTGCCTGATCAGGATTAAATTCTGCCAGCCGCTCTGCTCATGGCCTCCCCCCTGAGCTGGCACACCTGGATCTGTCAGCAGGTGTCGCACCTTCACACGGATCCACCCAAGGCAGGTGGGCCTCCCAAGGTTGAGGAACTGAAGGGCAAATGCAAATACAAAGCCCTTCTGGCTACAGAGAGCAGGTGGCAGGGAGGTTTGCCTCAGCTTTCAGGCAGAGAATTTAAAATCTTTGCTGAGGTTTTAAAAACTCCAGCCACGCTTCTGTTGTAAATAAAGGTTCTTTGGTTTCATGTTTGCTATATGCCTGTGTCCTTTAACTATATTGTTATGGCTTCTTTCAAATACAGTATCTATTGTCTGTATTCTTTAGGTACCCCCAATTCTTTATGTAAACCACCATTTTTTCCTGTGGCATTATATTTATCTCTTTATATAGCAGGTTACTTTCTATTTCAAATGATTTAGGTCTCACTGGTTGCTCTTGGCTGTCTACACTCAGCCTCCAAACATTCTTTTAGGCTTTCATTCTGCTGCTGCTCTACTGCAACTGACATGTCATGGCAGTTATTATTGACAGTTAAACTGCCAATTCCTTTGACCTCACCACTTGATATCCTATGTAATTTGATTACACTATTTTGTAATAATTTCTCTCTATTCTTTATAATTTTCTTATTTTCTGATTTTGGGACACCCTTTACCACATAGGCACTCTGTACATGGTCTATGACATCCAGACCCATCAGGCACATTGTAGGAATTCAGCCCAAAACTGCGACCTCCCACTGAACAGTCCATTCCCCAAACTGAATATCGACTTTAACCACTTGTAATTTAATTATTTTAAGATCAATCCCCTTTGTCCCTCTATTATGTGAGTTGATTTCAAAAATATCTGGATGTACAGTAGAAATTTGGAAACATAAATCTATTAATCCCATATATTTTTCCCATTCATATTTATAATTTCTCCAGATTTTGAAAATACTGTATATTCTTCCCTGAATTAATGAAGTAACAATGTACTATTTTAGCCTCTTTGACTTCTGGGAATCCTGCCAATTTTCCCTCTCTGGTTACATTGTTCCCCTTGTCTGCTGATGCCTGTTCACTTTTCTCCTTTTCAATGTAAAACACCTTTTTCTGATTACTGTGAGGATTTTTTTTTTTTGGTAAATATAACAATCCTGTTTTTTAAATGCCCAATTTCATTACAATGGAAACAGACAGGACCCCTTTGACCAGTATTACCAAATTTATTCCCTTTTCCCTCAGTAACATATGTTTTTGCAGGCTCCTGTCCCTGCGCTGTAAATTTTTCTCTCTTTTCTGGTGCCTACTTAAATGGTTTGCGCTCAAACTGCCCCATTTTATTTTTATTTTCACAGTTTTTAAATTTAATTTCTGAAGATCTGGGATGTTTCAATAGACTGATATGATCGGCAATTTCAGCCACCCGTTCAACAGTTTTACAGGATCTTTCCTGGACTAGAAACCTCAATCCCGGATTCAGCAAATTACAAAATTGTTCTAAACCAATTATTTGCTTCATTTGCTACAAGTCTGTCACCTGCTCTTTTTCCAGCCATCTCTCAAGCAAATTTATTAACTTGTAGCCTCTCTGGGAATACATGTTATCATTCCTTTTAGTGGTACTGTGAAATTTTTTCCTAAGTTGTTCAGCAGTTATCCCCACACGCTTGTACACTAAATTTTTAAAATCTTGATAGTTTTGTGCTTTTCCCCAAGGTAATTGAGAATAAATTTCTAACAAAACACCACTACTTTGTGGACGTAAACAATCCACGTATTACTCCAAGCATGCACTTTCAAAAGAAATTAAAAATGATTCAATGCCATCATTTGTTCCCTATAAACTGGAAATCTTTTAAGGCCCACTATAATAATAATAATATTTATTTACGGTCAGTGGCCAAACTAGACAGATACAGCAACAAAATATATAACACCAATGTGCATTCCATGATAGTATTTCAATTAATACATAAAATTGGTAGATAAAATTGGTAGATAAAAAGTATGGGTTAAAATTTAGCAGCCATTAAAATATGAGTATTATATTTCTTTATCTCCATTTATAATCTGATTTCGGACCCTTAGTGCTACTGCATAGATTTTGGCAAGCTGCTTGGTTATTTGGTAACATTGATCAGAAAGGAGCAGATGCACATAAAAATCTATTGACCTCCCAGGGAATTTGCCTATGATAGGGGAGATGACAGCACCATTTTTCGTAACTCTAGCTGAAATTGTAATTCTCGTTCCTTATTTCTTTCCTGTAATTACCTGTCCTTTTCTCTTTCCTCTTGCAATTTGCCTCTCTCTGGCTAATTGCAATTGTTCTTCCTCTCTTTCCCTTTCCAACTGTAATTCCAACATCTTCTGTCTCATTTCCATTTCCTTCAATCTGCTCCTTTGTTTTTATTTTTAATTCTCTTAATGTAAATTATTGTTCTATTTTCACCTTTCAAATGCATGTGTTTTTTTAGTTTTCTCAGCTTGGGAAGGAATCTGTCCTTCCCCTTCCTGAGGTAAACCATTAACCCCCTCACAGGCTAGGTTCTCTTGGTGCGCAAGGCCTTTTCCTTGAGTTGCCATCTTTTTTATTTCTTTTTGAAGGCATTAAATCTGTCCTTAACTTATAACTACTGTAGGTGCTATTTTATTTTATTTTTCTTTTCTTTAAAAACCCTGCTTTTCAAGTTGTTTTTCTCTGGCCAACCCTTTTGGTCACCTTTGTATCTTCTTGGCTCAGCTAATGGTGGAAACTATCAAAACGGACACTGTATCTCTTAAGCTGGCACACTACCCAGACTTAATCAGTAAATCTGTTTCACTGCTTCACAGTTTTTTTCTTTTCATTCAAATAACGTTCCATTTATTTACCAGTACCTCTGCCTTCTAAATTAACTACTGCCCAATTTCCTTTTCACCCAAAATGGCAGTCAAACTGCAGCAGGTACCCAAAATCTCAAGTTGAAATACAACTTTATAAAGCCCATACCGCTTCTACAAATGTTTGGTAAATCTAACAGACTTATTCAGTAAGTCAGCTTTAATTCTTCCTTTCCTTCACTAAATTTTCAGCTTATTTCCCAATACTTGTTCTTTACTAAACTGATTACCTCAACATTCTCTTTTCCATCAGAGATTTTGTAGTCCAAGCACCACAAGTACTGATCCTCAAAGTATAAACAGATAACAAAAACCTGAATTTTCCACTCCTGTGAGGTTTTTCCTCAGACCAGTCAGAAGCCCTCCAAATAAAACCTCATTTTGTTTTATTTTGGACACTTGCTTCTCTCTGCCAGGTCCTGAACCCCACTCAACCAGGAAAATTCACTTCAACAATCTATGCCTTTTACAGGGAACCTGTCTCTACTTAAAGATCTCCCACCAGGCTTGCCAAATAAAACTCCCCTTTAAATTCACTATTTTCTAAAGGTCTGATATTTCAAAGGCACAACTGGATTTCTTTCGACATCCCACCACTGTGCCACCAATTTGTGATGTACACACACACACACACTGGGTCTCTCCACTCACTGCCACCACCAGATTAACTGGACACTTGTTTATATTTGACAGAGAGTATCAAACACCAGCTTTTATAGTTTTAGAACAAAACATGAAGTGTTTATTAGTTTACAATTATATGTTCAGTCTTATGATAGCTTTAGCCAATGTTAACTTATTTTAACACAATCATAGATTCCTATAATAATGTATTTCTGTTATAAACCTAACCCTTATCAGTGGCAGGGTTTCACACCTGACCAACTGACAAAACTGACTTTCAGCTCTCTCAACTGAACTCAACTGAACTCAACTCTCCAGCATCCATTAGGTCTCTATATATAACATTCTTAGCTCCTCCCACCAGCTTGCTGATTGGCTATTCAAAACATATTCATTAGAATATTTAAACCAGGTTTCCCTTTATGTCACAAGTACAACCACTCATCAGTTAAGAACGGAGACACCTTTTAGGATTAGGAGAATCCAATCTGAGCCTGGACCATAACTCCCAGAATCTTATTAGCTGGAGATATACTCCAAAAAGTTACTTTCCCAAGCTTTAGAAGTAAAAGGTTCCAAACAATCAGTAACCAACTCCTGCTTTCAATGCGGACCGTACAACTACATTGCACTGATATTTCAATGAAACAAGGGATTACTTGATTCTACTTTTTCAGAGTACTCAGAACTGTGAGTTCTGCATGCCAGGTGAATCCTTTACCATGGTGCTCAAGTCCTTCCCTTGTATGGAGACCTAATTAATAGAAGGTAGGCTCAAGAAGATATTCGTCACATTTATCACACTACACTTCTGCTGTTAGGCAGGAAAAACTAGACACACGTGGAAAAGACAGGTGGCAACTGACTTTGCAACAGTATGTGGGAAAAGGAATCTTAGCTGGCCACAAGCATAGCCTAACAGCATCATGTGGTAGCAAAATAAGCAAATGCAAACACTTGGTTGTATTGATAGAAATACAGAGTCAAGATCAAGAGTTGGGGTCACGTTCAGGGCACTGCAGTTTAAGAAGGAGACAGACAAGCTGGAACCTGCCCAGAGGATGATGAACAAGTTAGTAACAGTTCTAGAACCAAGCCCTATGAGAAACCCCTGAGGAAACAGGCTATATTTAGCCTGGAGGAGAGAAGGCTGAACAACAATATTTTGTTGTTGTTGTTGTTGTTGTTGTGTTACAGTCATGACTGATTCTTTATGACCCCATGTCCATGGAGTTTTCTTGGCTAGTTGGAGCAGCTTGGTAGTTCCTATTCCAGATGCCCACAGCACCTGGTATTCCCTGGTGGTCACCCATCCATGTATGAGCCAGCCCTGACCGTGCTTAGCTTCTGAGATCAGGCAGAGATCAGATGTGCTCAGGGCACCTAGGCAGCTCAGCCTTCCATAGCCTAGCCAGATATTTGACCAGCAATATGATAACCATGGTCAAATATCTGGCTACGGTGTGGAAGACAGAACAAGCTTGTTTTCTGTAGCTCCATAACAGTGGTTCCCAACCTTCCTAATGCCACAATCCTTTAATACAGTTCGTTATGCTGTGGTGACCCCTTGCCCTGCTAGGAAGAGGTCACAAGCTCTCTTTGGCAGACCACTGCCGCAGATGGCATAGAGAACTTCCCTCTACAGGCACCCTCAGCCAATCGCAGTCTCCGTTGTCATTGACTGACATCCCCTCCAACCTATCAAGCTGTAGCTCACTCTTCCCCCTCCCCCTCCAGACCCAAGCCGTTGGTGCCTTTTTCTTCCCTGGCTCATGGAGACCCCCTGTGAAATGGTCGTTTGACCCCCCCAAAGGGGTCCCGACCCCCAGGTTGGGAACCACTGCTCTAGAAGGTAGTTAGTTACATAAAATAATGGATTGAATTTTGTGAGAGAAAGGAGATTTTAGTTAAACACTGGAAGAACCTCTTGACAGTAAGAGGCAGAATGGATCTCTTCAAATGGTGGTGGACTTTCCTTTGCTGGAAATGTTTCTAAATAGAGGTTTAAATTGCTGCCTACTAGGAACAGCTGTGGATTCCCCCTGGACAATGGCTTGACATGATAACCTTTAGGAGTCCTCCTAGCTTTGCATCTATGATTCTGTGACTTCTTAGCAGAGGCGGGTCTTGGAACAGAGAGCTGATGTATATCAGAGGTGAGAGAACATGTGTTTTGGGCTAGGTTAGAATTCAGATGGGTTGCTGGCCTATATCTGCCCCCAATAGCTTAACTTCTGTAATAACAATAACAATAATGACTTACCAGACATATGCAAGGGTAAAGATTAATAATTAACTGGCTGAACAACTCAATTTGTTAGGTATCCCTGGAAAACTAATTCTCCTATTGTGTATTCCAGGAGTAGAATGGTAAACCAAAACCACATTTGACTATTGTATAGGAAAAGGTAACCCCCCTGCACATGCATGCTAGTCATGTCCGACTCCATATTCAAGCCAAAGAGCCAGTGTTGTGCAAGTCCGTGGCCATGCGGCCGGCATGGCTGCAAGGAAACATTGTTTTACCTTCCTGCTTTTTATGGCGGTGCCTATTTCTATTTGCATTTGCATGCTTTTGGACCACTAGGTTGGCAGGAGCTGGGGTTATCAGCGGGAGCTCGCTCCGCTGGGTGGCACCTGGGTTTCGAACTGCCAAGCTGCAGACTTTGCAGCCAACAGTTTTTGGAGCCAATGCTGTAAGAAGTCCCTCAATTCCTTGTTCTCAAATACTTGAACATGTCTTAATTGGACTGGACTGTAGATTATCCCTTATTACCGTAAGTCGCCTTGGGTCCTTTTCCAAGGAGAAAGGCAAGGTAAACATACTCTAAAAGGGTTACCATAAATCAGGATTTACATGAAAGCAGGTAATTATTATTATTTTATGGATTAAAAATTCCATACTTTGGACACTTAGGAAAAATGTTTATATTGAGACATTGTTCTTCAGGGTTCTCAGTCACAAATTGTTAATTCAGCATCACTTTTGCTGGCTATGGGTTGAATTCAGCAAGGACTCTTCCATTGACTTAAAGCTTTAGAACAATCCTCTGGAGCTGACCAAATATTGTTGCATTTTGAATTCTTTGATTTTAGAAAAGAGACACAAAGAGAAATTTAATCTCTTTTTCTAGATTTACCTGTGCTAAAACTATCACCTGTGCTGCCTGTTGGAGGCTGCCCCCTAGTGCCTAGAAACCCTAAAAGGCAAACAGTTAAGATACAGTATCTAAAAACGTAGCCAACACTTTGTGTCTCTTTTGCAACACAGACTTGCAAAGTTGCAAGCAGGGGCGACTTTCCCATAGGCCTTTGTGGTTCAATGAACCAGGGCGCCTGAACCCCAAGGGCGCCTGAACCCCCAAACCCCAAAACTCTTAGATCCGGCGGGGGCGAAGGGCCAGGAGGTTTTGTCTTTTCTCTCTCCATCCCTCCCTCACCCACCGCCGCCCGCCTCCCTGAAAGGAAAAAGAAACAGTAGCTGCATTCGCCTCTTGCTGGCAGTGCAGATACGCGGGGAGGGAGGGGCCGCCTCCGGCCGCTCGGCTCCTGCACGCGAGGGATGCCGGCTCGCGCGCGCTGCTCCTGCCAAGCGACATTTCCCCCCCCTCGACGCCTTCAGAGAATCAAGCAACCACGAGGAGCGTGCGTCGGGGGCTGCGTTTGTGCGCCACCGCGCGTGCGGGTTTCACTGCACCCCTCCCCGCGAGCGCGCCGTCGCTCCACACCCACCCACTTCCCCGCCCAGCGCTTGTCTTTGGATCCCTGAGCGGCTGCGCTGCGGGAGGCAGGGGGCGTGCGCGCGTGCGGTCGGGAGCGCGTGCGCGCCCCGTAGTGGAAAGGCGCGGGCGCGGACGGCGGGGGGGGGACCTTTTCGTGCCGGCCTCACAGCCGTGGAGAATGAATTAAATCTGCTCCTCTCCGGGCGGAGCAGGACGGTGCTGGTGGCCATTGCAATGGAGCGAAAGGTAACTCGGCTGCATTGATTTGAGGGAGGCAAAAGGGTATTATTAACTAACAATATTGCTGAAGTCAAACAAACAGATTTCAAAATTGGTTGTAGGTTTGCCCTTTTGATCCAGAACTAGGCTTAACAGTCCTTCTATGAATCTATGGAGAGACCCTGTGCAACTGGCTTTTCATTCATTTTAACTGCAGGATCAAAGCTACACATACATGAAAGCTAGTGAGATACAGGGGCTACAGTCATTTCTGCCTCACAGTCTCAGCAGTAGGGGTTCCCTCTGCCATTCTGGACTCAGAACGCTTGATCAACCCATTTCTTTTTGGATCACAGGCTGTACCAGGTTACACTGCTGAAATGGGGCTTGGGAAGGTCAAGTCATAGACCCTGACTGAGTTATGAGACTCACTGGGTGACCTTGAGCCACTCACCCTCTTTCAACCATTCCACCTCTCAAAGGTTGGGGGGAAATAAAAAGCATACAAACTAACTGGAATTCATGGCATGAGGAAGGCAAATAAGAACATACTAAATAAATTCCTTGTGATGCAGCAATCTCTTCCTTTAAAGCAGGGGTTCCCAAACTTGGGCCGTGGGTGTTCTTGGACTACAGCTCCCAGAAATCCCGGACAGCACATCATTTTTGGGAGTTGTAGTCCAAAACATCTAGGGACTCAAAAGTGGGAACAAATGTCCAAATTTCAGCCCTCCTGATGTTTTGGACCACAACTCCCAGAATTCCAAGCCTGTATTTCCATTTGCAGAGGACTGTGGGAGTTGTGGTCTAAAATATCTGGAGGACCGAAGTTTGGACATGCCTGACCGGGGAGGACCGTCCTAAGGGATTCCCTTGGAATGCAGCCAATACAGAATTCGAGTGCTATCTGAAGTTGGTCAAGGCAAAAATATAAATCATTTTCCTTCCATGGTTTAATATGGTCAACAAGATCTTTCTTTCTAAAAAGGTCAATACTCCCTGTGGCTTGAGTGCAAACCTGTTACGTACGACATAATGAAAGCAGTACAGCCATGTAACACAAATGCTAGATGAACAGTGTCCTCTTCTCTCTTAATCAAACATCACTGGGGGATCTGGCCCTTGCAGAAAGGTTGGAAGGGATGCAGCCACAGCAGATGAGCCAAAGAGCCTTTTGTATTTCTTGGTTTCGGAAAGCGTATATTACAGGGTTGATAATGGAGTTGTAGGTGGCCGGCAGGAGGGTAGCGTAGGTTTTCTTTATAATATTTAAGTGTCGCGTTAGCTCCCTTAAAAAAGGAAGGTAGACAGCTCTGTGAAACGGGGGGTGGGGCGCCAGAGGGATCTTCGAACCACGGCTCCACATATCCTTAAGACGGCCCTGGTTGCAAGGTATCAGACTTGTGAAGTCCTAGTTCTAATCCCCACTGCATCATGAAATTCAGTGAGTGACCTTGGCCCAGTCCTTTTGTCACTGCCAGACCAATTTGTGAGAATAGGAGAGCTGGGTATGCTGCCTTGAGAACACTGAAGGGAACATTATTGGTTTAATAGAAGGAAAGGGAAACAATGTGAATAGGGCCAGGAGACATTGCTGCTTATTTTCCTAACACTTACTTGTATGTTCAGTATTTTAATAAACGACCATTGTGCCCTCTTGAGAATGGGATTCTTTTACGGAGGAAAAATGGGGTGGAAGGAAAGGGCTTGTCACTGGAAGTCGATGAGACCCAGTTTCTGGCCAATTTGGGTTGGTTTTAACCTACAAATCACTAATTGGCCTGGGTCCAAGCTACCTTAAAGAACGAATCTCGCGGTATGAACCAGGGTACGAACCAGTTCAGGTGCTAAGGTCCTCAGGAGAGGCTTTTCTTTCCATCCCACCAGCTTCACAGGTGCGTCTCAGAAGAACACATGAAAGGGCCTTCTCTGTTGCTGATCCCAGACTTTGGAACTCTCTCGCACTGGAGGCCAGGGCTG
>JAHTLZ010000008.1:14746723-14757930 GCA_023846285.1 Phrynocephalus versicolor | reverse complement strand
CCATCTCTGCGAAGATCTTCCACTTCAGGCAAGCTTTGCCGAAAGGACTGAATACCTATTGTGACTTTTAGATGGAGTTCCATGCATGACTGCTTAGACTGAATTCAAAACACCTGTGTTTTCCATGTTACAGTAGGACCCCCATATCCACTGGTTCAGTTATCCACGGTTGGAAGAAGAAAAAAATTAAATAATTCAGCAGCCACAAAGCAAGCTATGGTCACAAACAGCATCTGTAAAGCAAGCTACTGTCACAAACAGCGGTCATAAAGCAAGATACGATCAGGAAACAGCAGTTTGGGGTGGGTGGGCAGGCGTTCTCTCTTACCCACTGTTTTCATTATCCATCGGAATGCCTGGAACCAATCCCCAGTGGATACCGGGGGTCCTACTGTAGTTTTTAGCTTCAGTGCTGCCTGTTAATGTTGTAAGGTGCCTCTTCTAAATCCCTGTCCTCAAAGCTCAATGTGTTTTAAATGTTCTGGGCTGTATGTTGACCCTCAGTCTTGTAAGCTGCATATATATATATCAGGCGCCTCCATCTCCATCTTGGGGGTGCCTTTCCATCTAGCAGCGCCTCTGTGCCATGTGGGGGGGGGGAAGAGGCCTTGCACACCCACCCACCCACCCCGGAGGGTCTCAGCAGGCGGGCGCGTCCTCTTGGCCGCGGAAGCCTCGGCGGCGGCGCCCTGGTCGTGGAACAGGGAAGGCGACGACGCCCGAGGGAGGGACGGGCGGAGGCGGAGGCGGGAGAAGGGCGCCCCGCCAGCTCGCGCCGCCTTCCCCCCTCGGCCAGAGGCGAGCCTCCCGGATTCGCCGGCCCTCCTCCGGCTCGCGCTGGCCCGTCTCGCCAAGACAAGAGGGTGGCCCCCGCGGCTCAGGTAAGCGGGCTTCCTTCCTTCCTTCCTCCTCCTCCTCCTCCTCCTCCTGGCCGCCCTTCTGCTCTCTTTTGCAGAAAGTTGAGGGGCGCTTCGTTACTTGCTTGGGCGCGAGAGCATATGGAGAGAGAGAGCGCGCGCGCGGGGCCCCCAAGGAATGCGGGGTCACGCCAGGGTTCGGCTCCTCTTGGGGTGCTTCTCTCTCTCTCTCTGTTTGCAAAAGCTGCTGGGGTGATGGAGGAGACCTGTTGGGAGAATGACCTGGAGAACGGCGAGTGGGTGCCTGTGTTGGTGTGTGTAGGGGCGCACGCTAGCAAGCGGAGGCGTCTTGCACTCACTGCATGGCCCGAGAGCTGCAATACGAAGTTGCTGCTCTCCGAAGCACGGGGAGAAAGTTTGTGTGTGTGTGTGTGTGTGCGTGCGTGTGTGTTTTAGCGACCACTCCCGCAATCCCCAGTTAGGAAACAAGGAAAACCTGATTTTTTTTTTTTGCAAGGTGTGTTTGTGGCGTTTGGTACCTCTGCCAATCCGCCCACTTGCTCACTAGCTTCAGGTAAGCAGGTGTGTGTGTGTGTGTGTGTGTGTGATTTCTCTTGAGCCAGGGACATTTTTATTTGATTGTTTGTTTGTTTGTTTGTTTGTTTGATTGATTGATTGATTGATGATGATGATGCCCAGAGACTACTTGCAGTGGTATGGGGCGGTATATAAGCAGAACACTTTTTGATGATGATGATGATGATGATGATGATGATGACGACGACAACGACGACGACGACGCATGGTTGTTCTCCAGGGCAACCCTAAACAGCTGCCCTAAAGCCTTCATCTTTTGGTGCCATTAGCCTTCTAGAGGTTGGGAAGATGGACCTCTTTCCATCACTCCAAAAGAGGCAGAGAAAGGAGCAAATGAATTCCCAACTGGCACAGCTAAATGTCTCCAGCTTAAAAAGACATGTGAATGAGTATAACAATAGTAATAGAACTGCAGAGTTGCAAAGGACCCTATGGATCACTGAGGCCAGCCCCTGCCAGGGAGATACGGTAGGGAACCATAGAACCATTGTAGGGTGGGAAGGGACCTTGGGAGGTCTTCTAGTCCAACCCCCTGTCCTAGGTAGGAGACCTCATACCATCCCAGACAGATGGCTGGGATGGTATGGGGTCCAGGCTCTGGCTTCACAGCCAGATGCCTGAACCGCTGAAATAAATACTGTATCTGGATGGAGAACAAGAGAGAGACCGGATGGCCTTGGGAGACTCCAGATCCAGCAGCAGAGGTGATTTTGCAAGATCCTTGTGTGTGTGTTTTTATCACCTGCTTTTCTGCCCTTAGCAATGCATTCAGGTGACTGTTGCCTCTGAAGCCTTTGATCCAGGATGCTCCTTTTCTGTGGAATTTCTGCCTTCGTGGAGGTATTAAAAGCTCAGGGGCTGAGCCAGCAAACAAGTTGACAAGTTGGAGCTTTTATAGATATGTAAAGTAGCTCCATGTAGGAAAAAAGGGTGTTTTAGTGCCTGCCCACTTTCCTGCCAAAACGGGTGAGAAGAGAGAAGCACTCACACTCAGGGGACTTGCTTTGTTTCCTCCATGTTTCTGGTTTTGTTGCAAATACTTGAATTATTCTCTTTTGTAACTGGATAAAATAACATCCAACAAAACTAATTCCCAAATAAACTTGGTGAGTTTTTTTTTTTTAAAGATCTCTGTCCTTTCTGCACAGAAGAATTTTTAAACGCTCCATGGTCGCTCTCCTTCCCTTAGATCTGTTTCAACAGTCCTATTCTTCTCTTCCTGGCCAGTGGTGCTGGCAGAAGGTCTTTAATTTTGGAGTGGAATGAAGTGTCTTCAGCAGGAGAGTGGGAATCTTGGCATAATAATTTGCATTTTTTTAAAAATTCAGTGAAGCTTTCTTGCGGCTCGGGGCTCTTGTGAGAAGATGCTGTTCTTCAAACATAGTTTAGTGTCTGCTAAGTGAGATGTAGAGATCCTCTTAGTTACTGAGTGGTACTATAAGTGGATATCTCAGTGTCTTCTTCACCCTAGAAGCAGTTACACTCCCATGGCTGAGCTGAGCCTCTATGTCCCGTCCCCCCCCCCGAGATGCCCTTATACTGCAGTTCCAATTAGCCCCTAGCCACCATAGCTGATGATGAAGGATGGGAATTCCGGGGCAAAAACATCTGGATGGTAGCAGCTTCATACAGTAGGACCCCCGTATCCACTGATTCAGCTATCCACGGTTGGCAGAGGAAAAAAAATTAAATAATTCAGGAGCCACAAAGCAAGCTATTGTCGCAAACAGCAGCTGTAAAGCAAGCTGTTGTCACAAATAGCATCTGTAAAGCAAACTATTGTCAGGAAACAGCAGTTTGGAGGTGGATGGGCAGGCGATCTCTCTTGTCCACAGTTTTCATTATCCACGGGGCCTGGAACTAATCCCCAGTAGATACTTGGGTCCTACTGTATATGATCCCTCCGATTTTCATCCCACATTTAACTTTTAGATCATGCAAATCCCATTAGCTGGAATTTGGAAGGAAATGTGATTATTTTTAGATCTTAACCAAAGCACTACTTCTAAAACGGGAATGTCTTTCTTGAATTTTCTTTCATCGTTCCCTGTTTACTGCAGTCCTTACATTGCCTCATAGAATAAACAGAAGCATCCTTTAATTTCCAGTCTCGCCTTTGACCACACCCCTTGATCAACTTTACAGACTGGAGTTGATTAATTTATGAACTGTATTGATAAAAGGTGGAAGCTTTTTCTCCCCCCTCCCCATTTCCTAAACAACCTCAGATACGTTGCATGTTGCGAGTAGCTGAGGGTGTTCTCTGTTTGTTTAGGGAGGGGTGTGTCTGTGTTTTCAACAGGTGGAGTCTGCAAGTGTTTAGAAAGGCACTTTCATTGTGTCATGAGAGCACTTACAAATGGCTGGCCTCCTTTACCATCTGGCTACCTTTGTTTTTGTTTTTTCCTCTTACATGCTCTTTGTAGCAGCTTGCTTTCCTTTCCTTTCCACCCACAATAGCGGCAGTGACACACTTTGGTGTTTCCAGTGAGGACAAGAAGTGGAACCACAACCTGAAAGGGCTGCAGTGAGAGCTCGGCAATTACATCAGCTCCTTGCTTGACAGGAGTGTTTGTTTGTTTTGTATGTAAAGATCCTAGTCATGTGTAAACAGGACGTGGGCTTCTGTAGAACTCCTGTATTTTCTCTGTTTGCTTTAACACAGGCATGGGCAGATCTGACCAAGGGCCGATTTCGCCCACCGTTTTCTTCAGACCAACCAGGTGCTTGTGAGAAACTCTCCATCAGAACATGAGAGCCATAGCAAACTCTTATGTCTACTGCCAAGCAAGGGAGTCATGCCACTTCTAATGCTCATTTAAAGTTTAAAAAAAGGTATTTAAAAAGGAGCCCCGTGGCGCAGTGGTTAAATGCCTGTACTGCAGGTAAAACTGTGCTCACGACCTGGGGTTCCATCCGAGGTAGCAGGCTCAAGGTTCACTCAGCCTTCCATCCTTCCGAGGTTGGTAAAATGAGTACCCAGCATACTGGGAGGGGGGGCAGTGTGTAGCCTGAGTACTGTAATTGGCCCAGAGACTACTTGAAGTGGTATGGGGTGGTATATAAGCAGAAGACTTTTGCTTTGCTTTCTCATTGGAGAAAGCAGGGATTTGCTTCAGTGTAGTCAGGCAAGGATTGAGTTTTAGAAGCGGAACCAAGAAGAACTAAACCAGCTGTAAAAAAAAAATCTGTAGGCAAGGTTACTGATCTACTTTGTTACAGATCTACTTGGTTACTTTTATTATTATTTACAATTATTTGTAATAATATAATAATAATTATTATTATTTATAATAATACACATTGCTACTACACATTACAAAAACACAAGTTTAAAGGACACATTCCACCCCCAAATCTACTGTATTACAGATCTGCTTTGTTACTTTTATTATTTAATGATTTTAACAGTAGTGCACATTACAAAACCTCAAAATAAAAGGGCATATTTCATTACAGATCTACTTTGTTATTTTTATTGTTTATAAATGCTAACATTAATATGCATTACAAAAATATAAGATCAAATGACACATTCCTACTGTACTTTGTTTTACATGGGAGGAATCGTTAGTATAGTGAGTGGGTTTGGAAGAAATCCAGGTTCAAGCCCCTGCTCAGTCATGAAGCTTAGTGAATGAGTCACCTTGGGATGACTATTTTCTCTTCGTCGGCTACCTCCCAAGGTGGCTGTGAAGATAACATGGTTGCAGAGAACACTGAGTGCTGCCTTGAGCACCTGAAGCTGAAGTCCACTTCCTCTACTTCATCCCACGAGGTTGCATTTGCAGAAGTTCAGGCGGACGGCTTGAGTCATGGGTTCAGTCTGGCTCCCTGGTGGATCCTTTGGTGTTAAGCAAGGCTCTTGCTTCATTCTGGAGATAATGATATTTTTGGCTGCTTGCTAGGCAGCCTTCCTCCTTCGGTTTACTCAACCATGTGAGTCTTTCCCAATAAGGGCGTTTATACACGACCCCTAAGCTCCGCAGCAAAGGGCTGCAAGCTCCGGACCTTAAAAATGTTTCCCCACCAGGTCCGGAGTTTGCAGACAATTAAGTGCGACCCCGCCCACCTAAGCGCGACCCAGCTGCACTTTTCTTGTACCTGCTCTTTGATGGTGAAAAATATTTAATGCGGATGTGCTGGGCTCTCTTCTTTTTGGTTTTGTTTTTTGCCTCCCGCCCCTTTAAGAGCAACCAGGAAGTCACCGGCGGCTCGCCCGGCAGCTCCCACCGGCACCGGGGAGGTAAGGCTTTCTTCTTTTGTCCTTTTTTTCCCTCCCTCCCTCCCTCACGCAGCCAGCAGCCAGGGTGGAGACGCATGAAGAGCGACAAACCCCTAAGATCGCTGGTCCGAATTTAAGGGACCAGCGGATCTTAGGGGTCGTGTAAAAGCGCCCTGAGTTGCAAGATAAGAACATAAGAACATAAGAAGAGCCATGCTGGATCAGGCCATGGCCCATCTAGTCCAGCTTCCTGTATCTCACAGCGGCCCCACCAGATGCGTTTGGGAGCGCATGAGACTAGATATCTGTCTCCTGATACCACTCCCCTGCATCTGGCCCTTGAAGTACCCTGGTTTAAAGCCTGGAGATTACACATCTCCATCATGGTTTGTAACCCGTGATGGACTTTTCCTCCAGGAATCTGTCCAATCCCCTTTTGAAGGCATCCAGGTCAGATGCCATCACCACCTCCTGTGGCAGGGAGTTCCATAGACTTACAACGCGCTGGGTGAAAAAATATTTTCTTTTGTCAGTTCTTACTCTCCCAGCCCTCAATTTGAGTGGATGTCCCCTAGTTCTGGTATTTTGGGAGAGGGAGAAGAGCTTCCCTCTATCCACTTTACTCATGCCCTGCATTAAGATGAAGGTTTCCTCCCTTGCTGGCTTTAGAGACAGGGCTGAGTGGGGTGGTGGTGGTGGTGGTGGGGACCCTAGAGGTAACCTCTGGATAAAGTTTGGTTGCTTCAAATGGTCACAACATCAGCAGGAGTGCCAAATGGCTCTTAGGCAATCCCTGATCATTTGCTTGTTATGCATAAGTCCGGTTTAGTTTTGCGGACAGGCGGAAGCAAATGTTTCGGGAATGCCCAAGACATTTTGCGACCTGAGACAATGAAACATTCTACTGTCCCCCACACCCAGTAGATGGGTATGCAGTTTTTAAAAAAAATCTTTCTCTGCAGATTGGTCATTGGTTCTTTAAAGCCTGTGATTGAAGGAATTACATTATTAAAATGCAGGAAAGAAAATACTTTCTCAGTTCCTTTTGTAGCCAGTTGGGAGCTTGCTCTTGGTAGGAAGTGGAATGCAGTTGATAAATAGAAGAAACAAAACAACCACTTCCTTATGCTACTCAGAAAGACCGATGAGCATGAAAAATTAGTGTAAAAATGCCTCTAAAACTTTAAACTTTAAAATGCCCTTAAAAAGTAACCTTTGACAGAGCATTGCAAGTCACATGCACAAAAAAACAGCTTTTTTGAACCAGTCATTCATTTGAAATATAGCTGGGTTGCATTTTGTTGCCTCCAAAAGTAATTAGCTACAGGAAAGAGGGTTGCTTGTTGCCTGCTACTTGAAAACATTGCTTTTTTGGATGTCAAAACAAGAGATTAAAAAGGTTGGCAAACCTTTTATTTAGTGCCTTAATGAATGAAAAAAATGAGCAGCAGCAGATTCCGGTATATATTGGATGCAAATTCAAGCCATAGCTCAAGATCCACCTGTCATGCAGTAGCAAACAAATACATCAGTAACATTTTATAGACTCAGTGGCGTCCTAACAATTCCGGGGATCTGGTAAGGTTTGCCTAGCTTCTTTGCTTGGCACCAATACCAAGAACAATTCCATGTAGACAGCAGGGTAAAATGCAGCCAACATTTGTGTGAGAATGTGTAAGCACCACACAGAAAGGGAGGTTCTGAAGAATAATATTGCGTCAGACAGGAAGGACTGTATTTGCTTCATGGTTTTGCACCTAAAGTGTTCTGCTTATATACCGCCCCATGCCACTTCAAGTAGTCTCTGGGCACTTTATAGTTTAATTACAGTATGCAGGCTACACATTGCCCCCCCCCCCAGCAAGCTGGATACTGATTTTACCGACCTTGGAAGGATAGAAGGCTGACTCAACCATGATGCTGCTACCTGGGATTGAACCCCAGGTCGTAAGCACAGTTTTAGCTGCAGTACAGGCATTTAACCACTGCGCCAGGAGACCTGCAACAAAATAGTGAAATGTGGACTGTTTCTTTTTGTGGTCCCAGTTACTCCATTCCTATCTATCTCCATACCCTGGTTTTCTCTACCACTTGACCTAATACAGTGAATCCTCATATAACAAATGGTTTGTATAACATAAAAACTGTACAACGTAAAAAATTCCGGAGATAGGGGAAATTTGCTTAACAGAATAGACAATGGGGCGAATCTGTACAACAGAAAAATGGTCACGATTAGAGATTACTCCATTTTCAATGCATTCCTATGGGAAATTTGTATAAAGGAAAATTTGCTTAACAGAATTTCATTTGGAACGAATTAATTCCTTTATACAAGGTAGGTACCACTGTAGTTAGTCTACAGTTTATAGTGATTTTGTATGCTCTGTCCTCATTGGGATATTTTGGGGGAAAGAGACCCCACCCTCTTCCACTTGTTCATCAGTTTAGAAATCTTGGAACCACTTCTTGTGCATGATCACAGCTGCTTGGGCTAGCAAGGAATGGCACTCAGAGCTTGAGTGCCAGAAACAGAGGAAATTACATAGTGACCTGGAATTTGAATGGTCCTTCCAAGTAGTACTGTATATAGAGGGGATATGGCCCATGCAGCCTCTAGCTATTTCAAGTGGTTGTTAATCCGTTTGTTCAGACCTCTGGGAAGGAAGAATACATTTGGGAGTACTGTAATGCATTAGAACTAAGAATTACATGTAATTCATTATTTTATTTTATTTTATTGGAAAACAAAGTGTTACTAAGTTGCATTGTGAAAGTTATGTACTGAATAGGATTGAAGTGATGTTACGGAGGATAAATAAAGGTGTATTTTAGTTGCTTTTGAAAGTTATTCTTAAATGGAATTTTGGTTTGATACTTTCAATGGGCTCACAGAGTGACTCCTTTATAATATGCTCCAGAATTTTCCATAGAATCAATGTCAGACTGGCTGGTCTATAGTATCCAGATTCCTCTCCCCTCCTCTTTTTGAAGATAGGGGCAACGTTAGTCTTCCTTCAATCATCTGCAACTTAACTCATCCTCCATAAATTCAAGAAAATGCACATTTTGACGGCTTGGAACATTGCTGGCTACATTCCCTACTAGCATTGACATTTGGTTCTGGTAGATAAATCTGAGGTTAGACAATAGAAAGATTTTCTCTCTTGTTCAAGGTGCATTATCTTTGTGGTCCTTACACCCACCCAGTAAACTTGATGAGTGTGACTTATACTGAATTTCTGGCTGAGATTAGATTTAGATCAAGAATTTCATAGAATCATAGAGTTAGAAGAGACCTCAAGGGCCATCCAGTCCAACCCCCTGCCATGCAGGAACCCCCGTCACAGGACTCTTGACAGATGGCCATCCAGCCGCTGCTTAAAAACCTCCAAAGAAAGAGACGCCACCACTCTCCATGGCAGCATATTCCACTGCCGAACAGTTCTCAGTTCATAGGTTGATCTCTTATTTTTTTCTTTTTATTATCCCATGGTTCTTTTCCTCAAGGTGGCATAAGCCGTTCAGCTTTTGCCCTCCATTCGATTTACACCAGGCATGTCCAAACTTTGGCCCTCCTAATGTTTTGGACCACAACTCCCAGAATTCTAAGCTGAGATTGCCAACTGCAAAGGACTGTGGGAGTTGCAGTCTAAAACATCTGGATGGCCGAAGTTTGGACATGCCTGATTTACACAATATCCCCACAAGATTGGTTAGGCTGAGTGTGAACCACAGACCCAAGTTCACCCAGTGGACAGAGCGGAGATCTGAAGGGGCATCTTTCCATTGCTGTAACATAGGGTGATGAACTTAATTTCCATTGCTTGTTTTCGGACTATAGCTCCCATCAGCTGTAGACAGCGTACCTAGTGGCAAGAGATAATAGCCGCTGTAATCCAATATCATCGAGGAGGGGCCAGATGTTGCCCTCCTCTGTGTTAACCAATGGCGTCCAGTCAGCCATGGTTTTCATATGATTTCTAGCTCTTGGAAGTATAGTGGAGTGCCATCATGCCTGTCTTTCTGTGGTATCATTTAGATCAAAGGGGGCTTAAAGGTCTTTTTGACTGTGTGTGTTGTGTTGCTACAGTTGTGACCGTCCCTTCATGACTCCATGTCCATGGAGTTTTCTTGGCAGGAATACTGAAGTGGTTTGCCAGTTCCCACTCCAGGCGCCTACAGCACCTGGTATTCCCTGGTGGTCTCCCATCCAGGTACTAACCAGGGCCGACCCTGCTTAGCTTCCGAAATCAGGCGAGATTGGATATACTTAGGACATCTAGGCTACTGTCTTTTTGACTACCTCCCCCCAATACAGGGCAAGATCTACTGCATCTCAGTTCATTCCACAACAGTTTGTTCTTTCATGCTAAAAGAATGTGTCTCGTTTGGCGGGATCTTTGAGGAAGGAGACGCCATGTTTGTTTAAGGTGTATATCCCACTGTCACCTTCAGCCTGGCTTAAACTTTGGAATTCCGTAATAAAGTGAGGGGTGGGGAAGCCCATTAAATATTCTCCAGGATATAGGTGTGTGATAAAAAGGAAGGACAGATTAGAGCACCAGGCTGGCCTCAGGTGAGGCTAGGGTGGAAATGAAGGAGCAGTCTATGTGACTTCCTGCATATTGGGCATGGATGAGCAGTAAAACCACACTGCTTCCTGTGATATGTCCCAATTGGTTTCTGGAGTAGATTTCCACTTTTTCTGTGCGGAACACATGGTGGGTGAGGGAACATGCTTGGCAGACACTGGTATCCTAGTGAAGAGTCCAATGTTTGTGTGATCAGTTGATTTCTTGTTTAATCATGTGTTTTTAAAGCATTAACAGAATTCTGGGTAGATGCTGTTTGTTGCTTCCTGTGGCAGGTGTTGATTATCTAAAAATAATGACTAGGGGTATACGGTTTCTGATATTGCACGGTATGCCGTGATAACCCCTTTGCAAACATCCTGTTTACCAGGCGTTTGTTGAACTGAGTCACCTACAGGTCTGGAGCCCTCTGCAATGTAGTTTTGAGTGGCGATGGTACCAGGGGAAGGCCTGAAAAGTCAGCTACTGCAAGTGTGCCAATGTGCCAAATGTGTCCTTAAGTGAGCAGAGAAGGGCCCTATTGGAGCACAGCGTTCCAGAAAATAGTGGTGCAATTTTTTCTTGAGCGAATTATAGTGCTTAGCTTAAAATGACAAATTGCATCATTCACTTATATCACATCAAAGGTCAAAACAAGACTCGCAGCCTGTCTTCCCCTAGAGCAGTGATGGCGAACCTTTTAGAGACCAAGTGCCCAGACTGCGATGCAAAACCCACCAATTTTCTGCAAAGTGCTGATGCAGCAATTTAACCTGAATACAGGTGGCTGTGAAGGGGCAATGTTGGGTGCCCACAAAAAGGGCTCCGAGTGCCAACTTTGGCACCCGTGCCATAGGTTCGCCAACACTACCCTAGAGAGTAACAAACACACCTTGGTTGTGTTAGGCAGTGCTCCCCAACCTTTTTATCCCCGCGGACCGGTAAATTTTTGAT
>JAHTLZ010000008.1:14731225-14746683 GCA_023846285.1 Phrynocephalus versicolor | reverse complement strand
GTCCATGGACCGGCACCGGTCCGCGGCCCGGGGGTTGGGGACCACCGGTGTTAGGGACAGGGGGTAGGGAGTGCTCATGTAGCATTTTTTTTTAGTTTTTCCAAAAATTTCCAAAATTTCCCCAAATTTTACATCTCTAATCCCAAGAGCCAGCATGTCCATGGTTATTGTACATTTCTGGGTCCATCAGAATTGGAAATAGAAGACAGAGGGAGCTCCTCAGGATTCCAACAAACAGACACGCTTCTGAAGCAATGCTGTACTTCCTCAGCTTTGGAGGAAGTACAAAAATTTACTTAACTTTTTTAAAAAAAAGACTTGGTCGTGGATGTTCCTGGAGTAGCAAGCCCTCCTGAATGGAAGTTAATCTATTTTGTTTCTTGTCTTATCATTTCCATGTGCACCAAGGCTGCAAACAGACACATTTTTGCAAATTATTGTGGATTTTTCTTCCCCATTTAGCTTTCTAGATAGGATCATTTACAGCATAAGGTGGTGACTACTATGCTGATGAAAGGCTACTGTTAAGTTGCGACTTAAAGCCCATGCAATGCATGTCAGATCAGGATGGTGTGATGTCCTAGCAGATGATAACAGCAGATCTAAACAAGGGCTGTATCTTAACCCAATTTCTCTTTGGCTGTCACATGGATTAAAGCATTGCAAGGTTGCCTTCCTTCACTTTCTTCAATGCTCTCATTGGGTTATTGTTTTATTTTATGCTAATAATAACATGTAATTTTAGGTTTTAATCTCTTACTTTCATTTATTTTTTTAAATTCCATTGTAGTGCCCTTACTAGTTAGAATACTTTAGAATCTTGTTTAAATCTTATTTCCCTCCCAAAACTTTGCTTTCTCAAGAGTTTCTGTTTTTGCTTAAGCATCACTATTTTATTGTTGAAGTTTTGAATCAAAAAGAGCAAATTCCTGTCAATGCAAAGCCTGGAGAGCGTCAGCCATAAGATGTCTCTATCAACAGAGTCAAAAGCCCCTTTTAGGTCCAGAAAAGCTGCAAAAAAGCAAGGGTTACTCTTTGAAGTGTATTTGGAAATAAGGTGTGAGAGGATCAGGCAGTGATCTAATGTGGACTTCCCAGCCGTAAACCCTGCTTATTCGGGATCCAAAATGTCTTGGTTAGGACCCAGTCTTGTAATTTTTGTAGAAAATGGCTGGCATACAGCTTCTCCGTGATAGCAAGAAGGTTTATTGCCTGTACTTAATGGGAGATTTCTTATTGCCTTTCTTATGAATGGGGATAACAATGGACTGTGTCCGTAATTTAGGCATGATACTAGATTGATTGACCAATGTAAATCAAAGTAGCAAGAACATCTGAGGCTGCAAAGGCTGGGCCTCTTCACTCTTGAACAACGGCACCTAAGAGGTGACCTGATTGAAGTTTACAAAATCATACATAGTGTGGACAAAATAGGTAAGGAAAAGCTGTTTTCCCTATTGTACAGCACTAGAACTCAGGGGGAGTCCATGAAACTTTTGGATCTCAAACAAATAAGAGAACGTACTTTTTCACCCAGAGGATCATTGGTCTGTGGAACTCCCTGTCAGAAGAAGTGGTGACAGCTGTCAACCTTGACAGCTTTAAGAAAGGATTGGAGAAGTTCATGGAGAACAAGGGTGTCAGTGGCTATCATTATGGATGCCTAAGGACAATCTCCAGGTTGGAGAGGACTGGTGAGCCACTGTGTGAGACAGAATGCTGGATTGGATGGGCTGTGGCCTGTTCCAGCAAGGCTGTTCTTGTGTTCTTATGTTCTTAGGTGCTCACCAGCTTTGAACAGTTCAAGAGGAGGAGCATCAGGGTTTCTGTTTTTGCTCAAGTATACTGCTTTATTGCAGTGGCTCCTATGGCTGAATGCAACTGAAGTTCATGTTAAGAATTCTATGCAACCTTTCCTGAGAAAAAGCTCCCTTAAATGCAATAAGATTTAGTTTGAAGTAGAACTGTGCATCTGCAGAAAGGATTAGGGGGGAGGTGGGGAAACATTCAGATGTGGTTATTTCTCCAGGCAGAATACTGAGAAAATGCTTGTGCTGGTTTATTGTGATATGGACACAGTTGCTCAAGTTCTACTTCATCAGATACAGGAAGTGCACCAAGAAAGTGGTAGATTGAGATATCCTCCACAATAACAAGTTGACAAAATAAGAACTAAAAATAACAGACATGCGAAAACCCACATCCTGATTGTGTGTGTGTGTGTGTGTGTGTGTGTGTGTGTGTCTGTCTGTCTGTCTGTCTGAATCAGTGGTTCTCAACCTGTGGGTCCCCGGCGGTTCCTGGACTGCAACTCCCAGAAGCCTCCACCACTTGCTGTGCTGGAAGGGATTTCTGGGAGTTGCAGTCTAGGAACATCTGGGGACCCACAGGTTGAGAACCACTGGTCTAAATAGATAGATAGATATAGATAGATATAGATTATAGATATAGATATAGATATAGATATAGACATATACCTAAACCCAGGAACACTTAGCACTGGTGGTAGAGCAGCCTGGAATACCAAAAATGCCCATCTATCCGGTCACCATTTCCTGCACTTACTCCACTTGCCATGATAAGTGCATCGTGTTTCTGTTTGAATTAAGGTGTTTTTAAAAAATACAACATCTCCAGCCTATGCAGATTTTGTGGGAGGGTGTATGGTTTTTCCTTGTGAGAGATGTTCCAGTGCTGTCAATACTTCCTTTTGGGGTAGAATGGGCCTCTCTGGTAAGCGTTTCTGTGTTTCCTTATTGGCTTTGTGTATTTGCTTTGGTGCTACAATCATGATTTGCTGTGGCACACCTCTATGTGTAGAGTATTATCTCTGCCTTTTGGCGCTCTCAGTTGGTACTTTTGCTTTTTTAAAAATACCATATGAATTCTGATTGTTCAAGTGATTTTTCTACTGTTCCTTTGACCTCAAGTAGACCCTTCCCCATTTGCTTTGAGTTTGATCCCTTCAGGATTATGTGCTATGAACTCACTTAAGATTCTTGAGAGCTCTCACAACCAGGATCTGTTAGCTGTTGTGAGGGTTTTTTTTTTTGGGGGGGGGGCTGTTTGGCCGTCTTCTGGAAGTTTTTCTTCCTGATGTTTCCCCATTCTCTGGGTCTGCCATCTTCAGAGGGCAAGGAGCTCAGGAAACTAGGAGTTCTCTCTGTGCTCTGTGCTATAAAATGAGTGAGATTGCGGGTATCTCATAGCAGAGAGAGAACTCTTGGTTCCCTGAGCTCTTTGCCCTCTGAAGATGCCAGCCACAGAAACTGGAGAAACATCAGGAAGAAAAAATTCTAGAACATGACCAAACTGCCCAAAAAACTCACAACAGCTATCACTTAAGGTTAATAGCAGTTGGGTAACCTACTTGTAAATTGCTAGAATACTGAGTTTAAAAAACCCTTCTTCCTTCATGTAGTATGCTCAGTGTATAACTTGAATTTTGTACTTAAGGTAGTGACATCGGCCATGATGGGATAGAGTGGTCTCAGGTCTGCTTGAGTCCAATGAGTCAAAGCAGGAAATAATGTAATGGTCAAAATTCTGTTGGTTATATATGCTAGCATCAAAACAGTGCCCAAAATCTTATGACTTACTGTAGTATATCAAACTAGAGCAGGGCCTTTCAATCAATTTGGATTTGGTGAATCTACCCCTACATAAGGAAAGAATTACACAGACAAAAATAGAGGTAGGGAGAGAAGGGCAGTTTGAACATGTGAAGAGTTTACTGGTTCTCCCTCAGGTATATGAGCTTACATGGAATGGCAGCAACTGTACTTGAGTCAGCGGCCAGCAGTTTGACCTGGGAGCTAGCATTTTTCATTTCCTTTAATGTAATTCTGGAGAAAGTAGAGCAAATCATCTCTCCCACACCTGTCTGATTGTAGCATCATTAAAAATTATAATGAACTCAAAGGCAGGAGCCATGAGTGAGCTCTGCCAGACACTGTGACTCTCAGCTGCTGTGCTGTGGTAGCAGATACTTCAACAGAAAAGAATGTGAGCAAACCTCTGTGAGCATAGAAAAGTTAGTTTTTTAAAATTATTGCTTGCAAAATCTTGCATCCAGTGTGACTAGTAGTCACACTGTCTGACGGATTATGGGAGATGCGATCCAAAAAGTTATTGTTCCAAGTTAAAGCTAAGGCACAGCTGGCACTTTAATAATGCTTTTAAAAACACCTGATCTTTTTCATTCACAAAATCTGGTCAGGCTCCTTAAAAGCACAACTTGAAACTCAGAAACCCCTGAGAATCATCGTTCTTTGGACTAAGGTATAAACATTGTTGATGGGATTCTCAGTGACGCAGGGATGGACTATAATTTCTGTGGACCATCCATGATGGTTACCCTGTTTTTGTTGTTTTAAATGATATTAGAACTTGTGGCGTTTAAGAACATGCAAATGGTATTAAACTGCCCCCCCCACTTTGCCATTTCCCTTTTAGTGAGTTGCAGCCTTGTCTCTTGGGAATTGATCAGGATGGAAAATCTCTGCCTATGGAGCATCACCTAGAAGGAAATGCTTCCCCTGGATCATAGTTTCATGTGTCACCAATGGAGCCTTGATACTGTTCTTTAGCCCTGGACGGCAGAGAGCTGATGTACTTACTAACAGCTCAAACAAGAGAGGCCATTAAGAGAATCTGCTTTAAGAGAGGCCTTCAAATAAACTGGCTTTAAGAAAAGTCTCCCGCCAAGTACTTCCATGGATCAGGACATCAGCATGGATGCCTTGCTTGACCTCAGCTTTCTGACGGAGGAAGAGCAGAATGCCATCGCTGCTGTCCTGCAGAGGGACTCCCAGCTCCGGATGTCAGAAGAGGGGCGGATCAGGTGAGTGACAGAGAGAGGGAGAGACAGGTGGTAGTGTACTGAGGCAGGTGTTGCATAATCTCTTTCCCCAGGTTCTATCTTGGGATGCCTTGGATTTTAACCCTTAAAGCCTCCCTCATCTCAAGCCAAAAATTCTTTGTCAATTCGTCTGGTTCTTCCTTTATTTTTTGGTGGGTTGATCTAAGAGTAGAAGCCAAGGGTATTTATATAGTTATTTAGATGACTGATCTCCAGCTCTGCCGTGAAAATTCTTAGAGTCCGCTCAAAAAAAGAGAGATGATGATCAATGGTACCCAAAGCTGCTGATGAGAAGTCAGGGAAGATCAACACGGCAGCACTTTCAAATCTCATGTGTGGCCAAAGCAAGCAAGGCATCTTGGCTTCCAATCCAACCCTTGGCATGGACTCGGACTGAAAGGGATCCAGACAAGCTGATTCTCCGAGAACATCTGAAGCAGACTGCTTCACACTTGATCACCTCCCCAAGGCAGTATTGTAGTAATCTGGGTCTAGGGAGGTCCTTTCCCATCCCCACCTCTATAAAACAGCAGGAACCAGCCCTGGGGCCTAATGAGTCCTTTAACACCCTCTTCCCATGAAGAAGAGCTTTGCAGAATGACCTTTCGGGTTGCAACTTGACTACTATGGTCAGTTGCCATGTGGTCTACAGGACTTGGGCATGTGTGGTCCCCCAAAAGCCACTTACTCAAGCTCTGTAATTGAAAAAGACCTTAGCCTTTTTAAAACAATATCTGCCTATTTATACACTTCAGTTGTGCAGCTCCAATAATAGACCATGGAGGCGAAAATAACTCGCCGAGTCCCTTTCCCTTCTCTCCCAACTTTTTTGGCAACAAGCCTAAACGCAAAACAAAACCTGGTCAAGCTGGTTTTTAACTGCAGCTTTCTCTTACCCCCCCGCCCCCACGGCTTGGAGTTGCCAGTTTTATCCTGAAATCTGTTAACAAAGAAACACAATAATGTTTGCTGGAGCTGCGCAAATAGTGAAGTTCCTCAGGCATACAACACTCTCCCAAGTAGGAACTACAACAAAGATGGTTATTTCACGTCCCTCTCATCGCGGTTCGCTGTCCCGCTTGGGATCGGTACGAAAAAAGGTTACTCCATGTCCATTGCATGACAGCAGAATCTTGTCCCGACCACGCTCCCTGAACTGGGAACAGAGCGTGATGAGCCATACCTCTCCCTGGCCTCGGGAATTCTTTTGTCTCGGTTCCTGTTTTGAGACAAGTGCCCGTGAAGTAACGCTTGTCATGCAATGTATGCATTCTTCATCTAGTAGCAGGAGTGCAAAGTTGTATTCTCCGGTACAATCCCAATGGCATAAACAATGCATCACAGAGAGGGAAGAAGGCATGAAACCGGGAGTTTTGCCGCGTAACGCATGAGAGGCAAAGTTATGGAGAATTGAAATATCGAAAAACGAAAGGGCAGACCAAAAAAAAAAGGGGGGGAAACGAAGGCAGGGAAGTACAGAAATTGTCACAAAACAAGGACGTGAAGTAACAGTTGTCACGATACCATCAATCACGCCCGTGGGAACATTATCACGAAATGAACGTAATCTCAGAGTGAGGAAGGACGTGAAGGACGTGAAGAAACCGCCAAAGAGATGCCAGTATGGATTTGGACTTGTTCAGGATGCCAACCATACCAATATCTTTGGGCTGGCTGTTCTTCCCACATCTTCAGTAGTCAGGAAATAATCTGCGTCCTTTAGACCTAGCCAGCTCCCATTGGGCTGATTTGAGTTGCCTGTGTCCCCGTCCTTCCCCCAACCCTGCTGCCCACCTTTAAAGTATATTTTGTGCTTCTGCTATTCTTTGGAATAGCAAGCCTGTTGGTATCTTTCAGTTGGGTGCGGACTGTGCTCTTTTAGCATCACGGTAAGGAACAATGTGAGAACGTTGCGGGGAGAATTCAGTTTAGCACTGGCATACAAAATGGAGGAGGAGCCTGTGGCCCAACAGAAGTTAGACTACAAAGTCTCATCCCTGACCTCTGGTCGTGATGCCTGGGGTGAATGGAAGTTGAAGTCTACCAAGACCTAAGGAAACATATGTTCCCCGTAGTGTGGATAGGATCATAACAACCTGAGATTTTGCTGGTAGGTAGCATAATCCAAATTATCTGCTGCTTCTCTGTCTCTTGCATCTCAAGCAAATTGCGTCAGTCTGTCTCGGATCCAGACTGGCTGAAGATCTTGTCTGGGGACTGGTTCTGTGAAATCCGCTCCAAAAGGCACCACCATAATCACTTTGGTTCAGACATTGTCCGGGCATCAATCCGCCGGAAGAAAAGGCCTAAAGGTAAGTTATGCCCTTCATCACATTCATCCCTCTAGCAAAATAGCCACCAGGCAGAATGATCCAGATGTTTCAAGTGAAAGATGTAGTGGACAGGTATAGCAGCTCTCCTCTGTCTCTCCAGCACCCCTTAAACTAGCCTGGTCTCTTTAGCTGTGGTGAAGGATCTTATTGCTGAAATCTAGTTAAGCATCGGGGGCATGGTGGCTCAGTGGGCTAGAGCGGTGAAACTGTTGGCTGCAAAGTTGGTAGCTCAGCAGTTCGAATCCCGGGTATTATGAAAAATACCTTTAATGGGGGAAAATTAAGCCACTAAAGAGATGATACAGCAACAACAGCGTAATGCTGTCTGCTTTCTGTGATATACGCCACAAATCTTTGTGAATGGTCGTAAACTGGTCATATACACCACCTTCGATGCACAGCAGTTTTTTTAAAAAAAAAAATTTTATCACAGTCATGGGCTATGTTGAACATGGAGCAGTATTAAGTGTCTGACTGTCACCAGAGTTTGGAATTTGGAAACAGGATTAGTTTCAATTATGCTATTCTTCATTTCTTAAAAGTAAGCCAAAGACACTGCATGAGCCTATGTTTGAGCAATATGCCATTCTTCTATCATTTAGCGAGACCAACTATTAACTATGAAAGTAGTTTAAACATTGCTTCTGAAGTTACAATCTTAATCTAATTCAGTTACACTTTACTTATTATGAAATTATTGGTTACTAATTAACTTAAGTGCTTGTTAGTTAGTTTGCTTCCCCCCCCCCTTCGCTCGGGCCCGCCGCCATCTTCCCTTCTGCTGTCCGGAGCCCTATATCTTGTTTTACTTGTTTTATTGCTGTTAGCCACCCAGAGTTCCCTTTGGGAAGATGGGCGGGATATAAATTTAACAAATAAATAATAATAAATAAATAAGTACTTGAACATGTATACAGTAGGAACCCCATATCCATTGATTCAGTTATACACTGTTGGAAGAGGAAAAATTAAATAAAAATTCAGCACGCTACTGTCAGAAACAGCAGCTGTAAAGCAAGCTACTGTTGTAAAATAGCAGCATAAAGCTAGATACTGTCACAAAACAGCAGTTTTGGGGGGGGGGTGTTGGTGTTTTCTCTTATCCACGGTTTTCATTATCCACAGGAAAGCCTGGAACCAATCCCCAGCGGATACCAGGGTCCTCCTGTAATTGAAATGAATTTATGTGTATTCACCTGTTCTAGAGTTATAGAAAATGTAAATATATAATAACAGAGACACAACTTCTCCCCCAAACCAAGCAGGTGAATGGGATTTTAAACAGCGTGCCAGCCTGGGAGATTTGGAAGTGATCAGTGAACCAGTGGTAGAAGAGGAGAACACATCAGATGCTATCGATGGGTGAGAAGCATTATTATTGGAGCATGGGTTGAAGGTTTTCTCGGCGAATATCAATGTTGGCACCTAAGGAAACTTGCCAGTAGCCATTCTGAAATGGACATTAGCATTTCAGTCACTGATGGGAGAGAGATGAGGATATCAACCAGGAGGGTTTACCCCTCCTTTTTGTTTTTAGAGGAGGGATGTCTTCACAGGATCTGTCACAATCTGATAGCTGTAGATTTATGGGAGGTAGCCATGTTAGGCTGTGCAAGAATTCCAGGCAAAAATCAAAACAAAACAAAACAAAAGTCAAAAACATGTGGCACCTTAAAGACTTAACTATTATATTTGAATGTAAGCTTTCGTGGATGCAAAAATTCTGTTTTTTGTTTTTGTTTTTGATTTTTTTAACCCTGCCTTTCTCCTTGGAAAAGGACCTAATGCGACTTACAGTAAGGAGGAACAATATACAGTCCAATACATATTCAGTTTGACAACTGGAATTGAGGGGTATCTTACAGCATTAGAAGGCAACATTAAAACTAGCATTTGATAACATAGTATCAATGCAATCACACAAAGATAGAGATAAACACAAAGTTATAAGTGGTTATAAACACAAAGTCTGTGTAGCCATGTATGGTAGATTTGAATAAAAAACACAATAAGTAGTCTATCATTCAGGGAAATCTTGCTTGAAGAGAAAAGTCTTTGAATGTTTCCAGAAAGCCAGCAGAGATGGGGAAGTCCTGGCCCCCAGTGGGAGTGAGCTCCAGATGTATGGCCAACCTGTTGGATTGCTATAGCCGTAGATTTTTTTTGGACTAGGTGACTCATTGGACTTCTTTCAACTCTGTTCCATGACCTACAGTATTTCCATTCTACTGCACACTGCGTAGAAACCAGTGGGTATGCAGCTTTCTTTTGACCTTCCTGCTGCACACATTATCTAGAGTTCTTTTACAAAAAAACTCTAAACACGTTAAACAGGTTGTTTAAACTTTACATCGTTTAACTAGGCAACCATGGAAGCATGCATGTGAGAGATGTGTGGTTGGAAGAACATATGTCACCTATACCCGCCAAGAAATTAACAAAAGGAACTGCTACAACCCACTGACATATTAGGTCAAAAAAGGGTGGAACTGTAGACCCAGGATGTAGGAAATAGGCCTAACAGCCCTGATTTAATGGAGCTGGTCACAGACTGAATAAATGGAGGTGGGGTGGGTGGGTGGAATTAATTAGAGTTAAGTAAGCACACACTTGAAGGCTGATAACAGCTGAAGCACATCGGGCATTTTATAATGGAGTAAAACGCATTATGTTTTCTACATCCTGGAACTACATTTTGTTTATCTAATGCACCTGCCAAGGCATAATATCATAATTCGGTCATGACTGTAACAACACATCACACACACAACAGTGGAAATGTCCTAGTCTAGAGACGTTGCTCATTTAAAGTTCATGCTTTGATTCAGGAAATCCAGAGATGGAGCATCTCTGGCAGATGCCTCAGAAGTAATCAGTTTGTTCCTCTTCAAGTGGTAATGGCCTGTATTTCCTGCTGTCTCTCATCCTGGCCTTCGATTAGAGAAGGGCAAGACCCCTCCTCTTATTGCCCATCTCTAATGCTGATAGGAGCTGCAGTGCAACAGTGGCAGGAAAATAACGTCCAAAGAAAAATAAAAATAGCAACACAAAAATATTGTAGCACCTGAAAGACTGACAGTTACTGTTCATTGCACTATACATCTCTTCAGAAACAACATCTTTAAGGTGCCACCATGTGTTTTATTCTTAGTCGGTCACGACTGTAACGACACAACACACACACAACCACACCTGACTTGAGCCAGTGTATGTGTCCTTGCGTGACAATGGATCAGAGAACAGTGACAGACTCTGGAGACACAATTTAAAACAATGAAGACAGATTCTGTTCCCTGCCGCCTCATTGACATGACAACATGGATAGAGGAAGGAGATCACGGTGTTGTCATGAATGGTAATAACCCCCTCGGCCAATGTCAGCATGCTATGTCAGCAATGTGGCGGACAAAGCATAAAGGGTTTGGAGGCCCTTGTGGCCATGGATGTTCCACCCCCCCTGCTGAATCCCCTAACTACACACTCACATTGAAAGTGCCAGGCATTGCAACAATGTACAGTGTGTTGTGAAACAAAAAGGAGGCAGGGAAGAGTTAGGGTAGTGTGGAAGAGGCATGCAATAATTTGGAGTTGAATCGGCAAGGACCAAAGTACAGCAAGAATCGGTGTGATAACAACCGGCCTCATATAGTGGAAGAAAGGAAAGCAGAGTGCTTGCCAAAGAAGAATCACTTCTTTTTTCCCCCCTAGGCTCCCCAGTGAGACAGCTGCTTCTCCACCATCCTGGCCAGAAGAGAATAGGGTGAGCTTGCTTGATTTGTGAGCTTCAATAAGGTGACAAAATCGGTCAGTAATCAGTAATATATGGAGATCCAAATCCAGTTGACTATTTGTGCCTGTGCAAGTGTCTTGGCATAACTCAGAACCGCAAATAGCTGCTAATTAGTGGCTCCATGATTGACATCCTAGGACGGTGGTGGCGAACCTTTTAGAGACCGAATGCCCAAACTGCAATTCAAAAACCACTAATTTTTCGCAGAGTGCCAATACAGCCATTTAACCTGAATACAAGTGGCTGTGAAGGGGCAAGTCAGGTGCCCACAGAAAGGGCTCCGAGTGCCACCTTCGGCACCTGTGCCATAAGTTCACCAGCATTGTCCTAGTAGTATGCAGGTTGTGCGACTTGCCGTGTTATTAAGGAATCCAATTGTTCACATGCTAATTAGCGGCTATTCACTCTCCTGATTTAGTTTATTGGCTAGAAGTAAATATTCAGTTGGCCTCTGGCCTGTATTTATATGTATGTGTGCTTGTCTGGATAGGATCTGAATGTGAAAATGTACAGCAACTGCCAGCAACTTAGTGGCTATGCTGGTTGAAGGGTCTGCCAGTTATAATACAAAATGTTCTGATTTTAAATTACTTCTGCATTCTAAGAGTTATGACACTAATAGTGTTTGGGTGTAGTATCCAGATCACTCAAGCTCGTAGTTTCCCTCTATATGCTAGTCAAGTGGTTAGGCCTCATCCAGAGAACTGTGTCCTGTGCATTTCAAGAAGGATACGGACAAATTTGAATAAGTTCAGTGGGAAAGAACAAAGATGATCAGGAGAGTGGAAATCAAAACCTATTAGGAAATATTGAAATAACTGGTCATGTTTTGCCTTGAGAAAAAAAAGAATGAGAGGAGGCATGATAGAACTTTTCATGTACTTGAAAGGCTATTGTGCAGAAATGGGGTAGGCTCTGTTCTTCTTCACTCCACTCCACAGTGCAGGATATGTAATAACAGGTTCCAGCTACAGGAAGCCAGATTTCGGGTTAGCGCTCGGAAAAACATTGTGTTAGAGCAGTACAAGAGTGGCACCAATGACCATATACAGTACACGCGAATCTAAGTCAAGTTTTTCAGCCCTTATTTTGGGCTAAAAAAAAGACCCTTGACTTCTCTTTGGGTGAAGGAGAAGTAGCGGGTTTAAAAAACTTTTTTCCCTCTCCTGAAGCAAGCACCGATGTCCACCATCAGCGCTTGCTTCGGGAGAGAAAAAAAGTTTTTAAAAACCCGCCGCTTCTCCCCACCCCCCTTAGAAGAAGAAGAGCAGGAGGAGGAGGAGGAGGAGGAGGAGGAGGAGGAGGAAGGGTAAGGGAAGCACCATAGCGGCAGCCACCGCCACCACCACCACCACCAGCACTGGCTTGGGGAAGGCAGCGGAGGGAAATATTGACTCGGGTTATACTTGAGTCAATCAATTTCCCCACTTTTTAAAGGCAAAAATATGGGCCTCGATGTATACTTGGGTCGACTTATACTCGAGTATCTATGGTACCTTGTGAGGTAGTGAGTGCTCCAACACTGGAGGGATTCAAGAGAAATTTAGACAACCACCTGGCAGATATTCTATGATTTGTATTCCTGCCTTGAGCGGGGGGTCAGACTTGATGGCCTTACAGGCCCCTTCCAACTTCATGATTCTGTGATTCTGCTGTGTTGCTGTGCTCGTTGGGAAGAGAAGTCAGAAAAGACAGATGGGCTTGCTGAGTTCTTAGCTCAGTCAGTAGCCTTAAACACATCCATGTAATAAGTAGAGAAGATTTGTGATCCTTCTGGAATCCTAGGTTACCTGGAACATGGATGTTTGCACTGTGGTCTGACATTGAACATCCTTTGTTAGGTCAGACATTGATATTGAGGCAAGTGAAAAGTTCTTTGGTGGTGTGTTGTGATTATTGTGTAGGAATAGGTTCAGGAGGCCCAGGTTCATGTCTCACATAGCTCGGGCGTTCACTCCATCACCTGAATGCAGTTCCTGTCTTTCAGACTAGCCACTTAGTAATTGCGTTGTTGTTGATCTGGATCATTCAGGCATAACACATTCAAACAAACTAATAAATACCAGGATGGAGACCTGTGTGCACAACTTCCTTGGAGGAAAGATGGGTTATAAATATAATAGCCAGAATCCTTTTGTATCGCTACACAAACAATGCAACATCTTGAAGCCAAAAGCCTCAATTTAACAAGTCACCACAGAAGTTATCCCTTGCACGGAACTCAGTTTCCAACTGATAATGTTTACGCTGATTTCTTACCTAGAGGAAATTTGGCTCCAAAAGTTGTATTGTTTATATTACACCAGCATAGTTAGCAAGAAGATTTGGGTCAATAAATAAGTTCTCCATGGACTTCCCTCTGTTGCACACTGCTAATGATCCATTATTTTTTTCTGGCTGACATTGGGAGGACTTACATGGCGAGAGAGCAGAAGCCCAAGTGACAAGAGATACTGCACTGTCTTTTCAGACTTGTTACCGCTTGTACTTTTTTGGCTATGCAAGGCCAGACACAGCAAGGGGGGGGGGGGACCCAGCCAGGCCAGGAAACCTCTGTGGTTTGGCCTCAGGCCTTGGCAGGTGTTCCCGGCGATACCAACTCTTAGTTTCGCTCTTACTGGGCTGGAACAGGGAACAAAAGATGCAACAACAATCAGTTAGCAGGACTCCCAGTGTGCTACTTTTCAGCCCTCGAAGGAATGTTTGAAAAGATTCCCTGTCTGTATATTTTTGAGAGCACAAGTTCTTAAACTTGTGTTTTTGTTCAGGCTGTAATTTTCCTTACAGTTTAAGTGCACACGGCACCAGCTTTTGAAGTTGCGAATACTGTGTATATGCCAGTGTTCTGGAAATTCTTCCTTTCCCTTTCTTTGCAGCCCTGTGTTGTCACCATGCTTTTGGTCGTACTGCGATGCTTTCCTTTCGGGGTCAGTCATTGGTGTGATTTGCATGTGAAAATAAGAATTGGAATGCATTCGCAAGTTTAGATTATCCGCGGGCATGAAACTCAGCGTGTTACATAGCTCATCTTTTCTTTCTTTTTAAAAAGATGCCAGACATTACTCTACTGGAGGAGATGCAGTCCCAGGAGCAGATGGTTGAAAACAAGTCAGGTAATGATCAGTAGGTTTCCTTCCAGCTCTGTACAGTAGTCCTAAAATGATGATGATGATGATGATGATGATGATGATGATGATGATGATAACTTTTACATATATTCCTTCAAGAATACATTCGAAAATACATTTAACATGCATCTTTTTTTTTACCTTTTTTTACCCTGACATAAATAAATCACTATTAAGGGCAAAAGCAGGGGTGTGGTAGCTCAGCGGACTAAGTCTCCGAAAACTGTTGACTGCAAAGTCGGCAGCTTGATGGTTCGAATCCCGGGTGCCGTGCAGTGGAGTGATAACCCCAGCTCCTGCCAACCTAGTAGTTTGAAAGCATGCAAATGCAAGTAGATAAATAGGTACTGTCGTAAAAGGTGGGAAGGTAAAACAGTGTTCTTGCAGCCATGCTGGCCACGTGGCCATGGACTTGCACAGCACTGGCTCTTTGGCTTGAATAAGGACATGAGCACCACTCCTAGAGTTGGACACGACTAGCACGCATGAGCAGCAGGGGGAACCTTTACCTTTTTAAGGGTGAAAGCAGTGTCGGAACTACAGTGGATGAAGCAATTAAGCCTTCTCTCTGTTGCCACAATGCCAACTAAATCTATGGAATATAAACATGCTCCTCTTTGCGTTTCTTCCCAGTGTAAACAGCAGTGTCACGTGGTAGTGGAAGAAGAGTTTTGTTGATGTCACATTGAAGGAGAAAGATTATAATCTCCTGATTGTATCTTACCCATTCCCGCTCCACCTCCCACTGTGGTTATTTATGCTTTGAACTTCCAAGTCCAATCATCCCCAGCCAGCATCACCTACATTGAAAAATGCTTAGGGTAGTAGTTGTAGTAGTTCAAAATATCTACAAAACACCAAGTTGTAAAATCTGCTGTAAAATCTTTGTGTCAAGATACAACAGTGCCTTTTAATAATGCCCCCTTGGGTTTTGAGGCCATTTACAGCGGTTAAGCATCACACATAGCTCTGGTGGCTTCATGCCATCCCTTTATGGGCCTTTTCGCCACCCGAGGCCAAACCACAATGCAAGCACTCTCACCTCCAGGTCATGCTTCCTTTACTTTAGGGGGAAGGACCTTCAACATTGCTCAAGCTGCAGGCAACTGTTTTTCCTCTAGGAAGGTGTACCCTTTTACAGCTGACATGGAAAGCTTCCCTGCGAGCAAATGTGCCAGGGCGTTAACCAAGTCCGAGGGATGCTGAAATGTGTGACTTGAAAGAAGCAGTTCTCATTGATGTTTCTGGTGTTCCAAAAAAAAGGAGCTAAAAACTCACATGATGTATGGACCACAATCCAGTTGCACACCATAAGCTCGTTTTTCTAAATTTTGTTCAGTTCCTTC
>JAHTLZ010000008.1:14701931-14731185 GCA_023846285.1 Phrynocephalus versicolor | reverse complement strand
GAGAGAGAGAGAGAGATCTTTGTGTTTCCAGGCACAAGAGGGGGCTGGGGGCATAAGGAAAGCTGAAGATTGAGGTTGTCAATCTGTGACAGTCTTTAATCGAATGGTTGGTAGGGCAGGGGTAGGACAGAGATGAGTCACAGTAAGGGACTGATTATACTTGTTGGTCATGGAATGATGTGTGCCTTTGGAGTGAAGGCTGTAAAGTCGGAAGGTGGAAATTGAGTTTTTCATGGTGCCCCTGTGACAGGAACCGGTCTCAGTGATTCATTGCGTCTCTTTCAGCTTTGCAGTTCTGATGATATTATTATTATTATTATTATTATTATTATTATTATTATTATTATTATTAGTAGTAGTAGTAGTAGTAGTAGTAGTAGTAGTGGTTAAAGTTATCACACATACTAAATCAAAATTATAAAAACATTGACTGGCATTATTTATTTATTTATTTATTTTATTTTATTTTAGAGTATTTTATTTTATTTTATTTTTACCCCATCTTTCTCCTTGGAAAAGGACCCAAGGCGACTTACAGTAATGAGGGACAATATACACGCCAGTACAATCTCTGTATTTTATTATTTTTTCCAGATTCTTTATTCTCAATTATGGCATTCTTTGGTATTGGCTCTTGTTGTTGTTGTTGTTGAACTAGAGTGGTTATATTTGACAGTTGGGGCAGAATCCTGTTGGGTTCCTCCCCCATGTGTTTACTTTGCAGCAGCTAATTGAAACTAACTTTTGAGATGCCCCATCATAGGTCCAGCATGTCAACCAGCAACTTTTTCATTTGTCTTAGAAATGATAAATGACAAGCTAGCGATTACAACCTCTGCCTTTTGGCTGACGTGCCTGTTTGTTTTTAAATCTTTGTCTTATCTTTTCATGGTTTTAATCTTAATATGCAACCTTATTAGGATTTTGTCTTAAAGAGCAGCTTTCAGATCTTTCAATAAATTTTAAAATGTTTAAAATTGGGGATTGTAACATTTTATTTCAGGCTTTATTCTTTTGCAGTGGACGGGGTAAGCTCCCACACTAGCATGCCAAGGCTGAGTTTCCAAGTTCTGTGCCTCACTGGTTTATTTCTCTCCCCCCACCCCTTGTTTTCCCTTTCAGAAGCAAGCGACTCTTTTACTGATCAGAGTTCAGAGGAGGAAGAGGAACACCACGGCAATACAGTACCAGCCATTCTGGTTACCATGCAGGTATGTATTGCCGAATGTTGCTAGGCAACCTAGTACCAGCTACCCGATTTGACCCCTGTGGAAACAGATGGAACTTACAGAAAATCCTGTGTCCCCCCCCCTCCCAAAAAAAAAAATCTTGGGGAGCTTCACTATTATTATTATTTTTCTAAGATAAATGCCAAGGGTTTAGGAGGGTTGCTGTTTTTGTGCAAAATGGTGCTTTTCCAGTGCCACATCTGTTCGGAAAGGGCAGAAGCAATACCAAGCTGGATGGGTGCAGTTCCTGGGTAGAATGGAATCTTTCCTGTGGAGGCCGCCAGAAACTGCAGCATTAAACGGGGCGCAATGGGGCAGCTTCCTGCATCAAACCGAAGGAGGGACAACCCCGCCCCCAAAAGGGAAACAGCCATCAGGCTCTTTTTGTCGTGGGCAGCAGAAAAATCTCAGGGTTTCATCAGGGGGAAAGCTGGTCAAGGAGTCCTGGCCTGCCAAAATCCGGGCACCTATTGGAAGTGAGAAAATGTGAAAGCATTAAGTGATTCAAGTCATTTAAAAGAAAATTTTAAAGTGCTGCTTGAATCCCTTGCGAGCACACAGAAATGTGCCCTCTCACTGTCATTTGCTAAAACCTCTTGGAACACATAGAAATGGCTGATTTTAAGAAACAGAGAACTCAGTACATTTCTACCCCCCCTTTTTTTTACAAATAGCAAGCATGAAACCTTTTCTTGATCCAGTTGTTTTCTGCCCTTAGAATAAGGGGAGTCTTGAGGATGACCAGGGAAGAGGAGATTTGGGTTCATCACCCCCAAAGAACAACACTGTGAACTCCTGTAATAAAAAATTACAGTATACCAGCTCCTCCTTCTCCAGCCTGAGTTCATCCACGGTAGGTGATGGTGGGGAGAGGGGTGGAAGTGCGGGGGGGGGGGCAACACCTGCGTAATTTCCCAAATTCATGACTTCTGCTGCCCTCCTCCTCAGGAAGGAGGATAGGAAGGCCACATCTGGAGTATTGTGTACAATTCTGGTCACCACATCTCAAAAAAGACATAGTAGTGGAACTGGAAAATGTACAGAAGAGAGTGACTAAAATGATTACTGGGCTGGGGCACCTCCCTTATGATGAGGAAAGGCTAAAACATTTGGGGCTCTTTTGTCTGGAAAAAAGGTGCCTGAGGGTGGATAAGATTGAGACATACAAAATAATGTAGGGCATGAGTAAAGTGGATAGAGGGACACTGTTCTCCCTCTCACAAAATACCAAAGCTAGGGGACATCCACTCACACTGTGTGTTGAGAGAGTGAGAATAGACAAAAGAAAAAATATTTTTTACCCAGCGTGTTGTTAATCTGTGGAACTCCCTGCCACAAGATGTGGTGATGGCATCTGGCCTGGATGCCTTCCAAAGGGGATTGGACAGATTCCTGGAGGAAAAGTCCATCACAGGTTACAAGCTATGATGGAGATGTGTAATCTCCAGGCTTAAAACCAGGGTACTTCAAGGGCCAGATGCAGGGGAGTGGTATCAGGAGACAGATATCTAGTCTCATGCGCTCCCACAGGCATTTGGTGGGGCCACTGTGAGATACAGGAAGCTGGATTAGATGGGCCTTTGGCCTGATCCAGCAGGGCTCTTCTTACGTTCTTATGTTCTTAAGTCAGTGGCCAAGAAGGCCAGGGATTGCTGTGCAGACTCTCCTGGAGGGCACCGTAGCATGATGAGATTGGTCACTGCTAGGACTCAGCCGTTTTGCCAAGCCGAGAGGAGACCTGCCTCTCTGGTGGAGCTCGGAACAGAGATGAATGAGCTGCTATTTATTTATCTGTTAATTATTTATTGTCTGATTGACTGGAAAAAAAATTATAGTCTGTGACTGACTTTTCAAGGAGAGTCCACAGGTACTTTAAAAAAGTAAAAATTACTTTTACAGGGGTATAGGTTTCTCTTGATAATTTTTATCCAAACTTTTATTGACAATTTCTCACATGTATACCCCCTGTATAAGAGGACCCCCCCATCCAACCCAAAATTATAGTTTCACAACCATGCAGTTCTCTCCTCAGTTTACTTCCGTGTATAAGACAGCTCTCAATGTTTTAGTCCAACAATTTTAGACAAAAATAGAGTCTTATACAGGGAAAAGTACTGTATGTAGTTGACTGTCCAGCGGAGAGAAGATGGCCAACAATTGAAGGGCAGCTCAGACATCCCTTTATCCCCTCCTAAAGTCAAAACTGAAAGTGGCAAACAAAATTCATGAGAACAGCTTTGCAGTGCAGGCTGAGGCCACCCCTCCTAGTATGAAGAAGAGAGACTGTGTCTCTTACCTACACCGTGTCGCTGGCATGGGGAGGTTGCAATCCACAGCAACAACAATGGAGCTGCCTTCAAAGAGGTCTACAAAATCTAGGAAGGTCAGGGCTGAAATTGGGTAACAATTTGGGGTTTTGGGAAAGAACTCATTCCACGTGGGGCCGACTCAAGAAGACATTCCACCTCCTGAGGTTCAGCCATCTCGTGGAGTATTAGAGGAAGAACATGAGTTGTTTTGCATGAGTGCTCTAGGAAATTCTTCTCCCCATAATTACTTGGAAAGAGTCACCTGGAAAAAACTTGGGAGAACTCTGGGATTCCTGCAGGCCCTACCTCTTCCTTGAGGGTGTCCACTTTCCCCTGTGTTTGTTTGGATCCTGCCCTTGAACACATTTTGATGCTGCTCCCTCCGGCTTCTGCGCAGATGAGTGGCAGTACGGTGAGCGTCTTCAGCGACAATGACATTGGGAGCGTGGAAGTCCGTGGGTGCATCCAGTTCTCCCTGCGGTATGTCTCCACAAAGAAGGAGCTGCAGATTCAAGTCATCCAGTGCCGGGACCTTGCCGAAGCCAAGAAGCAGCGGTCAGATCCGTAAGTTTACTCTTTCACTTCTTTTCCACTCTCCAGCCACAGGGTACAAGTGTCATGGGCATGGTGGTCTCTGGGTGAAAAATCATAAGAATAATTTGCCTCTTTCTGCAGCTGTGCCTTCCTTTGGCGCCTGAATGCCACGGATAGGAAGGCTCTTAGGATCTAGAATCCTAAGAATAAAGTGTCCCGCTTCTGCTTATATACTGCCCCATAGCATTTAACATGCTCTCTCGGTGGCTTACAACGGTGGTCCCCAACCCCCGGGCCGCGGACCGGTGCCGGTCCATGGACCGGTCGGCACCGGGCCGCCTGGGGAGGCCGGGGAGGCTCCTCCCCTTTTCCTCCGCCTCCCTCCTCCTCCTCCTCTTCTCTCCCGCAGGCGGCCGGTGGAGGAGGAAGGCTGGAGGAGCCGCCGCCGGCGGCAGGCAGAGGGAGGCAAAGGCAAAGGCGCATCCTCCTCCGCCGCCGCCCTCCTCCTCCTCGCCTTCCAGCAGCAGCAGCAGCAGCAGCAGCAGCCACGGCGGCGGTGGCGCGTCCTCCTCCTCCGCCCTCCTCCTCCTCGCCCTCCACCACCACCACCAGCAGCACCAGGAACCCCGTTTGGCCCGCTTGCCCCTCCTCGCCTCCTCCCGGCCCCTCCCCCCCTGCCCTGGGGGGTGGGCGTGTGGGGGGCTGGCGGGGAGGAGGGGCGCTGGCGAGCCCCCCCCACGCGCGCGCACCGCCGCTGCAGCGTGGGAGGCCCCTCGGTCGGAAGAGCAGGTGGGTGCCCCTCCTCCTCCTCCTCCTTCTCCCCCGTGGCCCCTCCCTGCGGCCACGCTCCAGGGCGGAGCCCCCCGCTGCCGTCGCCGCCGGACCGCGCCTGTGTTGGGGGCGGGCGGGGGGCCGTTGCGGGCCGGCCCAGATGTTGTCCCTGCCGCCGCCGCGCCTGTGTTGGGGGCGGGCGGGGGGCATCGCGGGCCGTCCCGGATGTTTTCCCCGCCCCCGCCCCCGCCGCAATCCCCCCCAATCGCCCCCCTTCCCGGGAGCCGCCGCCGCCTTGCTGCCCCCGCCGGCCTTTGCCCCCATCACCGGCCTTGCGGGGCGTCCCGGGAGCCGCCGCCGCCGCCGCCTTTCTTCCCCCGCCGGCCTTTGCCCCCATCACCGGCCTTGCGGGGCGTCCTGGGAGCCGCCGCCGCCGCCGCCGCCTTTCTTCCCCCGCCGGCCTTTGCCCCCATCACCGGCCTTGCGGGGCGTCCTGGGAGCCGCCGCCGCCGCCGCCTTTCTTCCCCCGCCGGCCTTTGCACCCATCACCGGCCTCGCGGGGCGTCCCGGGAGCCGCCGCCGCCGCCGCCTTTCTTCCCCCGCCGGCCTTTGCACCCATCACCGGCCTTGCGGGGCGTCCTGGGAGCCGCCGCCGCCGCCGCCTTTCTTCCCCCGCCGGCCTTTGCACCCATCACCGGCCTTGCGGGGCATCCTGGGAGCCGCCGCCGCCGCCGCCTTGCTGCCCCCGCCGGCCTTTGCCCCCATCACCGGCCTTGCGGGGCGTCCTGGGAGCCGCCGCCGCCGTGACCCTCCGTAATCGCCCCCGCCGCCGCCACGACCCCCTCCCGCCGCCGCCGCCGCGACCCCCATGCAATCGCCCCACCCCGCAAGAAAGAAAGAAAGAAAGAAAGAAAAAAGAAAGAAAGAAAGAAAGAAAGAAAGAAGGGAGGGAGGAGAAACAAAGAAAGAAGGGAGGGGGGAAAGAAAAGGGAAAGAAAGAAAGGGAGGGAGGGAGGGAGAAAGAAAGAAAGAAAGAAAGAAAGAAAGAAAGGGGAAGGAGGAAGGGAGGAAGAAAGAAAGAAAGAAAGAAAGAAAGAAAGAAAGAAAGAAAGAAAGAAAGAAAAAAAGAAAGAAAGAAAGGGGAAGGAGGAGGAAGGGAGAGAGAGAGAGAAAGAAAAAGAAAGGAAGGAAGAAAGAAAGGAAGGAGGGAGGGAGGGAGAAAGAAAGAAAGCCGCCCACCGGGTCCTCGCCGCCGCCGCCGGGCTCGGCGCGGGGCAGCCCCACACGAGGAGGAGGAGGGGGAGGGGCGCGCGGCAGCCCCCCTCGGCCCCCCACCCGCCGCCTCCCCCCCGCTCTTCGCCACCGCTGCCCCGCGCTTCCCCGGTGTCTCCGCCGGCGCCCGAAGGCAGCGCCTGCTCCTCCTCCTCCTCCGCGGGAAGGATCCGGCCCCGTCAGCGGCGGCGGTCACCCGAGCAAAGCCGGGCCTCCCCGGAAAGGAAGAGTCCCAACTCGCCCGTTTGCAAAGGTGAGAGGGAGGGGTGGGGTGGTGCGGTCGTGCGTGTGTGCATCTCTCTCTCTCTCTCCCCGCCCGACCCCCATTCGCATTCCTTTATCTCCCCCTTCCCCACCCCCACCCCCGGGCCACGAAAAAATTATCAAAAATTTACCGGTCCGCGGGGATAAAAAGGTTGGGGAGCACTGGCTTACAATTTCTGATTATATAAGCTACTGTTTGCATTGCCCTCGTCCTCCTCCTCTGCCTCCTCAACCCTGAGCTGGGTACTCCGCTTACTGACTCTAGAAAAATAGATTGCTAAATCAACCTTGAGCCTGCTACTGGAATCTGCTGCTGCTTTTGACCTTCACAGCACTGCTGTCTTTTCTAGAGGGTGTTCTCATGATGTGCCCAAAGTATGAAAGCCTGAGTTATGTCATTTTGTCTTCCTTCAGGCTTGATTTGATCTTGCACCCATTTGTTTACCTTTCTGGCAGTGGATGGTATCTGTAAAATTCTCCCCTGGCACTATGTTTCAAACCTATCAATTCCCCTGCCCCCCATCCCACTTTCAAACCTGTATGTATTTGATCAGGAATACAAGGTGTCCAGAGTGGGAGTGGGGGGTAATATCTAAGCAAGAGGACTAGGAACTTCATGCTGATAAGCACCAACCATCAGTGTAGATGTTGAGGATTGTGTGAACCTGGTGAAAGAAGCTAAGGCAAGCTGATGAAATGTGTGTGGTTGAGCAATGATCTTGGTGCCCTCACCTCCTCCAGGTGCACATGTATATTTTTGCAGTCCTGTTAAGAACCATTCTTCTTTCACTTTTATGCTTCTAGGTTTTCGTTGTCACCCTCACTTCGTCTTTCTCTACTCTGTCCATCTTGCTTCCGCTCTGTCCTTCCTCTTTCTTCTTTGCTCACCAGGAAGTGGTTGGAGCACTTTGACGGTGGCTGAATTTTGAGAAGGTTGCACACCAGCTGTGCAGTCAATAGCGGACCAGAACTCGCCCAGTTGAAAACTTTAAACGGTTGCGATTTCTCCCTCACACTGACCCCTATGTTGCCTTTGTGTTGCATCCCTCTGACTCCAGGTACGTCAAGACCTACCTCCTCCCTGACAAGTCCAATCACAGCAAGAGGAAAACTGCGGTCAAGAAGAAGAGCCTGGACCCTCTCTTCAATGAGACCCTTAAGGTGAGGAATTGAAAAGGAGCTTTGGCCATGACTTCTAATGATCTGCAAATAACTCCCATCCTCTCCAGATATTGCTCGGCTCCTGTTCCCATCAGTCCACAATGGGTGGATGGAAACTGGAGTCTAGTGATACCACGAAAGCCACCGATTCTCAGGACACTCAGTTCAAATGTGTGAGAATGAAGAATGAGGATACATAGCTTTAAACCCTGGTCTATCCCTACTTTTTGTGGGAACTGGTACAATAATGTTCAGGCCCATCCGGAAATGTTAATTAGTGTCAACTGTTCTGCCTCCTTGGAAACTCCAGTGTTTATTCTACAAAGGAACCCTAACATGAGCTTTTCAGTATTTTGTTAGGTGAGTTTGGGCTGGCAACCTAAGATGTTGTAGCAAGATAGGTGACTCTTCGAAACAGATGGTGGGAAATGAGAGTGAGGTGAAGAGTTTAATATTTATGTTGCCCTTTTTCTGGTGACTGAACACAAGTGGTAAGAAATATAACAAGCTCAGTGTAGAAAAGGAAAACATTTGTAAAGTATAAAAGCAAGGCAACATTGCAATCAAATGGCACTGATTTAAAACATCAACCAGTAACATGTTTTTAAGACCAAACTTTTTGTCAGGTATCAGTTGCACACTGAAAGCTGCCTGGTATAGCAAAAGTGTATTTACTGATTGTCCAAAGTGGCTTCCTCACTGTGGTACTTTCCATGGATGTATAGATGAAATTAAAAACAAATTAGAATGTTAAGATAATTAGACTGTTTTTGACCAGACACAGGCTACTTCAGTAACATTACCTTGGTTATTTGCTAGCTTTTCATTTGTACATGTGGTAGGCCATAAATGTATTCCTGTTAGAAATATTGGCATACATATAACTGCTGACCTTCCGGATGAGTTGATGCCCTTATGTCCACCTGACATCACCATGATGCCCGTCATAATCAGAGTTGTAGACTCTTGGAGTCCATCAGGGGAGAAAGGCAGGATAGAATATGATAGGATAGAATGGAATGGAATCATAGAGTTGGAAGAGACCTCAAGGGCCATCCAGTCCAACCCCCTATTGGACTATTGGAGGGCAGGTTGGTGGGGGCTGATCAGAAGGCTGGTGGAGAGAGAGGTTCTTCCATGCAAGCAAGCTTCACAGCCTCATTGAAAGTAGCACATTACTGCTTAATGGTAATATATATATATATAATTGCTCTGGTGGTGCTGCCAGATTTTAGAATCCACTTGATTGCAGCACACTGAATGACTGCCTTGTTCCCACCTCTCTGTCTGTCTCTCTCTCTCATTTCTCCTTGTCCATCTTCCTGTCCTCCGCTGCCACTTGCGTGCAGTACAAGATAGAGAAGGCTAATCTGCAGGGGCGAGTTTTGAATATGTCTGTCTGGCATCATGATGCCTTGAGCCGAAATCTTTTCATGGGAGAAGTTGAGATTGCATTGAATTCTTGGGACTGGAGCAACACGGGTCCACAATGGTTTAATCTCCAGCCCAGGGTGAGTGTTTAATTATAATTAATAAGTACTGCTTCTCTCTCTACTCTTCCCCCCCACCCCTACTTGTGCCAGGCAGCCGTATCAACTCCCCAGTAGCTTCTCTTCCAGCTCTGAAAGTATTGCCTCTTCATACATGCAGTGTGGGGATACATTTGGAAGGATGGTTGCTGATTATGAGCTGCATTCCAGAGGAGAGTCCAGACATGTCAGCAGCTGTATTGACTCTTACCAAAACATCATTAGGAGCAAGGAGGGGGTGGTATGTTTTGTAATGCTATTTGTCTGTTCAGGCCAAGCCACCCTTCCTTGCACAAGAGATGGGTCATAACAAGATATCATGGCAGGGAAAATCTCTCCCCCGCCCCATTCCTCTGTTTGTTCGGACTGTAGCTAAACCGCAAGGGAACAGGGAAGCCTGGTTGGGAACGGCAGAGACCGGGGCTGCATAGAAGTATTGAGTCTTCAGCTTTGCAAGCCCTGACTCTGCCATCATGCTGCTGCCCTCAGGCAAAGAACGGGGGGTGGGGGTGGGGGATGTTCTGTGAGCAAAGCCTGTCTCCTCCTCACCACACAACCTCCACTAGAGATCGGCACGAATTGAAAAAAATGACGTTTCGGTTTTTCATTTTTCGTTGTGGGTCCATTTCGGTTCGTTTTCCTTTTTTGTGAATTTTTTGAAAAAAATTCGTTTCGTTTTTTCATTTTTTCATTTTTCGTTTTTACCGGCTTTTTGCGCGACTTAAAGCATTTCCGCGTGCGGACGTCCCCCAACGCCCCAGACCAGAGGGAAAACATTAAAAAAATGATCTGGCAGAGATACAGTATAGACTAGGTATGCAGGGAGGCTGCAAAGGCAGCGGCGGGTGTTGACCAGGGCATAAGCAGCCACAGAGTGACTGCACTGCAGGGCAGGGGAGGGTACTCACCGAGAGGTACACACACACACACACACAGGGAGGCTGCAAGAGAAATCTCTTCTTTCTCTCCCCTAAGAGCCAGGCTGCAGTCAGCAGGAACACAGAGACACACACCTGCCTGGCTGGCCTAACATAATGAGTCACAGAGACAGCAATCCCACTCTAACTCTCACCGCACACTGCAAGGAGGATGGGGGCTGCCAAAGCTTTTTATGCCCTCTGTGGCTGCCACACCTACCCAGTCTGCAACCTGGGCATGCTATTGGTTAAAATTGTCCAAGAATTTACATGTTCCCATCACATGGCTTGCATCCATCTTGTGGCTGGGATCCATTTTGTGTCATCCTTAAAGGGAAAAGAAAAAATACACCGTGATAGGAGAAAGACAAAAACAAACGTTTTAAGGACTGCAACCCCCTGGTAGGTAATAATTTCAAATAATTATCACTGCATTTTTACAGATGTCCAGGTCATTTTAATACCCAAGAAATCAATATTAGGCATGTAGGAGCCATTTGGGGTTGACAGCGATCTGAGATTCGTTCCAATTTCATGACAATTTTCGTTATTCGTTTCGTTATGTACTGAATTTTTTTCCCGTTTCGTGCCCATCTCTAATCTCCACCATGCAAGAGTGTCTTAAGGCATTTACCTGAAGCGTTTTAGGAGGAGCTGGGCTCAAAAATGAGCCGGGATCCTTGAAAGGAAGCAGCCGCTCTCCTATCCCATCAAAACCTCAACGACCGGCTCGGTTGTGGTGCAACTGAGACGGGAGGAATGTTGCCCAAACAGCTGCCCCCCCTCCTTTTCTCCCTAGTGTTCTGCTTCCTCCTCAGCATTCTGAAATTTGTTCCTGGAACATTGCCCAGAAGAGGAACAAGATCCGTACCCGCAGACTTCTGCTCGGTCAATCCTGCTTTCCTTTCCTCTACATCCCAAAAAATGAGCCAGAGTGTCTATTAGATCTTTTATTGCAACCAACGTATTTTGGAAATGGAATTCCTTACTCAGAAATGTGGCCCGCATTCTCCTTTCTGGCTCCAGGAGGTCAGATAGAAAGAGGTCTTCTCCATCCTCTCCTACCTGGTCCTTTTGGCTAGTTAAATCCAGGACTCCAACATGGGGCTTTCTGCAGGCACACACGCGACCGTTGAATGACAGACACTGTCCCATTAGGAGCAAGGAAGGTCATGTGTGTCTGATTTTTTTTCCTTTGGTTCTTCAGCAGTTCCAAAATTATCCTCCCAGAATTCTAGCTGCTAAAAGGGGTGTGTTTTTATTGCTGTTTAATGCATTTGCAGTTCTGTATGCCTCCGTTGTTTCACACATGTGCTTTATTTGCAAAGTAGCCTGGATAGAATTCCTGGTTTTGCTGTACGTCTGTGAAGATTCTCAGTCATCCAGGTGCGTTTATCTGGGAGTTGAGTCATGGCTACTGGACTTCTTTTTTGAGAGATAGAAACGTTTCGCTGTTCATCCAAACAGCTTCATCGGTCTGAGTATAGCTAGTGCAAGAGAGGTGGGGATGCTCTCTGCTCTGTGGCTTAGGGTCCTGATGACTCCTAGTTTGTGTTGTAATGGATGGTGGGACTACCACGAGAAGGTTATCACACTTTTAGATGATCACCTCCTCAGAAGCCAAGAAGAAGGAAGACAGGCACCTGAAGACAGCACTTAAGGCCTGTGGATATCCAAGGTGGGCCTTCAACAAAGCAGTGGGCCATCCCAGAAGAACAAGGGATCAAAAAAGAAGTCCAGTAGCCATGACTCAACTCCCAGATGGTTTTGCTGTACTGCCAATCTTTTTGTGGCTATTATTTTACCTTTCTGTTTTCTCAGATGCCGTTCATTCCTTTTTTTCTTGTCCTTTTTATTAAACAAAATTTTTTTTTTTTACAAAAACAACCATTTTACATGCGGTATATACATGTCGACATATCTTTTTAAATTACCCCTTTCTCTGCATTACTGTGCAACCCACCCAATGCCCAGGACTGGTTCCATTCTTCTTATGCTTATGCCTCAGATCCTACCCATTTGTCTCCATTAATACACAGAATCCTGTCCTGACGTATATCACTTCCCCTTCTGGAACACTTGGTACTGTACTAAAAACAAATCCCACCTTAATATAAAATAATTCCTTTTCTTCATCTGTTTTCTCATCTTGATTTCTCAAGTTAATTGGTCATTGGTAGCCAGTATCCCACATTTCTTTATACCACTGCCCCATTTTTGTTTTTTTCAGGTGCTGGTTGCTTCTGATGCTCTGACTAGCCAGGGCAAGCTCAACCTGGCCATCAAGTTCATCCCTGCTAGCTCAGAAGGTGAGACGGGTCACTCTCTGGTTCCTGCAGGATTCTAGGATTAGAACAATCCTTCCTTCCTTCCTTCCAAGAAAAGCTGTTTTTTTACCCCAGTTCCATGATGTTTTGTGCAAAATTTATTATTAATACAAACTACGCGTTTTCCTACAATTTGTCTGCAGTCAAGAGGAGATCAACAGACCCAACAAATCAATTCTTGAGCAACTGCTCTTAGGCAGCTGTATAACACGGTGGGATTCTGGCTGTTGGATTTGACCTGGTGACCCTAGGGCAATGGTGAACTTGTCAAACAGACCTCCCTCCTCCACCACAGAGGAAATTCCAGTATTAGATTGCAGCTGGGGAACTGGCTGTCTTTAAAATAAGCAAGTAAATAGTCTAGTAACTGCATCATCTCCTCAGAGCCGAGCCATGCCAAGTTTTCTGCTTATATACGGCCCCATAGAGCTCAAGGTACTCTCTGGGTGGTTTGTAATGTACTAATTATGCGCACTATACATTACCCCTGCCGCCAAAGCAAGCTGGGCACTCCTTTTACCAATCTTGGAAGGATGGAAGGTTGAGTCAACCACCTGGGATTGAACCTGGGCGGCGAGCAGAGTTTTGGCCGTGGTGCTGCAGTTTAACCATTGAGCCCCAAGGCTCCTCAAGATGGAGATCTTGGCTCCTGGATGGATTTGTATGGGATAACTTTCTTAATTACCTCAACCTTAAACTAGGGTCCATTTATGGTGGTATCGTGTTGGACTGCAGGTGCCAGTAGCCCTAAGGAGCACGGCCAGTGGCGAGCGTATTATTTACAATGATGAGATGACAATGAGATGTTGCAGGGACAGCACGTGTTAATATTGTTTTGCGGGGGCACAAGCGAGGGGACACCAGTGTGGTCTTCCTTAGAGACATCTCACTGACCCTTGTGGGAACAGAACCCTTGGTCTGATTTGATCTAGCAGAGCTCTTTCGGCCCTTGTAGGAGCCTCGTGGCGCAGTGGTTCAATGCCTGTCCTGCAGGTAAAACTGTGCTCACGACCTGGGGTTCAATCCCAGGTAGCAGGCTCAAGGTTCACTCAGCCTTCCATCCTTCCGAGGTCGGTAAAATGAGTACCCAGCTTGCTGGGGGGGGGGGCGGCAATGTGTAGCCTGCACACTGTAATTAAATTTGTAAACCGCCCAGAGACTACTTAAAGTGGTATGGGGCGGTATATAAGCAGAACACTTTGCTTTTTTGCTTTTTGCTCTGAGTCAAGATGGCCAGCAATACTCATCAGCCTCCGGCAGCGGAGCCCACGTTGAAGGATCCTGGTTGGGAGTGGCCATCCGACATCTGGAATGCCACAGGTTGCCCACCCATCTTGATTGATGAGGGGTCCAGCTCTACTTAGCTTTGGATTGGGTGGAAGCAAGTGGATTTGAAAAAGTCCTTTATCGGATTAGACCCCCCCCCCACACACACACACACTCCTTCAGGGTAGGTTCTGACCCCTCAAAAATCACATCTAAAAGTCTGCCCACAATCTGCTGGATAGGAGGGAAGCACATGTCCTTCAAAGCCCCTGCCATTGTTTATTTATATATTTATTTTTGCACTTTTAGACCGCTCTGGTTTTTCCTTTAAGAACTCTGGGCGGTTAACAAAGGCCAAATAAATAGACAATGACAACCAATATCAGAACATAAAGGAGAATAAAAACAACACGTCAATAACAATACAAAAACAATTGAAGGCCTGGCAAGAAGCCCAGAGGCAAAAAATGGGGGGAGGGGGGAACGGACGACAACAACAATAAACAACTACCTATCCCCAAATCCATCTTTGAACAGCCAGGTGTTCAAGGCTTGTTTTAAAAGCCTTTTTAAAAAACCAAAACCAATACCTTGAACCGTCTCATTATTTCAGAGAAAGGGCTTCCGCCAACTGGAGAGCTCCACATCTGGGTGAAAGATGCACAAATCATTCCCCGGAGGGGCAGCACCGCAGATTCTTCTGTTCAGTGGTAAGCAGCATCACTCCTTGTTGGGTTCTCTGCCAGTGTGGAAGGTCTGGGCTAGCTCAGATGTGGGGAAGGAGTGATCCAATCGTGAAGCACCCCCTGATTTATGGGTTATAGTCTGGGACCAGAGAAAGGGACTGAGGTTCAAATTACCAATAGGCCATTGGGACAAAACTCATTGTGTGACCATCAGGCAGCCTCTCTTTTTCAGTCTGGGCTACCCCACAGGGTTGTTGTGAAGACACAAGAGGGAGACCTATGTGTGCCACCTGGAGTTCATCAGAGGAATGGTGGGATATATAGTGGTGCCTCTTAAAATAAATCTAATTCGTTCTATGGTTCAATTTGTTTTACAATTTTTTTTTCTTATGAAACACAGTTTCCCATAGGAATGCATTGGAGACAGATTAATCCATTCCAGAGACTAGAATAGAGACAAAAATAACAGTTTCTTCCCCCCTGAGTACATGCAGAACGGCTTTTTTGTCTTGTGAAGCATCCCGTAGGGAACCTTTTGTCATGCAAAATATGCCTATTCCTGGAAAAAAATTTCTTCCTATGACTTTTTTTGTCTTATGAGGCATTTGTCTTACGAGGCACCACTGTAAATATAACCATAAATTAATTACAACTTGAGGCACGTTTGAGCGCAGAAAAAAAGAAACTTCTTCCTTGCAGAAAGCTAGTCCTGTGGGCCAGGAGCTGTGATGGGTTACTTTGCCCTCCCTTGCTCTGCTAATATTCTATGTGCAAGGAGTTGTTTTGTTTGTGAGGTGATGTGCTCAGCTCCTTCATCCGCCCTCTTCACTGGGTATATTATTTATCCTCCTGCTTGGGAACGCCGCCATCTTGTTTATCTGCATGTGTGGCCTTGTGTGCTTTTTGCTGAATCACTTCCCCCCAACAAACACACACACACACACACACCATGGTCCTGGTCCTAATGAAGGCCATTTCTCCTTTGAAATTCTTTTCTTTTTTAAGAAAGTAAAATTGGGGCTCTCAATCACAGGCAATGGGGATCCCGAGACCCAGATTTCAATTTGTCTTTTATTGAACAAGTCACAAGGTCTACTGTGGTGGGCAACAGTCAACCATTGACTAAACGCTCAAGAAGAGTGTTCAGTGTTGGCCCAGTAGTCACAGCTGCCATGTCTTAGACCCTCCTCACAACCAGACTTGAATGAAAGAGTGAATTGTGCAAAATCAGTTGCAGTAGGGTTGCTGTGACTGACCAAAATCCTACATATTTCAGTGCCTGCCCCAAGTATGACTGTATCTGGATCTACCACAATCTGCTTTGTACTGTTGTGGGTTTCTAGTAGCAGAAGAACACCAGGAAGGTCTCTCTCTCTCTATCTCTGTGTGTGCCTTATCAATGTCAATGGTGGACATTGTTTACCACTGGGGCGGAGCAAATTCTCCTCAGGAAAGGCTCCCTTCATGGGAAGAAGAGGGTGTGCATGTAGTTGAGGACCAAGCCTCAGACACCCACCCCACCCTCACCCGTGCCTTCTCCTTTCAGCTACATCCTTCCTGACGACAGTAAGGCGAGCCGCCAGAAGACCCGCATCGTCAAAAGGAGCCTGAGCCCCACTTTCAACCACACCATGGTCTATGACGGCTTCCAGGCCAAGGACCTGGCGGAGGCGTGTGCTGAGTTCACCGTCTGGGACCACCAGCCCTTTTCTAAGCAGCAGCTTGGAGGCATCCGGCTGAGTCTCGGCACAGGTGAGAGACTGAAGCGCTGGGTGGCCATTGGCTGGGGTTAATGGCCTCCTGGGGACAGAATTTTGCCTGGTGTGGCCTTCAAGAGGCACACTTCACAACAGAAACCGATGCGGATGGGAGTGTTTACATTAAAGAGGCTCTAAGTGAGATGCTTTATTTTGAACGAGATGGAAGCATCTGCAAGGTTGAGGCTGCATCTATAATTCGGGGAGTAAATAGAGCGTTGTTTCTGAGTAAATATGCCTCTGAGCAAGCAGTGTTTGCACGTGGTGTGCCCATGTGTAGTAAACAGGAAAAGGAGGACTCAGTTCTTCTGGCAGCAAGACACCGTTACATGTGAGGTCAAGGTGTCTTGACCCCCACATTTAGCTTCCATATTTTATGGCTGCAACCTCAGGTGACTATGTTTTTCCTTAGCAAAAGGCAGCTGCCAGGAACCCTGTCCAGAGTGAGACAAGGGGTGGCGCAAGTGCCCAGACCCAAGCTGTGATCTCCAGAAGAGAGCAGTTCTAGAAGGGAAAATGACCAGGTTGAGGCTGATGTAGCATCAGCTGGAGGGTCACGTTTCCCAGATCAGGATCAAACTCTGCTTCTTTAAAGCATAAAGCAATGTATTACCACCCCATAGTTCTTTTAAGTACTCTCCGGGCAGTTTTCAAGTCATTATGCAGGCTACACATTGCCCCCACCCCAATCAAGCTAGGTACTCATTTTACCGACCTCAGAAGGATGGAAGGGTGAGTGAAACTCAAGCCTGCTACTACCTGGAACTGAACCCAAGATCATGAGCACAGTCATGGGTGCAGAACAACAGCTTAACCACTGTACCACAAGGCTCTTTTTGCATGCTTTGGTCCTGATTAGGATTGGATATTCCACATCTGGTTCTTGCAAATTCAAATGATGGGGTTGGGGGGTGGAATCTGTTTGAAGCAGGGCATTTATGGTTTCCTAAGAACTTCTGGGTGTTTGTTTTCGTACAGGGAAAAGTTATGGCCTACAAGTTCCCTGGATGGACTCAACCGAGGAGGAGTGCCACGTCTGGGAGATGGTCTTCAAGCAGCCTCAGCAGTGGGTGGAAGCTGGACTTCCCCTGAGGACCAACTTAACCCCTAGGACTTAGTCCCACCATACCTTGGCCACTCTAGGAAATTGGACATTGGTCCTTTTGGGGAGAGGAATGGCAAGAAGATGCTCTAGGACAGTAGTTCTCAACCTGTGGGTCCCCAGGTGTTCCTGGACTGCAACTCCCAGAAGTCTTCATCAGTAGCTGAGCTGGCCAGGATTTCTGGGAGTTGCAGTCCAGGAACATCTGAGGAACCACAGGTTGAGAACCACTGCTCCAGGAGGACTGGATGGATGTGAACCAAGGAGACGCCTTGCTGCCATGTGCCCCCACCCTCCCACACTGAAGGGGCCATCTCTGGCAGGTTGCCCTGAAGGTCTTGACACAAACACTGGAATCACATCCACCAGAGCAGATCCAGCTGGTCCTGCTGACCTGTACTAAGAATGTGGGCTGAAAGCCTTCAAGAGGAGACTATGCAAAACACCCACCCACCCAACACCACCACTACCAGTGGGATATTTTCATACCGGACTTGTGCTGGGAGACATAGATCAACAAAGAGGAGTTGCCCACCAATAACTGCCACATATGCACTCTACTATCTTAAGCTTTCCTCACCCTCCTCCTAATTTTCACCCACAGACAATCAACAGTGAGTTTCCTCCACTGATTTACTTAACCCCATTATGCCTACCTCGCCTCTCCAGCCTTTTTTTTAGTACAAAGAAACTCAAAGCAGACCCATTACTGAATTCTTTGTTTTGTTTTGGCTGTTTAGCAGGACAGGAGGGTCCCTTGCTGCTAAGCCTAGCGTTGCGGTCTTTTGTCTGTCTGTTTCACAGTTTGTGTGGAGTCACTTCCAACATGGCAAAATGCATTTCACTGGTTATGCTAACAGCTCTGTGATAAAATCTTCTGGAGTGTCTCTTTTCTAGGATGTTCGCAAAGTCAATTCCAAATCCTTTTAAACCCCAGGCCATGGAAAGAAATGTTTTTGCTATTTCCTCTCCAGATTGTCGCGAAAAAAGAGAACGTGCTCCACTCTGCAGATCTGCACCGGTGGTTTTCTGCAGAAACTTGAATCCTGGACATTTTCTGCATCACCTTATTTTGCCTGGTAGGGCTAGGGAAGACAGCCTTTGCAACCCTTTCCCAACACCAAGGAAGCTCGCCAACTCAATTCATAGTTTTTCAATGTGGGGACAGACAAGCTTTGAGATCTTCTGACTTTGTTCTTCTTTGCTGCCTGGCATCCAAGTTCTTCCCGTATACCACAGAGGCTGCTCTGCCTCCCAAACAGATCCAAGTCTTTCTTTCCTTGGCTTCTTGCTCTCAGTCAGCGTCCTCTTCTAACAGCTGCTGCCGGTGATCCAAGATGGCTCTCCAGATGCGGCACGCCATCCCTCCTCTGCGAATAGAAGACAAAGTCAAAGGTCACCCTGGGGGCTGCTACGTTGCACTTCCGCCGGGACTCGCGGTGTTCCATTTAAGTGTGCAAGGGATAGATGGAGCTGGCCATACGGAGAGCCTTCCAAGACAATGGAACATTTAGAGCCGGTCATTTGGAACTTCCAGCAAAACAGAAGGATTTGGGGGGTCGTCTTGGGGCTCAGCTTAAAAAGCTGTAGCAGTCAGTGTAATTCCCATCACCCATAAACTGTTGCTTCTGGAGTGGCGTCGATGATTGCATTTATGTTCGGAGGCAGCGATTGGCTTTTATTTATTTTAAGATTTAAAAAAGCCCCTGAGGGGGAATATGATTGAGATGTACACAATAATGCAGCACATGAGTAAAGTGGATAGAGGAACACTCTTCTCCCTCTCACAAAATACCAGAACTAGGGAACATACACTCAAACAGGGTTGGGAGAGTGAGAACAGACAAAAGAAAATATTTTTTAACCCAGCATGTTGTTAGTCTGTGGAACTCCCTGCCACAGGAGGTGGTGATGGCATCTGGCCTGGATGCCTTCCAAAGGGGATTGGACAGATTCCTGGAGGAAAAGTCCATCACAGATTACAAACCGTGATGGAGATGTGTCATCTCCAGGCTTAAAACTGGGTTACTTCAAGGGCCAGATGCAGGGAGTGGTATCAGGAGACAGATATCTAGTCTCGTGTGCTCCCAGAGGCATCTGGTGGGGCCATTGTGAGATACAGGGAGCTGGACTAGATGGGCCTTTGGCCTGATCCAGCATGGCTCTTCTTATGTTCTTATAGGCTCAGAAAGTGGTCCCTCTGAAGCTCATCCTCCTGGGGCGGAACCCACCGCTTGTAAGCAGAGGGTCCCAGGTTCCATTTGCACCATCATCAGATAGGGCAAGGAAGCAGCCCTGCCCTCAGTGGAGCCAACACAAACTAGACAGTGAATGTCACTTCCCTCCAGTTATCCTTGCAACTGGGGAAAAAAAGAGCCCTTGGAAACAGATTATATGCAGAGCAATATTTCAGGAACAAAGCATATGTGATTCCCCACCTCCAGAGGATCATAAGCATATCCCCCACCATTTCCAATTGGGGTGGGGAAACTGTCTCCCCACTCACCCACCCACAGAGAGGGAGAGAAAGAGAGACAGTTACAGCCACGGAATGTACTGGAGGGAAACCGTTACGTGCTTTGAACTACAACTCTCACATTCTTTTCGCTGGCCACAGTGGAGGGAGGCTGGTGGGACCTGGGAGCCAAAACCAAAGGGAACCAAGGCACGTCCAAACTTCAGCCCTCCTGATGTTTTGGACCACAACCCCCACAGTCCTTTGTCATTGGCAATACAGGCTTGGAATTCTGGGTTATAATGGAACGGACTGGGTGTACAATCATTTCCTACGTAACCGTTGGTTTGATAGGGGTTGCTTGGCTCTTGCAGGACAGCAAAGCAGATCTCTTCCCCCTGGGTAGTCATATAAGCTGCATTCTATTAATAGCTACAGCAGGGGGAAATATATCATAATTTGAACCAGGGCTCAGAAGTGCGTGATCATCTAGACATGGTTAAACTTGCAATTCATAGAATGGAATCAGAGAATCATAGAGTTCGAAGAGACCTCAAGGACCATGCAGTCCAACCCCCTGCCATGCAGGAACTACCATCAAGGTACCCTCAACAGATGGCCATCCAGCTTCTGCTTAAAAACCTCTAAAGAAGGAGACTCCACCACCCTCTGTGGCAGCTTATTCCACTGCTGGAGATCTCTCGCCGTCAGTAAGTTCTTCCTAATGTCCAAATGGAATCTCTTTTCTGGTACAGTAGTTTGAAACCATTGCCCCGAGTCCTAGTCTCCGAAGCCACGGAAAGCAAGCCTGCCCCCTCTTCCCTATGGCATCCTTTCAAATATTTAAACATAGCTATCCTATCCCCTCTCAGCCTTCTTTTTGTATGGCTAAACATTCCCAGCTCCCTAAGCCACTCGTAAGACATTTCTTCCAGACCTTTAACCATCCTAGTCGCCCTCCTCTGGACCTGTTTGAGGTTGTCAACATCAATTCTTTAGTCCCTTATGCTAGCTACCAGGGCTGATGGAGTTACAGCCTAATAACATCTGGAAGGCCACAGGCTCCCTAGCTGTGGACTGACCCCTTCCTTTGATTTCAGATTAGACATGGCTATGGGAAGTGGAGACCAATGTGAAATGGGAGGAGAGAACAAGGACAAGCAGCTAGGAGGAGCCCTTTGACCCCAACCCAGGTCGCCCTACCTGATACGTGTGTAACGGAGGTCATCCGCTGTAGCACAGTTCAGCAGTAGAGGCAGAGTGAAGCCATGGTGCAAGAGCTGAGAAGAGAAAAGATCCCTTTATTGTGCTTGACTTTATAAAATGTGAATGTGTGGCTACATCACTAGATGTTTGGCATCTCCATGGCTGGAAATGCTAACATTTCTACGGAGGTGCTTGTAAGGCCTACTTGGGAGGTAACCCAGACTTCCTCAAAGTAGGGCCCTCTGTGGATCTTGAAGAATAAGCTCCCTTGTTCTCAACCCACCAGGTTCTCCATGCTGCACGTAATGGAGGGTGTACTGTACCTTGCCCAGAGGGAACCTAGATGGGCAAGTCTAGCTCTCCGGATGATGTTGGTCTACCATTCCCATCATCCCCTACAATTGCCTATGCTGGCAAGGGTATATGGGCGTGTCAGAAGGAGCACATATTGAACACTGAAACCAGGCCTGCCCAAAGTCCGTCCCGGGGGCCAAATCCGGCCCGTCAGGCCATTCTGAGTGGCCCGTGGCTGGCTGGCCTGCCTCTCCCTCCCCCTCCTTCACCCACACATTCCCTTGCGGTGGCCACGGCTCCCTGTGCTTCCTTTGGTCCCCACTTTCCTTCCTTCCTCCCTCCCTTGGTCCCCACCTTCCTTCCTTCCTCTCTTGGTTTCCACCTTCTTCCCTCCCTCCATTGGTCCCTGCCTTCCTTCCTGTGGGTGGGGTTGCAAGGGGTCAGTGGGTGGGGCTTATGGGTCAGTGGGTGGGGCTTGCAGTGGGGTGGCAGGGTCGGGGAGCAACCAGCCCCTGACACATTCTTAGCCACCAAATCTGGCCCTCCTTACAAAAAGTTTGGGCACCCCTGACTGAAACGGAGCTACCGAAAGCATTGGCCAGGCAAGAGCTTTGCTGAAACAGGTTGGGATGGAGCAACTTAAGTCTGCTGGAGAGGCAAGCAATAATTGTGTAAAGGTGGGTCAAGACAGACGAGTGTTGAACCAGTCACCTGCTAAAGGGCAGGTTGCTTACCCGTAACTGGTCCTCTGCGTGGACCATGCATGAATTCACACATGTATGCCTTTCTGTGCCTGCACAGATTCCAGAGTCTTTCACAGCTGAGCGTTCCTGTTTTGGCAGGAGCTGCACATGCAGTCATGCACCTTGACTGCTGACATGAGTGTCCCCAACATTCAGGTTAGCCTTGGCCATGTAACGGCTTGGCATCTTTTTCCTTCCTGATAAGGCTGGCGTGATATTGCAAGGCGGTGTTTGGCCAATTTCTTGCACTCTGAATCGTTGATACCAGAAAGAATCTCTCATGTTCTCAAATTGGAGATTAGTGGGGTTTTTTTTTTGGAAACATTTAATTTCCTGGCTTTTTAAAACAGAAGTTTAAATATATGCATACATACAGAGTCTGCCCTTAGTTCCTAATTTGGTTCAGTTCTGGGCTGCATACTAAAGTCAGAGAAGACTGCTACTTTTCCAGGAGTCACAAGATTTATTTAGATTTTAGAGGGACACTCAGATTTGATTTACACTACAGTATTTTAAAACCATAATATTGGCATTTAAAATAAAACAATATTTTCCTTTAGGTTTGTTTACAAAATGATGTCTTTTTTTTAAAGATTGCAATGCCATCCACCATCAGTTTACATGGACCCCTTCAAAAAGCAATGTGAAAATGCAAATGTAAATTTCACTTGGCAGGAATACAGTATGATTTACCCACTGCTGAGGATAGCAGAGACTCTAGCTATAAATATATATGTCTCCACATCTGGACTTGCTCCTAGCATCGGATGGCAGGGGCTCCAAATCCAGCTCGTCACTCTTACACAGTTCTCTTTCACAGATACTATCACATCCCCTTGCAAGCCTTGGCTCTACAGTATCCAAACAGCTGGCTCTCCAGATGCTGTTCAACCACAATTCCTATCAGAGCCTGCTGACATATCTAGTGGTGGGTATGATGGAAGTTGTATTCCAGCCACATCTGGAGAGCTAAACATTTGTCCTCACATTTCTAAGTAAAGCCATTGAGCCAGGTTGCAGGCATGGGTCCTTTTTAAATGCCCAACCTCTCTCACCAAATTAAAACATGCGAGAAGGCAGGAGCTGACCCATATGCCTTCTCCCTTTCACAACTCACCCACCTTGGCAATCGTCTCTTTGTCTGCACCAAGTTTTTCTAACCAAGTGGCCAGCTGTGGATCCGTGACCACTTCTTCTTTCTCTTCACAAGGCGTTGAGAGAGGGGTGACCTCTGGGAAAGCAGACGGAGGAAATTCATTGTTCCACATTAAACAGTGTGGTTGTACTGTTGGGTCCTGTAAAAGCTGGTGCAGATTCTTTCAAACTCATTGTTCTGCACAGGACAATGAGAATAGAGATCTATCTATCTATCTATCTATCTATCTATCTATCTATCTATCTATCTATCTATCTATCTATCTATCTATCTATCTATCTATCTATCTATCTATCTAAACGAGTTTCTGCCGTGTAAAAAACCCCACACGTGATGCTTTCAGCTTCTTTTTGGTACAGGAAGCTTTCAGTTTTGAAAGATGCTTTTAAACTCCAAGCATTGCAGGCTTCATCTTCTAGAAGATGAAAGACAGCACAGCTGGCTGCTTCCTTCTGCTTGCTTTTAAGAGTAATTTGTGGGTGTTTCCTGCTTCCCTAATTCACATCACAAATGTCTTTTGTTGCAGTGGTCCTTTCAACACTAGGGAAAACTAAGAGCAAGTCTCTTATGGCATTTTTCCTGCAGTTTACACTGGAATAACTGTGCCAAAAGGATGTTGTCCAATGTTTCAGTAGTAAGCACATAATTTGCAGGCGGGATATCTCTAGTTTGAAAAGAACTGAGTACCAGGCAGTGTAAAGCAGTGGTTCTCAACCTGTGGGTCCCCAGATGTTCCTGAACTGCAACTCCCAGAAATCCCTTTCAGCACACTGAGTGGTAAAGGCTTCTGGGAGTTGCAGTCCAGGAACATCTGTGGACCTACAGGTTGAGAACCACTGGTGTAAAGGCTACTGGACTAAATGGACAAAGTGTAACCTTGTGTATGACAACTTCTTACAAGAAAGGACTAGAATCAGTCAAGGCACACTAACTTAGGAGTAAGTAGTTCCAGGGAATGAGGCAGACCTTTAAAGAGAGTGCCTCTCCTGCAGCCAAACCAAAACTGAACCAAGCAGCAGTACCTACCCACAAAACTGTATAATCGTAACAAGCTTCAAAATTCAGCTTTTTTTCATAATAAGATCTGGACCGGTTGGATGCTGAGTTGTACTTATCACAGGGTACAGTAAGGATGTAAGAAATACTATCTGATATTCTTGTCTTCTGTTAAGGAGACACATTAGCCAAAATCATATTCTGCAAACACACCCCTGCAACTTGAGATTGTGCATGTACTGGTTGTGCTTGTGCCAAAATGAAAGGGATATTCCTGAAGGACTTCCACTGGTGCATGGTCCAATCATGCCAGGGATGTGCTACCACTTGCGCAGTTCCATAATGCAATGCCTTGTTGCCAGGCTGGAATATCCTGCACAATTATGCTGGTCTAACTTTGCATTACACGAATATGAATAGGATACTGATGTTTGAGATACCCTATGAAAACAACACATAACTGCTGTTATAGAAGAGCAAAAAGGCCACTTTTTCCAGGAGTTAGAGCCTCTGCAAAAAGCCCTGTCCTTTTGCACAAAAATGTTTTGCACAAAACACAAGGTTTTCTCCATAAAATACAGCTTGTATGTATTAAAAATACTTCAGTGGGAGGGGGGTGTTAATGCAGAACAATGCACGAGAATTCTAATTTTATCCAAAGTATATATTTTCCCCCCATTTCCACCTGCAAGAACCAAATAAGCCAAGATTTACAGTCCTAGTATACAAGGGACTTTTAGTCATGGATTCTACCCATACCCTGCTAATCTCACCTGTTGGCTTTGGCGTTCTTAGCGCCCAGGTATCGTGTTCCACAGCCTGCAGTGCCTCCAGCAGAAGTCCCTGGAATTCACGCTCTTTCTCCATCAGCTTCCACTGCAGTCTGGAAGAGCCATAAAGATCACCTGGTAAAGTAACTCATAAAAGAACAGCAGCATCGCCAATGGATACGCAAGGCTGAAGAACCATTGGCCACCTAGATATCTGTCAACTTTAGCACCCTTCCTTCTCAGTAGTGAGGAGCCTCGTGGCGCAGTGGTTAAATGCCCCTACTGCAGGTAAAACTGTGCTCACGACCTGGGGTTCAATCCCAGGTAGCAGGCTCAAGGTTCACTCAGCCTTCCATCCTTCCAAGGTCAGTAAAATGAGTACCCAGCTTGCTGGGGGAGGGGGGCATTGTGTAGCCTGCACACTGTAATTAAAATTGTAAACCACCCAGAGACTACTTAAAGTGGTATGGGGCGGTATATAAGCAGAACACTTTGCTTTTAGCGAGGAGCCACATTGAGGAGAGGTGTGAATGGGCTTACGTGAGCTGTGACATGTCTTTGGAAGGACTGGGACAGTAAGAACACCTCCCTCCCTTCATTTTGGATGCAGCCTAAGAACATCCAAGCTCCAAACCCCAACTAAGAAACCGCCTGGCTTTTTTTCCATCTTGCTAAGGACATTACATCTAAGAAGTAACTCCTGGCAAATCCATCTTTTGCCGTGTTATAACCTATTGGTACTACACTGAGGAAGAGGGTTTCGCCCTTGAAATATTAGCAATATTTTTGTCAACTTTCTAGTAGCCTAAAAGTATCACCTGTTCCACGTTTGTACAGTGGATGCTCGTATAACAAATGGTTTGTATAACATAAAATCTGTATAACATAAAAAAATCCGGAGATAGGGGAAATTTGCTTAACAGAATCGCCTATGGTGCGTATCTGTACAACATAAACATGGTCATAATTAGGGATTACTCCATTTTCAATGCATTCCTATGGTAAATTTGTATAAAGGAAAATTTGCTGAACAGAATTTCATTTGGAACAAATTAATTCCTTTATACAAGGTACCACTGTATTTGGTTTTTGTGATGGCTACACGGCTCCTCAACTTTTTTTCCCAGTAATGATGGCCAATGGCCTGAGGTGCTGTAAACGGTATACAACAATATCTAGAGGGGTGCAACTCCTCACTGCTGGATGTCAGAGCGGAAACATGAACTGGTTCATAGCACAAATCATAAAAGAAGACAACTCAAAGCTAATGGCTGTTCTCCCTTCAACAAAACATGCTTGGGAGAATTTCACCCCCCCCCAGTCCTCAGGGAATATTTAGTAACGGTTCCCCTTCCAAATCTCACTGCCTCACCAAATCTGATCTGTAAGTCTTTTGAGAGATTTCCACTCAAAATTATAGGACTTTTAAATAATCATTTGAATCATCAGAGTGTTGTGCCCTGCCATCCAGTCTTTAATTTATATTTATATTTATTTATTTTCATTTAGTTTAGTTTAGTTTTTGAATATTTTACCCCCCTTTTCTCCTTGGAAAAGGACCCAAGGCGGCTTACTATAATGAGGGACAATATACAGTCCAGTACATTTGAGAACAGGGAATTGAGGGACGTCTTACAGCAATAAAAGGCAATCAAATGGTCTAAATAAAACTTATACCCTGATTTTCTCCCAATAAAGGGACATAAAGCGGTCTGCAAAATATTTAAAATATAGATGCCTTCAACTACATATTGAAAAGCATTTCTTAGTTGTCCGCCGTCCAGAGCTGATACAATTTTGAGCTATATTAGCACAATTAGTTGACACAATTTTGAGCTATATTAGCACCATTTGATTTGTTCCTAATCTGCCTCCAGGTTCCCTCAGGTTTCCCTTCCTCATCCTCCTTTCTCCTTGTTGAGAAGTCTGTGGGATTGAGGTACAGTGGTACCTTGTATAAAGGAATCAATTTGTTCCAAATGAAATTCTGTTAAACAAATTTTCCTTTCTACAAATTTCCCATAGGAATGCATTGAAAACAGATCAATCTCTAATCGTGACCATTTTTCTGTTGTACGGATTCATCCCAAGGGCGATTCTGTTAAGCGATTTCCCCCTATCTCTGGAATTTTTTTCCTTTAAGCGGATTTTCAGTTCAACACACCACTTGTTATACGAAGGTCCACTTGTACTCGGATTTAAGGTTCTAACATTACTTTTGTCATGGACACAGAAATCCTGGCCAGCTCAGCTAGTGATGAAGACTTCTGGGAGTTGCAGTCCGGGAACATCTGGGGACCCACAGGTTGAGAACCACTGGTTTAGTGCAACTGGCTAGATATCGCTGGTGCTTCCATTCACTGTTCACACATTTTGATAGTTCTCTCTCAAGCACACAAGAACGAAGCACATCAGAATTTACGTTCCAACTGGCCTCCCAGGAGAGACCAACAAACCAGTTCCTAGGAGCTTCATCTCCATCATCTGTTAGGTCTTTGGTAAAGCTACTGACCTGTTCAGGACAAGACCAAATACAACTGGGATATTCTGACAGGGAAAATCCATTCCTTACCATTCAGCTAGTTTTAGAAATGTAGCCAAGTCTACAGCAAAAAAAAGAAACAGCAGCCGGATGAGGGAGAAACAACCTGGAAAGAAGTTACCTTCTTGTTTCTACCTGCAGATGGTCAATTTGGGCCATGAGAGGCAAGCGGTCCTTCGGTGGATGTTGGGAGTCTAGCCAGCTGCTGATGGAGGTGCCAATCCCAGAACTTGTCGTGTCTGCGCTGTCTTTGAGGACGCTCTCCTGACTTTTCACAGGCGGCATCTCCTGGGACGCAAGGCATTCGCCTCCCTCTTCTGCACTGCTCAGGGGCTCCAGGCAGCCAGTCCCTTGCAAAAGCTGTGGCTTCATGTTGAATTCTGGAAGTGCCAAGGAAGGCAAAAATAAATGATGCTTGCTTGGTCAAGCAACAGATGGGAATTCACAGTTCAGAACGGAACTATGGGCATTGTAACCTAGAAGACCCTTCCATCTCGAGATGGGCGTGGACCTCAGTTTGGAGGTTCACGCTGGTTCATACGCACAGCAGCACAGATGCTGCATGTTCCCTTACTCCACCTCCCTGGCTGGATCACCCACTCACCCAGCTGGCAAGTCCTCCTGTCCTCCTCCTCTTTGAACGTTCAACCAGCTTGTTGTAGGATCATGGGTTTCCCAGCCCAGACTCCTTGGCTGATCACCCACTCAGACAAGAGACAAGGAGGTGGGACAGACAAGTCTATGCTCCTGCCGCAGGATTGGCTTAAGAGATGAAGAGGAGAACAGGAACATGCTCTGAACTGGTGAGTGGGTCATCGGCTGGGGAGGTAGGGGAATGGAATGCACAATACGCACAAACTGCCACAAACCTCCAAACTGAGGTTCGTGCCCATCTCTACCTTCATTTAAGGCAGTGGTTCTCAACCTGGGGGTCGGGACCCCTTGGGGGGGGTCAGAAAACCATTTCACAGGGGATCGCCATGAGTCAGTGAAGAAAAAGGCAAAAACGGGTTGGGTCTGGAGGAGGAGGGAGAGGAAGGGGGAAAACAGTGAGTTACAGCTCAATAGGTTGGAGTGTCAGTCAATGTCACCGGAGGCTGCAATTGGCTGAGGGTGCCTGAGAAGAAGGCATGTCCAAACTTCGGCCCTCCAGATGTTTTGGACCACAACTCCCACAGTCCTTTGCCATTGGAAACACAGGCTTAGAATTCTGGGAGTTGTGGTCCAAAACATCAGGAGGGCTGAAGTTTTGACATGCCTGCTGTAGAGGGAAGTTCTCTAGCACCTATGGCAGTGGCCTGCCAAAGGGGGCTTGTAGCCTCTTCCAAAGCAAGGCAAGGGGTCACCACCACACGAGAAACTTTATTAAAGTGTCACGGCATTAGGAAGGTTGAGAACCACTGATTTGAGGAGATTGATTGCTAGGAAATTCTCTGCTAAAGACCCTAGAAAACCTTTTCCCTGCATGCACTTGCTGCATTCATATGTTCCATGACAACATTCACTAGGGCAAGCATGATCATTGCACAGAGTAAGGCAGCTGCTTTGAGTGACAAATACCAGGGGTGGGGACATAAAAGTATCAGCAAGGGACTGAGCAACTGAGTAGTGTGTCTATGAACTGTGTCTCTTGCAGAGTGGAAGTAAGGGTCAACTCTCATGTCAGTTTTGTGTATGGAACAGGAACGGTGATGGGGATGAAAATGCATATCAAGTCCCCCCGATTTTGGAGAATTGTATTTAGCATTGATCTGCTAAATTTATATCCCACTCCGTGCCCCCAAATAAACTCAAGGTGGTATACATGGCTCTCTTCCTCGGAAGAATTTCATTTAGTATTTATCTGCTGAATGAATATCCCACCTTTTCCTCCAGCAAACTCAAGGTGTACCTGCCTCCCCTTCTTCCCCCATGGTCCTCATGTTGTTGTTGTTGTTGTTGTTGTTGTTGTTGTTGTTGTTGTTGTTG
>JAHTLZ010000008.1:14671731-14701921 GCA_023846285.1 Phrynocephalus versicolor | reverse complement strand
TTGTTGTTGTTGTTGTTGTTGTTGTTGTTGTTGTTGTTGTTGTTGTTTTGACCAACTCTTCGTGACCCCATGTCCATGGAGTTTTCTTGGCAGGAATACTGGAGTGGCTTGCCAATTCCACCTCCAGGTGCCCACAGCACCTGGTATTCCCTGGTGGTCACCCATCCAAGTACCAGCCAAGGCTGACCCTGCTTAGCTTCCGAGATCAGCCGAGATTGGATGTGCTCAGGGCATCTAGGCAGCTATGGTCCTCATAACAACCTCTAAATTAGGAATCACAGACATGGAATACTCTGCTTGCAGGATTTGGTTGGATCTTTATTAATATATTGTTATTCCCCCCCCCCCCCCGTGTTTGTTGTATTTCTTTTTTCCTGCTTCCCTTATTAGCTTTTGCCTCTTGCCGGGCTTTTGTTTCTTTGTTTTGACTTATTTGGTTTGTCTGTTGTTTATTGTTTATTGATTTTAATCCTTGACTAGTTATTTGGCTTTCGTGTAAACCGCCCAGAGTCCATTCCGGAAATTGGAGCAGTCTAGAAATGCAGATATAAATATATATAAATAAATAAATAAATAAAAGGGGGTACAGGGTTCAAGAGCACTTAGAAAAATAAGCCATTTGTTCTCAACTCTCACTCGGTTTTTCAGGCTAAGGCTATTCCAGGTCCTATAACAGTGTTGGCAAACCCATGGCACGGGTGCCAAAGGTGGCACTCGGAGCCCTTTCTGTGAGCAGCCGACATCACCCCTTCACAGCCACCTGTATTCAGGTTACATTTCCCTATTGGCACGTTGCAAAAAATTAGTGGGTTCTGAATCACAGTTTGGGCACACAGTCTCTAAAAGGTTCGCCATCACTGTCCTATAATCACGACAGAGCCAACATCTTCCTCATTTGGTGAAAGGGATGGCTTGTAAGAACAGGGCCTTTTTGGCAGCTGCCCCCAGATTATGGAATGCCCTCCCAAGTGAGACCCACCTGGCGCTGACGTTGATGACATTCCGGCGCCAGGTAAAAACCTTCCTGTTCCAGAAGTTTTTTAACTTATTGTGGGCCCTGATGGCAATTTTTGTGTAGTATTTTAATGCAATGTAATTATTGCATTTAAATGCTTTTATTGTTTTAATTGTATTGCAATTTTGATATTTTAATTGTCTGAAATGTTTATTTTGATTGTGAGCTGCCCAGAGACCTTTGGGTAGTGGGCGGCATACAAGCTAAATAAATAAATAAATAAATAAATAAATATGTTCAGTCTACCTGTCAAGAGGACAGTAAATGCTGCCTGGACCGCCTGCCCCATGAGGTTATCCATAGCAAACACCCAGTGAGGCTTGATCTGCAGCTTCCGCAGTGCTTGCTTTACCTGTCGATGTGGAAGAGAACAAGTTCAGAGACCTTCCGGGCATAAATGTACTACTGCTCCCACCCATCCTTCATTTCAGTCAGATCATCGCTGGAGAGGGAAAAGTATTTAGTTGCTGCCATTTACTTCAGGCCAGGGTCAAAAAGCCCTGATCAATTTACATCAAATTATTTAAGGGATCCACCAGCAGGTCCTTCTCTACCTACTTCCACCCCTTAAGCGACTATACAACCTAGAGACTTAAAAAATATATATGCAGTTCCACAGATTTTAAAAAGGCAGAGATGATGGATGGGCATGCAGATGAACAGACAGTAGATCCGAATATGGGGCAGAGGGCCTGGAACAATGTTGGAAGAAGGAGCTCATCTTGGCCTGTATTTCCACATTCAGAAAACGAACTGGAGCAGTCCTTTTGCTTCTGTGAGTGACTTGTTGTTGTTGTTCAGTTGTGTCCAACTCTTCGTGATCCCATGGACCAGAGCCCGCCACGCCTTCCTATCTTCCACTGCCTCCCAGAGTTTGGTCAAATCCATGTTGGTTGCATCGATGACACCATCTAACCATCTCATTCTCTGCCGTCCTCTTTTCCTTTTGCCTTCAATCTTTCCCAACATCAGGGACTTTTCCAAGGAGTCTTCTCTTCTCATGAGGTGGCCAAAGTACTGGACCCTCAGCTTCAAAATCTGTCCTTCCAGTGAACATTCGGGGTTGATTTCTTTCAGGATGGATAGGTTTGATCTCCTTGCAGTCCAGGGGACTCTCAAGACTCTCCTCCAGCACCACAGCTCAAAAGCATCGATTCTGTGCCGATCAGCTTTCTTTATAGTCCAGCTTTCACTTCCATACATCACTACTGGAAAAACCATAGCTTTGACTATCCTGACCTTAGTTGGCAAAGTGGTGTCTCTGCTCTTTAGGATGCTACCTAGGTTTGCCATTGCTTTCCTCCCACTTAATGAGTTACAAAGGGAGAGAGAGATGGGCAGGAAAGAACAAGAAACTGAATCTTTATGTTCAATCTATAACAGAGGTCCCCAGCCCCTGGACATGGGCTGGTCCTGGTCCATGGCCTGTTAGTAACCAGGCCATACCAACAGCTCAGTGGCTAGCAGAGTTCCTTTAAGGTACGTGCCTTCTCTCTCTCATGGCAGGGTTCTTCCCCCACCCCATCCCTTGGGACTGGTTGTTGGTTTTTATCACACTGGAACCACCCTGGGTTGGTATTGCATGTGTGCATACAGGCCATTCCATGTGTAGGTCTTCCAGGTAGTTTGCAAATAACAGGATGCATAAGCTCCTTATGAATGGTAGTTCTTGATAAAAGGAGCAGCATAAAAGAATAGTGCCGATAGTGTATTTTTCTAGAACTCTCTCGGCCCAGGAAGGCTGCAGAAAGCTTGACAGAATGCTTGAAAATCCCCTGAAGCAAAGGGTGAGTCGCTGTGTGATGCAGGATCCTGGACTGGATGGGCTGTGGCCTGTCCCGTCAAGGCTGTTCTTATGTTCTTATTAAAATTAGGGGTGCCTGAGAGCCCTCCCCCTCCCCAAAAGGATACTCACCATGTCTTGGAAGGTGAAGAGCGGCACCTGGGTTTGACCCAGGCTCAGTCCATCAGCCTGCAAGCTGGCCTGAAGCTGGAGCAGGTCCTGGGACAGCTGCTTGCGGTTTGGGGAGCGGATGTAGCTCCTGAGGCAAGACACCAGCTGGGAGATGTGCTCCAGGGAGAGCAGGCGCTGAGAGGAATTCGAGGGCGAGGCCTGGAAGGGAAAAGCCGGGCCGGAACCCAACAGAGCAGAAGCAAGGCTGGACCCTGTGCCTCCAACCCAGCCCCAAAGCTCAGGCAATTTTTCTCAGCTGACCTTCCCTTTGTACCCCAGGAACGGGACTGAAGGATCATGGGTACTTAATGAGCACTGAGCTATCCGTGATGGATCAGGAAAGAGATCTTGGTGTGCTGGTGGGCAGCTCCATGAAGGTGTCTACCCAGTGTGTGGCAGAGGTGAAGAAGGCCAATTCCATGCTAGGGAATCATCAAAAAGGGGATTGAAAATAAAACAGCCAACATTATAATGCCATTGTGCAAAACGATAGTAAAGTCGCGCCTGGAGTATTGCATACAGTTCTGGTCACCGCATCTCAAAAAAGACATAGTGGAAGTGGAAAAGCTGTAGAAGAGAGTGACTAAAATGATTCCCTTATAAGGAAAGGCTACAGCATTTGGGGCTCTTTAGTCTGGAAAAAAGGCACCTGAGGGGGGATATGATTGAGGCGTCCAAGATTATGCAAGGCTTGAGTAAAGTGGATAGAGGGACACTCTTCTCCCTCTCTCAAAATACCAGAACTAGGGGACAGCCACTCAAATTAAGGGTTGGGAGAGGGAGAGCAGACCAAAGAAAATACTTCTTTGCCTAGCGTGTTGTTAGTCTGTGGAACTCCCTGCCACAGGGTGTAGTGATGGCATCTGGCCTGGATGCCTTCAAAAGGGGATTGGGCAGATTCCTGGAGGAAAAGTCCATCGTAGGTTACAAGACATGATGGGTATGTGTCATCTCCAGTCTTAAAATCAAGATACTTCAAGGGCCAGATGCAGGGGAGTGGTATCAGGAGACAGAGATCTAGTCTTGTGCACTCCTGGCTGCATCTGGTGGGGCCACTGTGAGATACAGGAAGCTGGACTAGATGGGCCCTTGGCCTGATCCAGCAGGGTTCGCCTTATGTTCTTATGATCAAAAGTCCCCCACAGGACTGCAAGAGGCAGGGAAGGAGCCTCAAGGTGCGGGACTTGCTGGAAAGAGGACAATTCACATAGGCACAGGTGCTTTCCTTTCATCATCCATGTCTGACTAATAAGGTTGCCAAGGTATCTGAGATATTTCAGAACTTTTATTAGCGCCACCTCCACTAAACAACTTTTCATCACTCAGCAGGGGATTTGAACCTGGGTCTCCTGAGACCTAGTCCACTGCTCTATCCCACTCTACCACATGGGGTCTCCTGAAGGCTAACAAGCTATAAACAATTCAGTGCTTGCAATGAATTATTTTTTGCAATGATTAAGACATTCAAAAGTTTCATTCGTCTCCTTCCCTAGCCTGCTTCTCTCAACCCTGGAAATATGAGGCAGCTAATGGTTACTTTACAATACAGGACCAATCTAAGGTATTTTGCTGTCCGGAGCCAAGGACAAGGCAGTGCCACCAGGCAAAAAGTGTTCTGCTCAAATTTGGCACAAATTCCATGTACGGAAGTGAGCTGGATGAGCCACTGGACTGTCTTGCAACAAGGTCTGTCTGAGAACAGTAGGCTAGTTTAGCCCAGAGGTTACCTATACAGAAGGGGAGGGGATTCAAGAGAAATGACCAGGCAGATACGAAAACCTGGCCCCATGGTGGCAAAGCAAAGCAAAGCTGCTTCTATACCGCCCCATAGTGCTTAAAGCACTCTCTGGAAGGTTTACAGTTTATTTATGCAGGCTACACATTGCCCCCACCCCTCCAGCAAGCTGGGTACTCATTTGACTGACCTCAGAGGGATGGAAGGCTGAGTGAACCTTGAGCCTGCTACCTGGGATTGAACCCCAGGTTGTGAGCATAGTTATAGCTCCAGTAAAGCAGTTTAACCACTGCACCACGAGGCTCCTGGTAGGGTGGATCTTTGTACTCATGGTCTTAAGTAACATTTGCTAAAAATGCTGTGAACTTGAGCTCCTTGTGTGACACTGTAAGACCTCTCAAGGAGAGTGGATGTTGTTTTCTGTCCCTGCAAGGCTGCAGAAAACTTGACAGGATATATTAAAATTAGGGGTACCTGAGAGGCCTCCAAAAGGATACCCACCATGTCTTGGAAGGTGCTGTGGACTTGAGCTCCTTGTGAGACACTATAGGACCGCTCAAGGAGAGCTGGTGTTGTTCCCTGTCCATCTGATCCCCAGACTTGGGATGGAGAGAGGAGAGAGGCGTAGTCCGCAAGGTCTCCGTAGGACAACCTACCCCTTCTGAACGCGTGCTGCTCACCTCTTTTTGGGCCTCGTGTATGGCAGCTGCAATGCTGGGCAACTCCTCTGTCAGGACTTTGGACAAGGTCACCCTCCGCTCACTGTCCTTCTTCAGCAAAAACAAACAGCCACTCTCCTCATGAGAGGAAGAAGACAGGTTGAGGTCAACGTTTGCCATTTCTTCAGAAACCCTGCGTAGACACCAGGGGTGAGGGTGGGCAGAAGTGGAACCAAGAGTAAAGCAATGGCTGGTGGGAAACCTTTGATTCACAGGGACTTACTTTAAATGCTATTTATTTATTTATTTATTTATTTATTTATTTATTTATTTATTTATTTATTTATTTATTTATTTAGAGCCTTGTGCTCTGAAGAGGCCACTTCAGCTTTGCATGCAGTGTGGAAACAACATGGCTTCTATACACAGCATGGACACCACAATCTCTTGAGACTGAAATAAGCCTACACTATACTATTTATGTAGTAAATCGCCCATCTGACAGAAGAGAAATTGTTCAAGTATAACATTTTTGGAGGTCTACTCTGACTAACCCTTATATTAGCCTCCCGGTCAAACAGTAGCCTCCCCAAAATATCTTGTGCAGTTTAAGAATGCATTTAAAAGGAAACATGGAATGATGGAATGACACATAAGCACTATAGCTACAGATTCTGTCATGATCCACAGCTGTACTTCTAGACGTCACTTGGGTGGTCTTGGAACTGTACACTCCTCTGTTTCTATGTAATATATTGCTCTGTCCTCAAGGCCACCAAGGAAGAGCATAGAATTGCAGGGATGGTGTTAAGGAAGACAAAAGCTGCGATGGAGCTGAAGTTAGTCAAAAAAGAAAAAGCAAGCAGGAAACAACAACTTTTTTTCCAGGGAGGCACATAGCAAAAGGCAGAGGAAAGTAACAGTGGCACTAAGTGGAGATGGGAAAAAAGATGAGAAACAAATGACAGCCCAGTCCTCTCCCACTCTAAGCAAATGTGAAGAACAAGTAGAGAGGGCAGGATTGCAGCTTGAGATTGATAAGCAAATAGTCAAGGAGTATCTTATTACATTGAATGATCTCATATCTCCAGTGCCAAGTACATCCAAGATGTATTCAAGGAACTGGCTAAATAACTCTCAGAAACAATGTTTATTATTTTCTTGAAATCATGGAGGATGGGTGAAGTGCCAGATGATTAGAGAAGGGCTAACGCTGTCCCGATCTTCAATAAGTGAAAAAAGGGAGGAAAAAGGAAAAACAGACCAGTCAGCCTGGCACCAAACACAGAGAAAATTCTGAGCCAGCTATAAAACAGTCACTCTGCAAGCACTCCGAAAACAAGGCTGTTATAAGTACAAGCCAACACAAAGAGTGCTTATCAGTGGTTCCTTCTGAATCTGGGAGGAGGTAATAAGTGGGGTACCACAAGGGCTCAGACATGGGCCTGGTGCTCTATAACATTTTTATTAATGACTTGGATGAAGGAGTTTCCCAGATCTGTGGGAGACTCCAAACTGGGTGGAATAACTCTGGAAGACAGAAACGTAATTCAAAAAGATCTGGATAAGCTTGAGCACTGCACTGAAAACAACAGAATGAAACTGAACAGGGGTAAATGCAAAGATCTACACACAGGGTGGCAGGTGGGGAACCCAAATGAACAGTTACAAGATGGAATACTATGCGCGACAATCATCTTAGAATTATGGTAAGTCGCAAGCTGAGTACGAGCAAACAGTGTGACATGGCTACAAAAAAGGACAATGCTATTTTAGGTTGTGTTAACAGCAGTCCAGTCTCCAAATCATGTGAGGTATTAGTTCCCCTCTATTTGGTACTGATCAGGCCTCATCTGTAAGGGGCGTAGTGACTTAGCAGGCTAGAGCACTGAAATGTTGGCTGCAAACTTGGCACCTCAGCGATTTGAATCCCAGGTGCCACACAGCAGAGCAAGCTCCTGCTAATAACCCCAGCTCCTGCCAACCTAGCAGTTCGAAAGCATGTAAATGCAAGTAGATAAATAGGCACCGCCGTAAAAAGCGGGAAGGAAAACAGTGATCCGTGCGCAGAAATGCATTCAGCCATGCCGGCCACATGACCACGGATTTGCACAACACTGGATCTTTGGCTTAGAAAAAGAGATGAGTACCGCCCGTAGAGTTCGACACGACTAGCACATGTGTGCAGGGGAAACCTTTGCCTCTACCTAGGCCTCATCTAGAATGCAGTGTCCACACTAGACACCACACTTTAAGAAGGGTGTCAACAAGCTGGAACAATGTCAGAGGAGGGCAACAAGGCTGATCAGGCGCCTAGAAGTAAAGCCCTGTGAGAAGAGACTGAAAGACCCGGGGATATTTAGAGAGAAGAGATGTGATGGCACTTTTCAAATGCTCAAAAGGCTGTCATACAGAGGAGGGGCAAGATCTGTTGTTGATCATCCCAGAGTGCAGGGCTCATAGTCATGCGCTTAAGCTACAACAAGCTAGGTTTCAGCTGAATGTTGGGAAAAAACTTCTTAATTGTCAGAGCAGTATGATAATGGAACGAGTCACCTTGGAAGGTGGTGAGTGATCCAGTGCTGGAGGCATTCACAAAAATTGACAACCAACTGCTGGATCCAGTTTAACTTGGATTCCTGCACAGAGTAGGGAGTTGGACTTGATGGCCTTATAGGCTGCTTGCAATTCAATTATCCTATGAGAAGGAGATGCAGACTATATAAGATTGCCACTTGCAAACTGAGATTTGATGGCTCGTTGGGCAAGAGCATGAGGCCACCCATTTGTTAACAACAAACAATGAGGTGTGAATTAAATTCTGACTTACAGCAAGTCTTTCTAGGGTTTTCTGGATAGAGTATAATCAGGAGGGGCTTCCCACTACCTTCTTCTTGGGGGATTCCTGGGACTGTGCAGTTTGCCCAAGGTCACATCAACTGGATCTTCTGGGGTGCACAGCGAGGAACTGAACTGCTAACCTTATGGCTCTGCAGCCAAATACTCCATTCTGCTTCTTTATCAGGCATCAAGCAGCGTCTCCATGACAGCACTGGCACTCATGCTTGCAGTGGTAGTGACAATGCAGTGCCACCAGATGGTGATCAAATCCTTCCTTATCTCCCTAAGCATCAACACTGACCTTATGGTGAAAAACCAAGGCAGAATCAGAAGCTAAGATTTTAAGTTGGCCCTTTGGGATCATTTTCAATTTCTTTGTGGCCAGTGATTTTACTGAAATATCCCTTTCCCTCCAATTTCCTGCATAGCATGTGTATCTGGACGGGAGGGGGTAAAAACGCAGCTCATGAAAGAGGGTCTTTTGGGAACAAATGGGCTTTGTCTTGGCAACAAACTCGGAAGTACCTGCCATAGGGGTAAAGGTAAAGTTCCCCCCCCTCCACGCATATGCATGCTAGTCATGTCTGACTCTAGAGGCAGTGTGCCTCTCCGTATTCAAGCCGAAGAGCCAGTCTTGTGCAAGTCCATGGCCACGTGGCCACCATGGCTGCAAGGAAACACTGTTTTGCCTTCCCAATTTTTTACAGCAGTACCTATTTATCTACTTGCATTGACATGCTTTCAAACTTCTGGGTTGGCAGGAGCTGGGTTATCAGCGGGAGATCACTCCCTTGTGTGGCCCCCGGGATTTGAACCGCCGAGCTGCCGACTTTGCAGTCAACAGTTTCGGAGCCTTAGGGTATTTGTACACGACCCCTAAACTCCGCCGCAAATGGCTCCCAGCTCCGGAGCTTAAAATTGTTTCCCCACCAGTTCTGGAGTTTACAGATAATTAAGTGCGACCACACCCACCTAAGCGTGTCCCAGTGCACTTTTCAGGTACCTGCTCTCTGGAGGTGAAAATTCCTGATGCGGATATAACGTAGTGACTGCTGGGCTCTCCTTGCTTCTGTTTGTTCTTTTTTTGCCCCCTGCCCCTTTAAGAGATCTGAATGCAGTGCCGGGATGGCAGAATGGAGGTGAGCGGCATTCTTTTCTTCCTTTATTTCTCCCTCCCCTCACGCAGCCAGCAGCCAGGAGTGCGGAGAGGGTGGGAACGCAGGAACAGCGACAACCCCCTAAGATCTCTGGTCCGAATTTAAGTGGCCAGAGGATCTTAGGGGTCGTGTGAAAAGGCTCTTAGTCCGCTGAGCCACCATGCCCGCCATAGGGGAGCCACCGCAAATTAAAGCAGCAGGAGGAAATGGCAGCTGTGGCACAGGAGGGAAGCAGGGCACAAAAGCGCCACCACGGTGCCTCGCCAGGGAAGCAGGGGTAGTGGACACTTGCGTGCCAAGCTTCCAAACAAGTTCCTCGCCAGAATCCAAAAGTTTCAAAGTGTTTGGCTGCACAAGACAAACCTGGGGACCTTTCCAGAAAGCCACAGTCATGAACCACAGCTGGAAGTGCCTAAAGCACAATCTAAACTGACCACTGTTTGTGCCCTGTTGCTCCATGAACAAAGACTGCCCTGCTCCCTCAAGCACAGCTGTCCTTCATATTTTCCCTCTTTCCTTGGCTAAAAAAGGCAACTGGTTGCCAGTCTGTCTTAAAAACTCACCAAGAGAAGCAGAGGATCCACTATTTTTTGCAGGATATCAACATAGGTTATACATATTTTTTAAACATTGTTGATGAGATGTTTGTGTTATCATCAGTGGTTGCTTGAATGCTCAAATGTTATCATGTCAGGCCCTTCTACGTTGTTGTCCGCATCCCAACCAATCCCAGAAGCAAGGGACTGTATATCTACCTAAACCTCTTGTCCATGACTCTGAGGTGGTGGGCTCAGGTCCATGGAAACGCATTTGTTTTTCCTAAAGGTGCCACGGGGCTCTGTCATTAATCCGAGTTTAACCAGAGACCAGCACTGTTTATCAACTTGTATGGAGCCTGAACTCCATAGCACAGCAACACAGAAGATGCTTTGCATGGAGAATACCCTGGGTTAAGCCCTTCAATGTCCTCCCCAAGCAGAGCTAGGAAAGAACCTAGCCTGAGTAGTTAGCACCAGTCAGTGTGAACAATACCAGGCAATATCTGTCAGAACAGCTCCTACTGCAATATATCACCCAAAACATCTTCCCAAGCATTTGAGGGTGCCTACTCCAAAGGAAGCCCAGAAATCAGTAAAGAGGAACTAGGCTTTCTCAATGATGGCCCCTCACTTATGGAATCGACTCCTTGCTGAGATCTGTCTGGCTCCCACACTGTCAATTTTCAAAAAAAAAAAAAAAAAAAAACCAAAAAAAAACCATCTTCAGACATGGCTCTATAGAGAAAGGCTTCCCCTGGCTATTAATTCATCCTTTCTTGATTCGCTGATCTTTAATCCACCCTTTCTGTTTTCGTTGTCCCTTTTGTTCCAAATGAAATTATGTTAAGCAAATTTTCCTTTATGCAAATTTCCCATAGGAATGCATTGAAAATTTCCCCTATCTCCAGATATTTTTATGTTGTACAGACTTTATGTTATACAAACCATTTGTTATACAAGGGTCCACTGTACATAATTCAACAGATGCAAAGCAAGCGACTGTCACAATCCACAACCATAAAGCAGGCTACTGTCACAAACAGCAGCTGTAAAGCAAGCTCCTGTTGTAAAACAGCAGCCATAAAGCAACTACTGTCACAAGACAGCAGTTTTTTTGGGTGTTGTTGGTGTTCTCTCTTATCCACAGTTTTCATTATCCAAGGGAAGGCCTGGAACCAATCCCCAGTGGATACTAGGGTCCTGATGTACTGTAAGGTTACTGAAGGGGTCTCCTCCCTTGCATCCTGCCTCACTCACCTGAGATAGTTGGTTCGATAAGATGCCTCACTGGAGCTCCGAGACAGAAAGGCACTCTCGGTCTGTGTCCTCACGGGGTGTAAGGATGAGGAATAGCTCCGGGACAAACCCACACTCTCTGCTGAAGTTGACCTTTCAGGTGCGCTTGGCACAACCCCTTCATCTGCCCAGAGAAAAGAGAGGGTCACAGAGCTAACAGCAACTCGGAGGAGAGACACCTTTTAAAATAATCAGGAAGCTCAGCCTAGCTGGGGGTGTCTGGCTGGATCTCCCTCCCGCTCACCTGGCACTACGGGGCTCCGGGATTTCCTCCTAGTGGGCATCTTCAAAAAGGGCTCCTGCAGCAAGGAAGCCGCCGTGGCCCGCTTATCCGGATCGGCTTCGAAACAGCTCAGAATAAAGGCCTTGGCTTCGTCTGACATGGAACTGGGCACCTCGGGATGGATCTTAAACATGCCCACCTAGAAAACAAAACAAAACAAAAGGCCCAATTGGCAGAGAAGTTGCAGAAATGTTCTATGGTGGGGCATGAACGGGCCTCTCTAAATCAGCTTCCTCTGGCTGGGTTATGTTGAGGGGTCACGTTCAGCAGTGTACGGGAGGCAGGATGTCATGGGTCAGACCCCTGGGGACTTCTGCTTAGCAGGGGGGGGGGAAGACACAGGCAGCAGCCTCTCTGCAGATCCACTTTCCCACTGAGATTTTGATGCAGCCCTTGTAGTAGTCAGGGTGAAAGTAGAAAATGAATTTCACTAGCAAGAATCCTGGATGATGAGAATAAACAAAGAAGTCCATGTGGTAGCAGGAGACTAGAGACTGCCATAGAGAGCAACTCCACTGCAAAATGCATCACAGCCATCCCACTCATCCTACTGAGTAGCAACAGTGGGGTCCCACAAACCCTTTATCTATGCAGACTGTCTGACAGCTGTAAGACTATTTAGATGGATAAGAACATATAAGAAGAGCCCTGCTGGATCAGGCCAAAGGCCCATCTAGTCCAGCTTCCTGTACTTCACAGTGGCCCTATCAAATGTGTCCCGGAGCACACAAGACTAGATAGCTGTCTCCTGATCCCACTCCCCTGCATCTGGTCCTTGAAGTATCCCGGTTATAAGCCTGGAGATTACACATCTCCATCATGGTTCGTAACCTGTGATGGACTTCTCCTCCAGGAATCTGTCCAGTCCCCTTCTGAAGGCATCCAGGCCAGATGCCATCACCACTTCCTGTGGCAGGGAGTTCCACAGACTAACAACACGCTGGGTGAAAAACATATTTTCTTTTGTCTGTTCTCACTCTCCCAGCCCTCAATTTGAGTGGATGTCCCCTAGTTCTGGTATTTTGTGAGAGGGAGAAGAGCGTCCCTCTATATCACACCTGTAACATTTACAAATTGCAAGGATGTACTTATGACTAATGTTTAATCCATAGCTTAAGCTTTTGAATTGTCCAATGATTTTGGAGACGTTTATGCCTACAGAAGAGTGGTTCTGAACCTAAGGTAACTGGGATATTCTTGGACTGCAATTTGCAGTGCTGGCTGGAGTTTTTGGGGAGCTGCAGTCCAAGGACACCTGGGTTACTCAAAGTTGGAAACCAATAATATGGAACATAGAATCAATGGAGATCAATAAAGCTTGGAGAAATAGACAAGCTGATGTTCCCTACAACTGCTGCAGCAATGAAAAGGTGTATACAGTACTTGGATATAGCAAGTACCCTAGTAAATACCCAGGTAAGTTTTGATATGATTGCTTGGTTTCATTCTGGAGTTAACCTTTTACTGGGATAAATGCCAGCTGTGAAAAACACAGGTTTCTGATTCCCCACCTCCCCACCCCTGGCCATTTTGTAGGTCCTTTGGGGATTCAGACATTAGCTGAGCTAACTTGACAAGTCGGGGTTGGTGCTTGCTCTCTCTCATCTCCAGATCTGTTCCAATTAATTGACCATGATTTTATTTATTTATTATGGGACTTCTAAACTGCCCATCTTCCTGAAGGAACTCTGGGCAGTTTTTACAAAAGCTGATCAAATTCAGCCTAATCAAACAGACTCACAAACAATCAATACAAAACACAAGCATTTAAAAACAAGTGTGCACCCCTGGCGTATAACTGCAGTAACTAACTAGACTGATGGCGGAAAAAAGAAAAAAAGGAAAGGAAAAAAAAGATTAAACTAAGTCACCGAAGGCCTCGCGAAAGAGCAGGGTCTTTAAAGCTCTGCGGAAGGCTGGCAGGGACTCTGCAAGGCGCACTTCGTTGGAAAGGTGGTTCCACAAAGTCGGGCCAACCACTGAGAAGGCCCGGTTCCGGGTCGAGGTTTTCCAGGCCTCTCTGGGGGTGGCCACCCGAAGCAAGTGCGCCCACGACATCCGCATTGGACGGGCCGAGGTTGATTGCTGGGCGATCCACTCTGCCAGGTAGTCAGGTCCCAGCCCATTGCACTATATGATGTAAATCTCTCACCCAACATAGCCTCTGGGACTGCAGCCCACTCCCCAAAATAACTTTCCCAACCTTTTGGTCAACTATGAGAAACATCCCATAGCTAAGACAGACAGGATGGGCAAAACAGGGGCGTCAGCTGACCTGCTTCGCTGCTCCTCTCCCAAAGTTGCCAGGGACAACCTCACCTTGAACATGGCGGCTTGTGGGCTGCCCAGCTCAAAGAAAGGGGGCTTGCCGGTCGCCATCTCTATGATGGTGCAGCCCAAGGACCAGATGTCAGCCGGCTTGCCATAACCACGGGGCCCCTGATCAATGACCTCTGGAGCCATGTACTGCAGGGTGCCTGGAGAGGTAAAGACAGGGGAAGTTGAAATGAGTTGGGGCAGCCATCCAATATTAACGCTCAACCCAGGGAAGGTAAAACAGTGTTTCCTTGCAGCCATACCTGGAGCCACACTGGGCTTTGAACTCCCAAGACTCAATAATTACTGTGTTTTTACTATTATACTTGACTAAATCCAATTATATGGTACATCCCAATGAAAGTAGGCCCCTTGGCTAACAGGGCCTTAATATGTCAGTACCTATGCAAGTTTCGGCAGGGGCGTGGTGGCTCAGCAGACTAAGGCTCCAAAAACTGTTGGCTGCAAAGTCAGCAGCTCAGTGGTTCGAATCCCGGATGCCACGCAGCGGAGTGAGCTCCCACTGATAACCCCAGCTCCTGCCCAACCTAGCAGTTCAAAAGCAGGAAGGTAAAACAGTGTTTCCTTACAGCCATGCCAGCCACGTGGCCATGGACTTGCACAAAACTGGCTGTTTCAGCTTGAATATGGAGATGAGCACCACCCCCTAGAGTCAGACACGACTAGCACGCATGTGGGGGGGGGGACCTTTACCTTTACCCATGCAATTCCATGAATCTACTCTAATTGGAATTGAAAACAAGTTTTTGCCTTTTGTATATTTATTTATTTAAAAAAAAAAATAGCTGCTCCACTACCACTTTCTCAAGATACCCCACTGCGTATCTTGAGATACCCAGGGTGTTGCAATGGATAGAATGACGAACTAGGACTCCATAGAACAGGGTTTAAATGACCACTCAGCCATGGACAATCACTGTGTGTGTAGAACTGGTAAATCCCTTCCTTAACTGTCTCACTTACCATGAAAGCCCTACATTAGGGCGACTGTAAGTCAGTTTGGACTTGACTTCACCTAACAACATCATCTTGCATTGGTACCCAGTCACCTCATCATAGATTGTTGTTCCCCTGACAGGCAAGACTCATAGAAAGCTGGTGAAGAGCCAAGTCCAATGAACAAGGTGAGCAACCACAGGTAATAGGGCCGTGCCTGAAAGAACTACGCCAGATGGCAGATGCTCTTGGAACCCAATGGCAGCCACACCTGACAAGGAGGACTGAGCTGTGTGTTGTACACAGCCTGTCCTACAGCCCTTGCATGGGGTGGAGAACTCCACCCCAGTGCCGAAGCGAGAGGTGACTCTCTGTCCGTCCCAATAATCTGCTGGTGGTGGTACAGAAGGGGGGGCATCTTCTCTTCTGCCTTACATTCTTAAAATCCACGTCGACTCTCTGTAGATAAGTCCTTTACAACTCTCTTGCTCAACCTAACCAAACACTGGGAGAGACCGCACGACAAAGCAGATCTTCAGGAAAGGGAAAACTCCTCCCCCCCTGCTCTAAATACACAAACGCATACTCACAACCTCTTCTTACCTGTGAAGGTCTCTGCTTTGGGGCTGATTCCTGCCAGCCTCTTGGAAGTGCCAAAGTCAGAAATTTTTAACACACCACTGTACGTGTTGATCAAGACATTATCGCCCTGTCAACCCACAAAAGCCAAGTTATTGCTTTAGAGGCTCTGGAAACATTCAGAAGCACAAGCCAGCCCACTCCCCAGCAGGAAAAGAACGTGGGGCATGGCGAGAAAGCTTCTTCCAATCAGCATACCGCGTCCATGCTTTTATTTATTGTCTCATTATCACATTTAACTTTCACATTGTTTTTTTATGCTGCTGAACCTAAAATAAAATCACCTTCTATACCTGTTGGGCAACAACCTGTCAGGGGTCGGGATACCTTTCTGTTCCCAACCAGCAGCCTGGAGAGTTGCCCTGGGGAAGCTGTTTCTGAACCAGTTCCCACCTCCCAGCCTCGCCAGAGCTAGTTCCAACAAAGGTGCTCAAAGCTCATGACGACAGGCAGCCCGGCGTGAAGCATCTCTCACCTTGATATCCCGGTGGACAATCTGGTTGTCGTGCAAGTAACGCAGCCCTTCGAGGATTTGCTTTGTGTAGTAGACGATCGTGGGCTCATTGTCCTTCAGCGGACCCCACATGGAACGCAGAAGAGAGGAGAGGCTCCCTAGATTACGGGCCAGGAAGAGGATGTTGAATTACAGGAGACATTTTCTGGTAGGGTAGCCAGACACCTGAATTGCAGCCTGCCTTGAATATGTTTGTTTCTTTTATGTGAGGCCAAGGGCACATGCAGCCCAGCTTCCTGTATCTCACGGTCACTCTAACACAGGGCTGTTCACCTTTGAACAGGCCGAGGTCTACTTTTTCTAGCCCAAAGTGCCTGAGGGCTACTACACTAAAGCCTCTACTTACTAATTTTATCTGTTCTGAGCACATGCTCATGAGTAAAAAACTTTGTAAGTAGAGCAGCGCTTTCCCATAGGAATGCATTGAAAACCAATTAATCTGTTCTGGGGGGAACTGATTTAAATGTGCCATGGCCCTTGAACTGCCCTGCTCGGCTGAGACAGTGAGCTGGCAGACCCAGAACTTTGCTGGGGCAGTGGTGATCCTTGGGATGGGGGAGGGGGGGTGGAGAACTTACCCCCTCACTTTTTTATTGATGGCCGGTGGGCTACTTTTGAACCCTTTGCAGGCTACTGGTAGCCTGTGGTCTACCTGTTGTGCAGGCCTGCTCTAATAGATGCCTCTGGAAGTATGTGAGATAACTAGGTAACAGTCTCCTGATGCCACTTCCCTGCGTCTGGCATTTTGAGGTAGCCTCCTTTTAAGCCTGGAGATAACACTTCTCCCCACAGTGGCTTGTCACCTGGGATGGACTTTTCCTCCAGAAATCACTCCAATCCCCCTTTAAAGGCACCTAGGCCGGATGCCATCACCACATCCTGCAGCAAGGAGTTTCACAGGCATATTTTTATCCCACCTTTCCAGTTAGGAGCTAACTGTGGAGAACATGGCTCTCCTCTTCTCCACAGTTGATCCTTACAATCCTGTAAGGCAGTGATGGGGAAACTTTTAGAGACCAAGTACCCAAACTGTGATTCAAAACCCACTGTTTTTTTTTCACAAAGTGCCAACACAGCCATTTAACCTGAATACAGGTGGCTGTGAAGGGATGATGTTGGGTACCCACAGAAAGGGTTCCGAGTGCCACCTTTGGCACCCGTGCCATAGGTTCGCCAACACTGCTGAAAGGCATGTAAGGTTGGTTGGGTCTATACAAAATTGTCTGACATAAGCATTTTAAACCTTCTCAACTAGTTCCAGCCTTGGGTTCCCAGATATTCTTGGACTACAACTCCCAGAAACCCCAACCAGCAGAGCTAGTGGTGAAGGCTTCTGGGAGTTTTAGTCCAAGAACACCTGGGGACCCAAGCCTGGGAAACGCTGATAGAAAATGACCAAAAACTGGGCCTCATGTGACAAAATACCCAAACATTCCAAGCAGTACTATCTGAGAGACACTTCTGTGAGGGAACAACTGCCAAGAGTCACTGGAAAACCTAATATAATGCTGGGAAAAGAGCTGAAAGCAGCAGGACAAGAAGAAGACCCAATACGAAATGGAATGCCTTCTTAGAGGAAGCCACAGCCTTGCATTGTACAAAAGCTGAGCACGGCTGTGGAGGACAGACATTTTGAGATTGCTCATTCATATGGTTGCCTCAAGTCAGAAGTGACTTGATGTCACACTACTACTACTACTACTACTACTACTACTACTGCTGCTGCTGCTGCTGCTGCTGCTGCTGCTGCTGCTGCTACTGCTGCTACTACTGCTGCTCTCCTCTTCCTTCTCCTCCTCCTCTTCCTCCCACTACCACTACCACTAATACTACATCATCATTTACAAACAGTCTTCAAAGGCAGACCCTTGTAGAGTTTATTTGGAGTAACCTAACCTGCAGAAAACTGACAAATTAATGGACAAAAGGTAATTCCAATTATCTTGGAGATCCAGCTAAATTCAGCCTGGTAAACAGGTTACAGGCTACCCAGAATCTCACCAAACCTCAGGACCACACCATTCACCTACTTACCACCAGGTACCTCCTCCATAAAGATCTTGAGAAAGCCATCCTGACTAACGGAGCCCAGATAGCGGACAATATTCTTGTGTTGGAGGCGCTTGTGGAGAGCAATCTCTTCGTGAAGTGGCTGCGAATACCTGAGAAACATTTGGGGTGGTTGTTATGTTTGTTTGCAGTCACTTAGGGAACCCTCTCGGTGTCTTTTGTGACACAATGAGTGAATGAGAAGTTTTGAGGCTGGGCCAGCCCTAATATTAGGCAGAGCAAGGCTGTGGCCTCTTTCAGATATTTTTTTTTTGGGGGGGCACGAAAAAAGCAGCAAATGGCTGGTTCTTCAAGCTATCCTGTTGCTTATCAGGGAGTTGAGTCATGGGAACCGGACTTCTTTTCTTGTGGGATCAAAACGTTTCGCTACTCATCCAAATAGCTTCTTCAGACTGAGGAATGTTGATGGAAGGCTTCCAATTTATAGTTCACCTTGGTTTCCACTTGTCCTGGTCTGAATACGCTCATTAGGTGGGCTTCTGGTGGGCTTGGATCCCACAAGAAATCCAGTTGCCATGACTCAGCTCCCAGGTAACCTCACCTGGAGGACTGAGGATCTCCACAAACTCATCATGACTGTAATTTATTGTCCAGGGGTGGAGGGCCACATCTGGGATTTTGTTTACCTCAAATGCTGAAATCATTTCACAGAGCACCCTTTTCTGGTTTGGCCTCAGGTAACAAAAGATCTAAACATCCTAGGCAGCCTTACCTCAGGGACTCTCCTGAGAATGACTGCTTGGCAAGATGGGATGGAGGAGAGAAGTTAGGGCATTACGCTGCTGAAATTTCCTCCTCTGTGTAACTAAGAACATAAGAACAGCCTTGCTGGAACAGGCCACAGCCCATCCAGTCCAGCGTTCTGTCTCATACAGTGGGTCACCATTTGCTTCAGGATATTCTAAAGCAGATGTCTTCACCTGCTTACGATTCTCTGCAAATGGCATTGAGAGAGATCCTGCCTATCTCTCCAACCCGGAGGTTGTCCTTAGGCATCCATAATGAGAGCCATTGATACCCTGGTTCTCCATGAACTTGTCCAATCCTTTCTTAAAGCTGTCAAGGCTGACAGCTGTCACCACTTCTTCTGGCAGGGAGTTCCATACACCAGTGATCCTCTGGGTGAAAAAGTACTTTCTCTTAGTTGTTTTGAGAGCTAGCACCCAAAAGTCTCACAGAGTGCACCCTAGTTGTAGTATGGTGCGATAGGGAAAACAGTTTTTTTTCTTTATCTACTTTGTCAATACTGTGTATGATTAATGGCAGAGGAGCTGAGCCCTCCATTTCACGCTAGTGGCTCTGGAATGTGCTTCCTTAGAGGCTTGGCCTGTTTGAGCAAATCTATCCCAGACCATTATATCTCCACACAGACACTCCGTGTGATCCACCAATTCCCTCCCTGCTGCTCACTGCTCCTACCTGCTATCTCGCTCCGGGATCTCTTTAATGGCAATGCGGACCTGATTGCTGAGGTCCCGGCCCGCGTAGACCACCCCGTACGTGCCTTTGCCCAGAATCACTCGGTCGCCCGTTTCAGTGTATTCATAGTCATACTGTGAAAAATCAAAGGACACACAAAGTTAGGGAGGAGCAGCAGCATTTCATGAAGACGTACAAAATAATGCAGGGCATGAGTAAAGTGGATAGAAGGATGCCCTTCTCCCTCTCATGAAATACCAGAACTAGGGGACATCCACTCAAATTGAGGGCTGGGAGAGTAAGAACAGACGAAAGAAAATATTTCTTTTCACCCAGCATGTTGTTAGTCTGTGGAACTCCCTGCCACAGGATGTGGTGATGGCATCTGGCCTGGATGCCTTCAAAAGGGGATTAGACAGATTCCTGGAGGAAAAGTCCATCACAGGTTACAAACCATGATGGAGATGTGTAATCTCCAGGCTTAAAACCGGAGTACTTCAAGGGCCAGATGCAGAGGAGTGGTATCAGGAGACAGATATCTAGTCTTGTGCGCTCCCAGACCCATTTGGTGGGGCCACTGTGAGATACAAGAAGCGGGACTAAATGGGCCTTTGGCCTGATCCAGCATGGCTCTTCTTATGGCCCTCCCAGCATCCCTCCGCTTTAGCTGTGCTCTCTTTGGGTTGACGGGAGCCCAAAGTGGTCAACCTCTGAAGAGCCACAGACTCCCCACACAGCAAATCTTGAAGAAGTAATCAGCAAACAATTTACAGCACAATAGTGCAATACACTGTATTATGGGTGCCACACCACCTCCTACACACACCCTAAACTAGATCGTCTCCTGCCCTTGACTGTCATAAAGGCAGCCAGGAAGATTCAGTTGCCGGTCTGAATGAGATGGAAAGTAGAGGCAGAGGAGAATTTCATTTGGTTTGCATTTTAAAAGGAATGAAATCTTATCGGCACTTGTTGCACTAGTACAGTATGTGGGATCAGAATCAAGTAAATACGGGCAGTTCCTGATAGAAAGTCTGGGTACAACATGCAAATATTAGGAAACACAAGCATGTATACAAGAATCTAGTAGAGAAAATGGCATGCAAAAATCTAAAGAAAGTTGCATGCAAAAAAGGCTACACTAGAGAAAATTCCTCATGAGAACAGACATATATAAAATATTAGGGGAATCATTGGAAATGAAGGAGTTTAATACCTTGAGAGAAGTCTGGAACCAAGATCTCAATGTAGAGATAAAGAAAGAAGACTGGATGAAAATTTGGAATATGAGAATTTTGAGATCATTATCGGTCAGGATAAAAGAAAACTATTTTAAATTGGTTTCTAGATGGTATTTAACCCCAATTAGACTGAATAGAATGAATTCTGGTTACTCTAAGGTATGCTGGAAATGTGAAAAAAAGCTTGGCACATATTTGCATCTTTGGTGGGAATGCGAAATAGTCCAAAAGTTCTGGAAAAAAGTGTTTTTAGAGCTAAGTAATATGATTAAGATAGACATATATTGTAATCCAGAGATAGCATTATTATCATTGTTAACAAGCAAAGATTATGATGTTACAACAAAGGAACTAATAGCAAATCTTATGACAGCTGCTAGATTAATCATAGCAAAAAACTGGAAGTCAAAACTAGAACTTAAGATGGAAGACTGGTATAATGAACGTTGGGATATAGCTATAAACGATAAATTGTCTTGCAGTTTAAAGGTCAAATGAGGAGAAATGAAAAAAGACATTTTCTACGATATCTGGGGTAAATTTATAGATTATGTATTAGTCGAAGGAAAAGGGAAAGAGTCCACAAATATCTCACGACAATTCTGGAGAAGAGCACTTTAAGAAGATTACTAGAATAATAGAAGATGGAGCAACGAAGAAGAATGCATGGATGGTCCCGTGGGATGGGGGTACACTTATTTTATTTTATTTATTTATTTATTTTTACAACTTATATGCCGCCCACTACCCAAAGGTCTCTGGGCGGCTTCCAATCAAAGAATTAAAACAGTTAAAAACATCAAACCACAATAAATAATTAAAACAATAATAAAAACCTTATACTAAAATCATTACACTAAAATTGCCATCAGAAGACCCACAATCTAAATTTTATCAATTAAAAAATTTCTGGAACAGGAAGGTTTTTACCTGGCGCCGAAATGTCATCAGCGTTGGCGCCAGGCGGATCTCACTTGGGAGGGCATTCCATAACTTGGGGGCAGCTGCCTAGAAGGCTCTGTGTCTGCAAGCCATCCCTCTTACCTCCTTGAGGGATGGCTCTTTCAAGAGGGCCCCCTGGCTTGATCTTAATTGCCGGGTAGGTTCATATGGAAGGAGGCAGTCCTTCAGGTATTATATTGTTTATTGTAGTTTTTTATTTCTTTATGTTGTTTGTATGTAGCTTAAAATTTAATAAAAAAAATTAATAAAATAAAATAAAAAGAGAACAGACATAAATTAAGATTCCCAACCGCAGTTCAGCTAAATTCATGTTCCCCTTCTTTGGACTCAACACGTTGCTAAAGACCTGAAATGATGTGTCTGTCCCCACCAAAAATACAGCCTTATTCAAACGTTCAGGCAAAATCGACTGGTTCCTCCATTTATGAGTTTCGCCCTTCATCCCAGCCAGCAAAACTTCTTGGACAAACTTCCCGTTTGTATGGCGCCTTTGTTCTGTGCCATCGGCCAGCAGGGCTGGCCATCTTGAATGCGGCCTCCCCAAATCTATTCTCCACTAGGACCTAGGAAAAAAACAGGTGCCCCATTCCCACTCTTCTACCCAACCCTCAACCTCGTCACCCGCTCACCTCTAACTCCTTGGGGGGAGTGGAGCTGTTGACCTCCTCACCCATTTCTGCCATGAAGGAATGGACCAGGTCACAGAACCTAAGTGAAGAGAACAGAGGAGGAAGGCAATGCTGAGGGCACGAGATGCAGGTCACACATCAAAGCAAAAGCAAAGCAAAGCAAAGTGATCCGCTTATATACTGCCCAATAGCACTCTTAAAGCATTCTCTGGGTGGTTTACCATTTATTTATGCAGGCTACACATTGTCTACACATTGAGAGCTGGGTACACATTTTATCGATCTCAGAAGGCTGAGTCAACCATGAAAAGTTGTGCAGGGTTCCCTAATCCTTTAGGGAATTATGACAGGCCACTTCAGGGAAGCCTTTGGAATCAGGGCGCCTTCTCCCATTGAAAACCGCCCATAACACCCGATCCTCCCAGGCTAGGCATTTGAGGCAACTAACACCACGAGAGGCCCGAAAGGAAAAAACAACAAATAGGGCCTTTTCCGCCGTTGCCCCTCGCCTGTGGATTAACCTTCCACCAGACATCCGCTTGGCCCCCTCTTTGGCTGCCTTTAAAAAACTATTAAAACTTGGCTGTTTAAGCAGGCATTCCCTCAAATATAATGCAATTTCAGTGTTCACCCATTAAATCTTGATTTTAACTGATTAGCCTGCCAATCATAATGCAGTGTTTTATGTCACTTTAATATTAATATTAATTTTATTTTTATTTTATTGTGTTACTATTTTATGGTTTTATTGTATGAATTGTTTGAAATTATTAATTGTTGTAAACCACCCAGAGTGACCTCGCTGCCAGTTGGGCGGTATAAAAATCCAATAAATAAATAAGTAAATAAAAAAACCATGAGCCGGCTACTTGGAACTGAACCCCAGGTCGTGAGCATAGTGACAGCTGCAGTACCGCCGTTTAACCACTGTGCCACAAGGCTCTTACATCAACATCTCTTACCCAGTGGCTCAAGTATCTAAGGCTGCTTTCAAACGACACCTAAGATCCGCTGGTAACTTAAATTCGGATCCCTCCAGCCAGATATCATGTGGGTTTTGTTCCTCTTCCTGTGTTCCCACCCTTCTGCACTCTGTTGCTTCTGTTGCGGTGAGGGGAGTGAGGAAAAAAGGGAGAAAAAAATGCAGGCTCATCTCCGCCTGCCGTCGGAGCAGCCCCATAGGGATTCCTGTCTGTTAAAGGGGCAGCGGGGACAACAAAAACAAACAGAAGGCGAAGAGAGCCCAGCATCCACAGCTTTACAATCTGCATCAGAATTTTTTTTACCTCCGGAGACCAGGTACTTGTAAAGTGTGGTGGGGCGCACTTAAATGGGTGTGGGCGTACTTTAGTTTTTTTAAAGTCCACTGCTGGTGGAAAAACAATTTTATGCTCCGCATCTGCAAGTGTTTTGCAGCGGATTTTAGGGGTCGTTTGAAAGCAGCCAAAGGGTAAAATACCACACACACAGGAAGCCACTTCCTAAACACTCTTTGGAATCTCCTTCATACTGGTTTACTTCCACAGCTGAGTCCTGCCCATTGGCTAAGGCCTTCTCTCTCTTTCTCTCTGTTTTGGAGCAACTCTCAGAATTCGCCAGCCAAGAGGGCCAGCATAATTCCAGCAACAGGTTCCCTGGGCTGACCACCTCATCTTCGGCACTTGCTGCCTCTCTAGCAGTTCCCTCCTCGACAAGATCCACCTAACGGAAACTCTTCCCAACTCAGAGGAAAATGGAGGGTTTTCCCATTGTGACTCTTTCAAAAACTGGAGTGTGCCTCTGTCCCGTGGTGCAGTGGTTAAATGCCCCTACTGCAGCTAAAACTGTGCTCACGACCTGGGGTCCAATCTCAGGTAGCAGGCTCAAGGTTCACTCAGCCTTCCATCCTTCCGAGGTGGGTAAAATGAGTACCCAGCTTGCTTGGGGGGGGGGGATGTGTAGCCTGCATACTGTAATTAAACTGGATACGGCCCAGAGACTACTTGTAGTGGTATGGGGCGGTATATAAGCAGAAGACTTTTGCTTTGCTTTCTCATTCTCTCTGGTTGGAGAAAGCAGGGATTTGCATCAGTGTAGTCAGGCAGGGATTGAGTTTTAGAAGCGGAACCAAGACCACGGAGAACTAGACCGGCTGTAAAAAAAAATCTGTAAGCCAGGTTACTGATCTACTTTGTTACAGATCTACATGGTTACTTTTATTATTATTTACAATTAGTTATAATAATATAATAAAAATAATTATTTTTTACAATAATACACATTGTTACTACACATTACAAAAATACAAGATTAAAGGACACCATCCAACCACAGATCTACTGTATTATAAGCAGAACACTTTGCTTTTGCTTCTCTTCCAAGCTCCTCTCTCCCCCAACTCACCAGCGGCAGTGATACTGGGTAGGGAAATACAACTGGAAGTCCTCGGCGGTGTGAAGCACATACAGGAAGCAGCACCGCTCGTCACACTTGGAGATGCTGGGGACGAAAAAAAGAGATAAAGGAGGTGGCACGTCTTCAACAGAGCACTCAAAACACCCTCTCTCATCAGCAACCAGCTTCGCAAGAAGCGTCTCTCCGTGCCCATATTCCTTTCACCAACACTGGGACCTCCCTTGACAAGAGACTGGACTGAGATGCTACCTTTCCATGGGCAGGGATGATTTTTGTGCATGCTTGGAAATACAGGGACACGGCAGCCGCCAATCAATGGAGAAAGCTGTTAAAAGACACAGCTGCCCCCGTGGAGTGACATGGGGAATTGCTTCTGCAAGAAACGAAGGGGAGTCAATCCTAATGGTTAAAGGAACAACTGCAACATGCAAGGGCAGATCAACACCCCCCCCCAAAAAAATAGAGATGGTGCCAGGTTCATTCTGTACTTAAATGGAGACAAAGCAGTAGGAACATCTGCTTGACCCCTGACCACCACCACCCAAGAGTCAGTACTGGTCAGACTTGACTGAGATGGAAAATATGGACCTGTTTGGAACTAAAATTCCCAGAATGCCCCAGCCACTATGGGTACTGCATGGGGGCTTCTGGGAGATGCAGTCCAAGATGCACTTCCCCTAAGCAAGCAGCCTTGATTCGTCCACATCAGGGAACCACTCTTGAAACACAAGAGACACAAACAAGCCGACAATATCATTACATGCAAAGGGGTCAAAGCTAGTGGATCGGGAATCTTCAGGTAAAAGGAGGTAGGGCAGAATGTCAAAAAGACTCTTTCCACGAGGCACTGGAGAGGTGCTATCCATCAGCATAGACAAGAATGGACTTAATCATTGTTAACAGTGTGCAATTATAGAATCAATAGCAGTCGGACTAGACATAAGATGATGTAAAGCAATATAAGAACATAAGAACATAAGAACAGCCATGCTGGATCAGGCCAAAGGCCCATCTAGTCCAGCTTCTTGTATCTCACAGTGGCCCCATTAAATGCGTTTGGGAGCGCATGAGACTAGATATCTGTCTCCTGATACCACTCCCCTGCATCTGGCCCTTGAAGTACCCTGGTTTTAAGCCTGGAGATTACATATCTCCATCATGGTTTCTAACCTGTGATGGAGTTTTCCACCAGGAATCTGTCCAATCCCCTTTTGAAGGCATCCAGGCCAGATGCCATCACCACATCCTATGGCAGGGAGTTCCATAGACTAACAACGCGCTGGGTGAAAAAAATATTTTTTTTTGTCTGTTCTTACTCTCCCAGCCCTCAATTTGAGTGTATGTCCCCTAGTTCTGGTATTTTGGGAGAGGGAGAAGAGCTTCCCTCTATCCACTTTACTCATGCCCTGCATTATTTTGTATGTCTCAATCATATCCCCCCTCAGGCGCCTTTTTTCCAGACTAAAGAGCCCCAAATGTTTTAGCCTTTCCTCATAAGGGAGGTGCCCCAGCCCATTAATCATTTTGGTCGCTCTCTTCTCCACCTTTTCCAGTTCCACCATGTCTTTCTTGAGATGCGGTGACCAGAATTGTACACAATACTCCAGGTGTGGCCTTACTATTGTTTTGTATAATGGCATTATAATGTTGGTTGTTTTATTTTCAATCCCCTTTTTGATAATCCCTAGCATGGAATTGGCCTTCTTCACTGCTGCCACACATTGGCGAGACACCTTCATGGAGCTGTCCACCAACACACCAAGATCTCTTTCCTGATCCATCACGGATAACTCAGAGCCCATGAGTTGATAGATAAAGTTTGGATTTTTTGCCCCAATATGCATTACTTTACATTTGGCTACATTAAAATGCATTTGCCATTTCTCAGCCCATTCCCCCAGTTTGGAGAGATCCTTCTTGAGTTCTTCACAATCTTCTCTGGTTTTTACCATACAGAAAAGTTTTGTATCATCTGCAAACTTGGCCACCTCACTGCTTATCCCCATCTCCAGGTCATTTATGAACAGATTGAAAAGCACTGGTCCCAAGATAGATCCCTGGGTCACACCGCTTTTCACTTCTCTCCATTGTGAAAATTTCCCATTGACACCTACTCTTTGTTTCCTGGAACTCAACCAGTTCTGAATCCATAAGAGGACCTGCCCTCTTATCCCCTGACTGTGCAATTTTCTCAGCAGCCTTTGGTGAGGGACTGTGTCAAAAGCCTTTTGAAAATCCAGAGAGACTATATCCACCGGTTCACCCAAATCCACATGCCTGTTGACCTTTTCAAAAAATTCTAAAAGATTTGACAGACAAGATTTACCCTTACAGAAGCCATGCTGATTTTCTCTCAGCAAGGTTTGTTCTTCTATGTGTTTTAAGAGTTTCTCTTGGATGAGGCTTTCCACATCTTCCCTGGGACAGATGTAGGGCTAACTGGCCTGTAGTTTCCTGGGTCCCCCCTCCTTCCTTTTTTAAAAATTGGTGTGACATCTGCTATCCTCCAGTCCTCCGGCACTGTGGCCGTCTTAAGAGACAAGTTGCATATAACCGTTAAGAGATCTGCAATTTCATTTCTCAGTTCCCTAATAACCCTTGGGTGGATGCCATCTGGGCCCGGTGACTTGTTAATCTTCAATTTATCAATTAGTCCTAAAACATCCTCTCTTTTAACCTGTATTTGATTTAATTGCTTAGTTAAGAGGGGCCGTTCAGGCAGCGGAATCTGCTCGAGGTCTTCTGTTGTAAAGACAGATGCAAAGAACTCATTTAATTTCTCTGCAATTTCCAAGTCCTCCTTAACCTCCCCTTTTCCTCCCTCACCATCCAGAGGACCAACTGGTTCTCTGGCAGGTTTTCTACTTCTAACATATTTAAAGAAGCTTTTATTATTACCCTTTATATTGCTAGCCAGGCATTCCTCAAAATCTTTCTTTGCCTCTCTTATCATGTTCTTGCATTTCTTTTGCCAGAGTTTGTGTTCCTTTTTATTTTCCTCATTTGGGGAGGATTTCCATTTACAGAAAGACCTCTCCTTGCACTTTAGAGCCTCTCTAACTCCACTCGTTAACCATGCCGGTGTCCTCTTGGACTTACAGTAAATGAGCTCTTCTTTCTTTGTGGTATGCACTTGTGCTGGGCCTCTATTACTGTTGTTTTAAACAGGCTCCATGCACTCTGAAGAGATTGGATTCTTCTAACCTTCCTCTTCAATTTCTCTCTAACTAGTTTCCTCATCTGAGGGAAGTTTGCCCTTCGAAAATCAAGGGGTTTTATGTCTGATTTGGTTGACACTCTTCCTCCAACATGCATGGCAAAGGAAACTGCAGCATGGTCACTGTTCCCCAGAGGCTCAATAATTCAGCAAGTCGAGAAACCCAGTTTCTCTTTCTTGCCCAGAGCTCGCATTGGCCCAGTCAATGTGGAGATAATTGAAGTCCCCCATGATTACTATCCTATCCCTCTTAGCCACCCCCATGATTTCTCTCCTCATTTCAAGGTCCCCCTCAAGTTTTTGATCTGGTGGGCGATAGAATCCCCCACTATCACATCACTCCTTGGACCTGGTATTTTAACCCACAATGATTCTATGGTGGAGTCAGACCCTCTGTCAATCTCCATTCTGCTGGATTTTATCCCTTCTTTGACATAGATGGCCACTCCTCCTCCAACCCGCCCCTGGGCCTCTATCCCTTCTATAGAGTTTATAGCCTGGGATTGCTGCATCCCACTAGTTCTCCACATTCCACCAGGTTTCTGTTATGGTTATTATATCTATGTTATCCCTAGCTGCCAAATGTTCAAGTTCTCCCATCTTTGCTCGGAGGCTTCGAGCATTGGCGTAGAAGCACCTGTACAGTGGGTCCCGCAACAACAGCTGCTGCCTTGTTCTTTCCCCCCCACAGCTTTTATTTTCAGTAGACAAACTATCACATTCCATTATTCTCCCAGTGCTAATACCTGCTATGTCATCTCTATGTGATTCTTTACCCTCTCCAACCTCGTTCCCAAAGGATGAGGTGTTCCGAACTGGATACCACTCAGCTCCTGTCGGCTTTCCCCCAGTTATCAGTTTAAAAGCTGCTCTGCTGCCTTTTTGAGGTCAAGTGCCAGCAATCTGGTCCCATCATGATTCAAGTGCAACCCATCCCTCCTGAACAGTTTTGGCTTGTCCCAAAATGTTCTCCAGTTCCTGACAAATCTAAAGCCCTGCTCTCGACACCATCGCCTCATCCATGCATTGAGGCTTCTGAGTTCTGCCTTACATGAAGGACTAAATCCCATTGTTAAATCCAACTAAAGCATACCCATTGAAAACAATTGGGTTTACATAAATGTTAACTTTCCAAATTCCCATAGATTCAATGACCAAAATCTGATTAATGTCTGCAGTACACGTAAGGGTGTCATCTCCAGGCTTAAAACCGGGGTATTTCAAGGGCCAGATGCAGGGGAGTGGTATCAGGAGGCAGAGATCTAATCTCGTGTGCTCCCGGACGCATCTGGTGGGGCCACTGTGAGATACAGGGAGCTGGACTAGATGGGCCTTTGGCCTGATCCAGCATGGCTCTTCTTATGTTCTTAAGGGCAGTTGCAGTTTCCTCTTCTCTTACACCACCATCCATGAAGCCAGGTGTGCAATTGTTTTCCTGCTCCGAAGAGCCATGAGAGCCGGGTGGGCAGCCAGTGCCATAGGGAGCAACACCGGCACTGCTGCCCACACACACTGGGTGTGATCCCTACAAGAACCTGGCCAACAGCTCCGCTCTAGTTTGAATATGGTATTTAACCATGGGATTTAGGGATGTGCAATGTGAATTTCTGCAGCCTCTCAGCTCAACCCCGGACAATTACCTGATTCCACGGATGGAAGATACTGGAAACGTCCAGGTGTTAATTCCTTCCTGGAGTAAAGAAAGAGATGCCTTAAAAATGAAAGCAGGCGCGCGCGCGCGCGTGCACGCGCGCACACGCGCACGCACGCACGCACGCACGCACGCACGCACGCACGCACACACACACACACCGAGTACAGGCCCACAACTAGGGTCTTTTTCACTCGGGGCAAATATGGGTCCCGTGAATTTCCCAACCAGGGAGAGGAGAGCACAGATTCGTACAAAATACAGATACTGATTTGTCATGTTGCCCCTCCTCTCTGTTGAGCACTCAAGGTACATGCCCACCTTCGCACCCCCTTCCTAGCAGTGACCCTGCCCAAGGCCAGGAAATGGAAGCTTGACTAACAAACTCAACTGGAAAACTTAAATTCAAAATTGAGAAATGGAGCACTGGGCAAGGAGTGAAAGTATTTTCACTCCCTCACCCCTCCCCCACGCCGCCAGCAAGCTTACAAAGTGCATCTCCATCCTAAGCAATTCAACTTAGGATGAGCCCCACTGCAAGAAAACACCTCCCCACTCCCTGCACATATGTACACCCATGTGTAGCATGTATGAGTGAATGAAGTCAAGCATTTATTATTATTATTATTATTATTATTATTATTATTATTATTAGTAGTAGTAGTAGTAGTAGTAGTAGTAGTAGTAGTAGTAGTAGTAGT